>PVJH01001434.1:0-210046 GCA_004026705.1 Nesogale talazaci | reverse complement strand
TCCAGAATTAACAGCAATTCTAGATAAACCTAATGTGCAGGCTTAATGGTCTGACAAAACGATCAAAATACAACAAATAGGGAATTAAATATAAGATAGAACTGCTTATTGTGAATCTCGAAGGAAGTGCAAGGCTCTGAATCAATTCGATGGGAGCTACAGAAAGACACTGTCTTGAAGAGAAACTTGCAGTTTGCTCCCAGGGAATTAGGCACATGCAATTAGACCCTTTGAGCTCTGTGACCCTCAGCCCTGCTGCTGGAGGAAAGTGAATGTAGGACACCTCCCTCAGAGTTTTTCCATCTTGCTCACCAGCAGGAAATGCAGACCCTTCTTGCCATCAATGAAGGAGTTTTGGAACCTTCCATGGCTCGCCTCAGAAAGCAAGCAGGTAAGTGAAGGCATGTGAGGCTCCGGCTATTCTAGATGATTCTACTACAAGCCAGCACTGTGCTTGAGACTTCCTGGGTCAGAGCTGTGACTAGACCTTGACCTGTCACAGGAGTAGGCCAGGAAACTAACAAGACTTCGGTCATAGGGACTGACACTTGTACAAACCCTTTCCATGTCCCTGAGAGTGACCCAACAATGGATTCACATACCCACGTGCTTTCATGAGATCTATAAAAGGATCTATATTTCTTCCTCTCCCGAAAAAGAACCTCACCTCTGAATAGCTTAAATCCCAGGTTCCAAACAACCCCGCTTGGCCAGGTATCCATCAATGTCTTTCTGTGGGAACAAGAGTGTACACGTCTACCCAAGAAATTTCCCTAAGCACAGGACCGGCTGGTGGTACATCCCTGTCGGTCATTCTGTGATCCTGGCCTTTTAATGAGGGGCCATCCCACCCCTCCGGCCCATCTGTGTTCTCTCAAGGACAAGAAAAGGAGAGTGAGCTGCAGTTTTACAGAGAAGAGCACAGGGACTCTCTTCTCCAAAGTCAAGCTCACTGCCCTTGAGTCAGGACAGAACACCTACCCCATCTTTCTCCAGCGGAGGCCGGCTATCCAACTCGTAACCCCGTAAGCCTCCTGAGCTCCTGGTACTCAGTTTCAAGGTTAGAAAGAGATTTAGGAGGATGCTTGTGGTCAAACCCGAATCTCGTACCTCCTGCCCTCTGTTTGCCCTTTGAGACTTCATGGCTTCAGAATGAGCCCGGCATGAAAACATCTCCAAATTACGGAGGCGGCTGCACCGACAGGGTGCCCCTTGGGTAAAAGCCCGCCTGACGGCGGCTGACGCTCCCTCGGAAGGCCCGCGGCTGGCAGCCTGCGCCCCTCCAGGGGTGGACTTCTGCATGCTCCCAGGGTTGGCGAGCCCCACAAAGGGGGGGCCGGAGGCAGGGGGAGGAGATCGGAAGGGAGAGGTAATCCCCGGTGTTTGGAGCATCCCCTTTTTAGAAAGAGCGAGTCTCTCCCCCGACAGCTGCTGCGGTCACACCACAAACTTAAAAGCCGCCCTCCCGCCCCGAGCGTGCCTTTCCTCTCCATCCCCGCCGCCCAGCGTCCCGCGGGAGCCGCGCTCTCCTAGGCCCCGACGCCCGGGGTCCGCAGCGCCCCCTGTCTCCCGGGCCGGCCGCTGCGCCTCGGCCGCGCGCTCCGCCAGGGCCGCCCGCGGCTCCACGGCTCCGCCAGCGCAGCGGCTCCCAGAGCTCGGCCGGGGCCCCGCCGGCTGCGTCTCCCTCGCCCGCCGCCCCTGCCTCCCCCCCGGCAAGGTTCTCTGGGCACGAGAAAGGCGGAGAGGACGTCAGCGACTATCAGGTGGGTGACGGGTCACCTGCTAGTCCGGGAGGAGGGCGCCTTGGCGACCTTTGCGGGTGAGCAGCCAGGACCCCGCGGGGAGCTGGCTCTGGGTTCCCAGCGAGCGAGGGCAGGAGGGACGCGGAGCGAAGTGTCTGGGGACTGAGACGGCGCCCTGAAGGGGACCGGGCCGGCTGGCCGTGTGCGCGGCGCCCGGGAGCGCAGCCTGCCGCCCCGGCTGCCGGCTCGCACCAAGCCAAGTTTCCTTCCCGGGACGCACCCTGGGACTTGGTCCCCTCTTCGTCCCTCTGAGCACCCAGGCGCCCCGAGCACCCGCGCGGGCACCCGCAGCTCTGCCGGCTGCAGGACCCTGCGGAGACTAGTGGGCAGCCGCCGTCCAGGGCGGGCAGCGCGAGCCCCTGGGCTTCTGTGCCCTCGCCCGCCCCGTTTGGCATAGCGGTGGGGACAGGCGGGGAAAAGCATGGTGGTGGCTTTGGCGGTGAAGTGCCGGGTGGGTAGGATAGCAGGCAGGGGCGGGCGGCACGGTTCCCTCTGCCAGCCAGGGTTCAGGGATGCCGGGTGCAAGCGCGCGTCCTGCCAGACACAGAGCTACCCAAGGTGGACTGGGAAGTAGACGCGAGCACCCAAACGCTCTGGCCCCGGAGCGGGGGATCCCTTGGTACGCCTTGGTTGGCCCCTTCTGGAAGGACCCGGGGTTTACTCCAGCGGAGAGCCTAATCCGAAATGTACCCCGGCACCCCTATACCCCCTTCTCCTGGTCCCCGGGAGTGGGCGCAGGCTGGGCTGCTCCAGCAGTGCCTGGCTGGCTTTCCCTCTGGACTGCCGGGTACACCCGGAACCGGGCAGCTGAGCTGCCGGGCTCCCTTCCTAGCGCTCCTGAGGGGACCTATTGGCGGGGAGGGGATGCGGCAGCGGGACTGGGGAACCCGGGGTCCCGCGGGCCCCTGCAATCCCATGTTGTAGGGTCTGGATTAAGTAGAGGAAGTTTTCTCCTTTTAACTCTGAATGACGCAGTAAGAAGCACTTGCCCCAGCACAGCTTCTCCTCTCCCCGCTCCCAGGACGCTCAAACCTGACCATAAAATCACTGCCCAGGAGTGCATTCTGATCCCGATTCATAGGGACCCCCTAGGGCAGGGTAGAATTGCCCCTGTGTGTTTCGGACAGTGTAACTCTTCCTGGTAATACATAGCCGCATCTTTCTACCTCCAGCTCCTCTTAGAGCGTTTACAAAAGTAAGAGTTTAGAATAGGTTTCTCTTTCTCAATGTGCATGTGTTTGTGGGAGTGTGTATGCGTGGGGGGGGGGTGTTGGAGGGGGGACTTGGAGTGAGGCAGAAAGGTGCAGGTGCGGGTGGATTTCCTAGTAGAGAGGATTGGGGTGGGCTGGTGGGGGGCAGGTAGAAGAGACCAGACCCTCCCAGGTCAGAGCCTGCTACTCTTTCGTAGCCATGGCAACAGGGAGGGCAGGAACGGTCAGAGCCGCCGGGTTCCGCACGTTGTAAGAAAAATGTGCAGGGCGGGGAAGGGAGAGAGCCACATGTCATCACTCCAGTGATTCCTTTGCTTCTCCGCTCCTTCTCTGAGCCAGGGTGAGGAGGATGCGCTTGAAGGGTCAGGATGGGAGTAGGCAGCTCCAGTCGCGAGTCCTTTAACCCTCTCCAGCCTCAGCAGCCAGGAGGCTCACCCCAGCGAACTGTGGTAGATGAGGGCCACAGACATCCTTGACACTTTGCAAAGCAAAGTGAGGGCAGGGTCCCGGTGATGGGAAAAGACCTTGGCCCTTGAGAGAGAAAGGCCAGGAAATACAGTCTGGTGATGTGGGCGAGATAAGACATGGGTCAGCGGCAGCGGAGAGACAATAAGACCATACTGATTTAGACTGCCAACATTTCAAATGGAATTTGCCGATTTGTGAAATGGAAAATTGTTGTGCCTTAGGCACTTTGTCTTTTCAAAAATACTACTTGAAGTATCAACACCCCCCCCCCGCCCTCCCCCTACACACCTTTTAAAGTAAAACAGAAGAAACAGAAATGGGTCGGGGCTTACAGAAATACTAGCGGGACTTTTGTGACCTTAACAAAATGATAATTTCTTTAAAATGATGTTTAAGAATCACATTGATAGGAAAGTCAGCAAGTTAAGTATTATCGACATTCCTTGAGATGACAAATATTTCTATTCCAGATATTTCATTGGTAAGTCCAAATACAAGCTTGCAAGGGTTAAGGCCTGAGGATGGACTGGAGTTCGTTTTAGAGGCTTCAGGCAGCTTCCTATGGATTCTACTTACAGGTCATCCCTTTTTCTATCTCAGTCCTGA
The DNA here is from genome assembly GCA_004026705.1 of Nesogale talazaci. NCBI lineage: Eukaryota > Metazoa > Chordata > Mammalia > Afrosoricida > Tenrecidae > Nesogale > Nesogale talazaci. Next base: position 205,959 of record PVJH01001434.1, on the reverse strand, counting down.
TACAGTTATCATTTGTACATAAGTATGACATATTTATTGCAGGCCTTCCTATATATTAGGGGAATTATTAATGATGTAAATAGCATGGAAAGAAAACACACTTCAACAAATAGAAGCACTTAATTTTCCAAAAAGCAAATCGTGGCTGTGATGAGAAACTTTTCCTAATGAAGATCTCCTCGATCTGCTTGCCATCAGAAAGATATACAAAGGTCATCCTTTGCTGCCACTGGCTCACTGTGGTAACAGTGGAACCCACTGGCTGAGGAAGAGTTGTCATTAGATTCCTGTTCCCTTCTGGCCAACTCTTCTAGAGGAGAGACGAGGAAGCGTGTTGGCAAGGCAAAATGTTCTGAAATTATCAGGAAACTTTAATCAACAGATGCAGAAGCTCAGTAAATACTAGAGAAGTATTGTATCTTTTATCTTGTCTTCTACATCATTTGCTTTTATAATTAAACCTTAGCTAATGTATTTGCATTATATTTCTCAGTAGAAAAGAACACACAGGAGAATAGTTTTTAATGTGAACTTTGTGTGTAGGGAGGGTTGGAATGGGTGGGACTGGAAATTCTTTTGGAGGGGCAGATAGGGTCAGGGATATAAAGTGTTTCAGTGCTGCGGAAATACATCAGTGATATGCTAACAGATCAGACAATATATTTGAAACCAAATCACCAGACTGTCACATCTTTTCCTTACAGAGGAAGTGTATTACTTTGGGTTGGAGTTAAATTGGGACAGCAGAGAGTTTCATACTGCCTAGTTATTATTCTTCAGAATTATGTTCTCATTCCATTTCAGAGTCATTTGTTAGCTATCAAATGGTTTACTACATGCCTGAAGGGATCTCCATAGCCTGGTGTTTGTATAGACTTACTGGATCTTGTCTAGTGCCTTTAGGCTAGAAAAAAATGCGTAATAAGATAAACTTGGAATATAAACATTTAATTTTAAATATTTCCAATGCCTCATTACAGATGTAATACTCATTTAATGATTATGTAATGATTAATAAGTGTTCTCATTTAATGATTAACAGACAATACCTTCATATTGTCTGTTAGAACTTATTTTCTCAGGAGTCGGGGTTCCTGATTCTGAACTTGATTATTTTATCTGGAAGACATAATGCTGTATGTTATTTGGGTGAAATGCCTTTGTACGTAACTAATATATCCTATAAAAAAACAATGGCTCTATTTTGAAAATTGATTATTTCTATAAACAACTGGAGCTATCTGGAGTACTCAAATAAAATAGCAAGCATTTCAATATTTGATAACATAATCCTTGAATGGAAAAACAAAAAATATGTTAATGTGTAGAAAAGAGCTCTTGAAAATTCATAGAAAAATTTGATTAAGAAATAATAGATTTTTTGCAGGAACTTTGAAAACTACCCTTCATATATCTGTATTTATTTAGATACCCAGAACATGCCTACAAACTCTAATGTAGACCCAGAAATGGGTCAATAGTATAACTGAAGCCACCTTCATTATAACACATATGAAGAATGAACAGATTTAAAGAACATTGATAATGACAATATAATAATGATGTTCTGTCTTAGGGGGTGTTCTGTAAGAAAAAAAGATCCAAAAAAAGAAAGCAAGCTCAGTGAAGTGTGTGTGTGTGTGTGTGTAAAAGAGAGAGAATCCAAATCTCTAAGACTTTTCTCCACTAAATCCTGTGCTCTTCAATTCAAATCTTATCAAGTTTTGGCATCTTCAGTCTCTCAAACTGTTCTTTGGAAATGATCTTTGAGTTTTAGGAGCAAGCAGAAGTCTAAAGGGGCAAGACTACAGCTCTACCATATAAGGGAGAAGGGTTTCTGATGAAAACCTCCTAGTTCAGCCCTTGCTCCCTTTGAAGTAGGTGCATTGTCATAATGAGAGAAAAACAACTTAGTGCAACGTTATGGCCTCTCCCCCAGCCCACCCCCCCAGTGCCATCAATGCAGTTTTCAACTTTCTTAAAACTTCTTCATATTAAGTTCTCATGATTGTTCTGTGCCCTGCAATAAGTCTGTCAAGATTTCTCACTTGGGCTAAGGGGAGGGAGTCTTGGTGAAGTAGGCTAAGTTGGGACTTTGATCAGCATGGGGGGAGTTTGAAACCACCAGCAGCTCTGTGTCAGAAAGACTGCGCTTTCAACTCCCTAAACAGTTGCACTTTGGGAGGTCACTTGGAGTCAGCATGGACAAGGTTGGAGTGAGGTTCCTTTTGAGAAATAGGAGTAAGGCAGTAGTAATGAGAGAACCGGTCTACAGCATCCATTAGTTACAAAGATCTTGTTGCATACACGTTTGTTTTAGAACGGATTTGTGTATAGAGGATCTAAATCCAGTAGTAGCACTATATGACCTACCGCCATGCACGTGCTTTATATAGGTGTGTATGAGACAGTGAGTCAGTGAGTCAGTGAGTGAGTGGGCGAATTACGTGGTGACAGTTTTTCCTAACTTAGGAGATTGCAGGGGCCAATGAAAACAAAATTTATGTCCCATGATAGTTTGTGGGCTCATGGAAATGCAGATGTTGATGAATACTAAAATCAGCAGGTCAGACAATAGACTCAAGGTCCAAAAATTAGAAGTCAGACTGTGGTGAACAGAATATAGAATCCAGACCAAGGGAGAACCTTGTACCTGATAGAAGAAGAGACTTCAAAATGGATAGGAAAATCGCATTATCTTTAAATTTCATTTGTGTGTGTGTGTGTGTGTGTGTGTGTGTGTGGCATCACTGCCCTGGTGGGAGTAGAAGGCCCAACCTTGCTCCTGGAGAGCTGCTGCTAGATTTGAACCATCAACCCAGTGGGCTGCAGTCCCGCACACAACCACTACGCCACCAGGGCTCAGCCAATTCCATGTTTTTCATGAACATTTCATTATATATTAGATGTAGGTCATATCTTTAAGGAAACTGCACCTAACATTGTTTAAGAGTGACTTGAGCAAAGGTGTGATTGGAGTCATGTCTTCTTCTAAGACTGTGATTTCAGATACACCCTCCATTGACCCAGGCTCATTTTAGAGATGAGAATTTTGAACACATTAAAGCGCAACAGTAACAAAAAACACGACCACCTAGTTGTTTCCTTCTCAAAGTGGTCTTATAGAGCAAATAGAACTTTACCATAAAGTGTCTGAGCCTATATATATCCTTGTGGGAGCACACGGCTTCATTTTTCTTCATCTTTCATGCTTCATTAAAAGCATCTAATGGTTTGTTTGTTTTTTTATCACAAAGCTTGTTATCCTAATGCTTAAGTTACTTCATAATCAGGGATCCTTATAACACATAAAATGGAACATAATTATTTGATATCACATGAGAAGATAATTACATCATTCCACAAAATGGTAGACAATCATATGATACTGGGCATCATGGACCAGCCAGGTTGACATATGTTGATTATCGTAAATCACCCCATAGCAGCACTTTCGAATTGCTTTCTTCCTACTCAAAAAACTGGTTAAGACGCAAAATGTAAAGCAAGTCTTTACCCAGGAATCATTGACTGAAATTCCCCTTTAGCCTGATATCTTTGTTATGAATGTCAAGCAAATTCTAAGTTTTTGATCATGTGTTTGATTCTTAATTTGTGTTCTTGTTCATGGTCCTTGTCTAAAGCATAAAAACCTGGAGGGAAGGAACTTGTCTTCTCTACCTTTTTATGCATTTCATGTAAATAGCAATTCAATATCAAAATAGTCTATATATTTAAGACAGGGTAAGGTTTCATTAATAGAATGTTACCTCCTAAATTATTCTGGATTAACCATCTTTGGTTTTAGACTTTCCTTAATCCTGGGTCTTAACAAAAAGATTCCTTTGTTTTTCTCATTTTTTAAATGTTAATTTTTTTCCCCTTACGTGTGAAACCGAGGGTTTTATGACAATGTTCAACAATGGAGCGCTACAAGGAGCATGTGTTGTTGTCACCAGGTATCAATGAGTTGGTTGCAGTTTATGTGCAACAGAATAAAACACCATCTTGCTCTCTGCCAGCCTCCAGTCCTTGATGTGACTGAGCCAGTTTTGCCGTCATTGTGTCGATCCATCTTCTTGAGGGTCTTCCATGTGTTTTGCTTACTTGCTAGGTACACGTTAGTGCCCACAGTGACATATTTGCTTTCCAACACTTTAAAGAAGTCTTATGCAACAGATTTGCCCAGCATACTACATTATTTTATTTCTTGACTGTTGCTTCCATGGGTTTTGATTGTGGCTCAAGATACAATGAAATTCTTGAGAACATATTTTCTCTACTTATGATCACGTAATCATTTAAGAGTACTTTGTAGAAAGTCACATTATCAAAAGTTATTATTTCTATCCTGAATTTTTGGGTTTAATGTTTTACGAAAACCCAGTTAATAAAAACGTATGTGTTCAATTAACTTTAAATACTCATAAGAAAAGATAGAGTACAAAAGAAATTGATAGTAAACACGAAAAAACACAAATAAGCAGCTGGAACAACTTTGAAATTTGCGGGAGTTGCAAATAGTTTATGTGCTTGACTGCCTGGAAAGTTGGAAGTTTGATTCCACTCTGTGTGTCACAATGAGAGACTTGAGGATCCAGTTCTGAAAATCATGGTCTTGAAAGCTATGAAGTGATGTCACTCTGCACACATGTGGTCTCCGGGCTCAGAATGGACTGGGTGGGAGCTAAGTGATACGTGTATCAGTCTTTTTAAAAGCTGGCTTATGCAATGAAGTGTACAGCTTGTGAATTTTAAAATTATTTCTATAACTATTAATTTTTTCCTATTAATATTGAATCATTTATATCCACACCAATACGAAAAGTTAGTAATTTCTAATACTAATGAACCAAGATTTTATGAACCACCTTGAGAGACTTGCACTGAAAAATTTACCGTCTGCTTCTTCATCAACAAAGCTCAATCAGCTCTGAGTAGGAACCCCTCTCCTCTGCAGAAGCCATGTAAAATGCAAAGGAAGGCAAGGCTGAAATGGCCCAACATCCTTAGCAAAAATCTGCAACTCTATGAACCTGAATTTATTTCTTCCTGCCAATACCACATCTTTCTTTTAAAGATTTATTGTTGTCTTCTTGGGATACTAGAAATAATTTTAGTATATTGCTTTCTCAAAGCAGTTATCGTAATTATTTTAACACTGTATATTAAATCTGACAATGCATAGTATGTTCTCTGTGAATTTTTATTAGGAAATCATGAGGAATATAGTAAAATTAGTAATATTTTTCTAATTACAAGGAAGCAAGCATTACTAAATGGGACTGTTACTATTAAGGAGAAAACAGCAAAAATGGTTTAGAACATCTTAAGACAAAAGCATAACCATGTGGGAAATGAATATGGTGACATAAGCTAAATTGACAAGCTAGAATTTACAATATGCTTATGAAGGTAACATTATTGATTTACTGTTGAGAAATATGAAATATTTTTCCATATTAATTTATTGTAGATATTATGTCTCAATTTTTTGTCAATCTTTTGCATATCCACACTGATTTTTTTATTTTTGTTTTTTTGGCATCACTGTCCTCTGGTGGTTGTGGGAGCTACCCAGCTTTGCTCCTGGAGAGCTGCTTTTGGACCTGAACTGACAAGCCCATGGGTTGCAGTCCCACACTCAACCACTACGTCACTGGGGCTAAGCCTCTACACAGATTTTAAGTATTATTGTGTCATATTGGTTCAGAAGTGTGCCTACTTAACTTGTAACTAAACAATGTAATCATATCTATATATTTAGGAATAACATATTGCACAACAGAAAATAGAATAATAACACGATAAAGTAGAGATATTGTCTGGACTTGCCACAGTAAAAAGACAGGAAATAGTGTAATCTCTTCATTTCTTTTTTGTTTGTTTTTTGTTTTGGGGGCATCACTGCCCTCTGGCGGTGGGAGTAGGAGGCCCAGCCTTGCTGCTGGATTTGAACTTCCAACCCAGGGGGCCGCAGACCTGCGCACAACCACTACGCCACTGGGGCACAGCCTCATTTCTTATTCTCATGTATGTTCTACTTGAAATAGAATCCTAGTTTTAAGAAAAAGTGTATTCCTAAATTGCTTAAATATTTTCCTTGAGGACTTAATTTACATATTCTATAGACAGCTGGATCCATATATAATAATGCTACAATCTCAAATTTTCTGAATTAGGTTTACTTTGATGAAATAAATGAAAGCAGTATTAGGTTTTCATATCCTCATACATTTTTGGATTATTTAATTATTATAAAGGGCAGTTCGTACATATAAAACTCAAACACTCTGGAGTTTTATTATTTATTATTTTTGTTTCCATACAAGTATTTTCTCTGAATAGCTAAATGTTTGCTTTATTGAAGACAAAAGTAATATCTAAGGTGGAAAAGAGCCTTAGAAGCAGAGAATTTCTTTTTGAAATAATTATTGGTTTGCTTGTTATACTATATCTCGAGTCATTAGACTCTGACCCTAATTTGAATCAAGATAGTACTACCTTTTATACATTTTCATTTCTATAGGAAATCTTTTCAATATGGATATTGAGGATGGTCATTATTGAAAACTAGAAAATATGCATAAGGAAGAAATCTGTTAGAGAAAAAGAAAAAAAACATAAACTGACCATGTAAATTTATCCCATTTTAGCTTAAATGTAAAGTTTAGTATTAAAGTAAAGTATCTATTCTTCATCTGTGATATAGACTCTTTGGAGAAATGACTGATAGTAGGATAGGTGTACACAAATACATAAAATGAACTTGGAGCATCTTGCAATTCTAGAAATGTAAAGAAGAGCTCAATACACAGAGAGCACTCATGTGCATGCACGAGAGAATCTGTCAAGGGGATACAGCCAAATGATAGGAACAACAATGATCAAAGGTGGAATAATTAGAGCAAAAATATAAATATAGTAGTATAGGATTGAAAAAAATTAAAGGCAATCCTGTGCCATTGAGCTGATTCTATATGGTTTACAAGGCTGCACATATTTATGAAAGACAACTGCCAATATTGCTTCTTTAAATATACCAAGTGGCTATACAGATAGAAGATGTTAACATACAGCATTGTGTTATGCAAATCTTGAAGAATGTGGCATCTCAAGCAGAACAAGTGTTTCGAAGTCAACCAAAATTTGCCTTCAGTGGTCTTTGTTACAGACACATTTGTATCTGAAATGACAAAATAAGAAGCTGCACTAATTGGTCATATGACCAATAAAGGAAGCATCTAAAATGTTCATCAATAAATTAGGTTTTCAAATCATCTAGTTAAGGTTCTCTTTATATAGCACTCAATGAAGTGAAAGGTTTACTTGAAGGTCCAACTGAGAAAAAAATGAAGTAAATGCAATCTAAAATTTAAGTCCCTACTTAGACAAACTTACAGCTGTTGTACCTATTGTAGCTCACAGTGACTCTTTAGAACAATGGAGAACTGTGCCATAGCTTTTCCAGTGTGGTTAATCTTTATGGAAGCATATGCTGTCATAGAGAAGGAAGTAGGCTCTAACTGACAAAATTTGAATCAGTGACCAAATAAATGTGCAAGCACTTTTCCACCAGGAATCTTAAGTCCACATTTATCCATGTGCTTGCATACCACATTTCATGATAAATCCCTTAAAGCTTAAAAAATTATATTCAAAACTGTATACATTATCTATAGTGAGAAACTGTGAATCATGTTCTCACACAGGAGCAAACTAAGAGGGAAGGAGATTTTTAAAAATAGTATCCAACATCTCAGGCTACTAAGCACCAATGATCATATTACTGCTCAGAGCAGCCAAATGCAAAGAGACGATAATAGGTCTGCCCCGCCAAGAGACACGCATCCCCTTACTGACCCATAGCATTACGGAAGCCATCACGGGAGACACAGTTCAGCAATTGTGCCCTGGCTAACCCCACCACATTGGTGTGAAATAGAAAGGGAGTGAAACTAAGCAGCAAGGGGAACAATGCAATTAAACCCACGAGAAATTCCAAAATGTCAGGACCAGGGCGTGGCACCTCATCAGACTCTATTGGAAAGCATTCATAAAAGTCATCAGACAGACTTGAAACTATCTATAGACTTTTCTTTTTTTGTGTTTTTTGTTTTTGTGCGTTCATGTCTATCTATATAAGATAGGCATAATAAACAATCCTAAATAGAAAACAACAGGATTGATTGTTCTGGGAGCACATGGGAGAGGAGGTAGTGGGGGAACAGAAGGAGGAGCCAACAGACTCAGGGACAAGGCAACAACAAGTGATCTAAAACTGATGCTGAGGAAGGCATAGAATACCTGATTGGGCTTGATCAAGTGCAAAGTAGCCAAGAGAAATTACTGAAAGTCAGATGAAATTCAAACATGATAGTGTGGCAAGCAGAAAGTAAAAGGAAATAAGGGAAAGAGCTAGGAGGCAAAGAATTTTTGTAGAGGTATAAATACAGATACATACATGTATAGATATAATGACCTATAATGATAAGGACATAGATCTATGTACATATATGATATGTTAAATATTAAGGTTGCAGATGGACATTGGGCCTCTACTCAAGTACTCCCTCAATGCAAGAACACTTTGTTCTAATATTCTGGCATTCTGTGTTGCTCACCTTCCCAAACCAGAGCTAAAGGCAAAATGGGTACATAAGAAAATCTGGTGAAAAAACCTGAGGGTGCTCTCCTATCAAAAGATATAGTGTCTGGGGTCTTAAATGCCTGAAGATAAACAAGCAGTCCTCTAGGTGGGAAGCAACCATATGGTAGAACAACACCAACCTGTGTAATCATCATGTGTTGATGGGATCAGGTATCAGGCATCAGAAGACCCAGCACGAATAATCATATACATGTGAATGAGAGAGGAGGGAGCACATGAAGTGGGGACCCAAAGCTAGTCTGTAGATAATTGAACGTTACCTCACAGAAGGGTCACAAGGAAGGGACGAGCCAGCGAAGGTGAAGTACAGTACCATGAAATATACAACTTTTCTCTAGTTCTTCAATGCTCCACCCCCAGCCCCAACTATCATGACCCCAATTATGCCTTACAAACCCAGTGAGACCAGCCACTGGTAGAGATAAGAGCTCTAGACACACTGAAATCTAGAACAGACAGACCTCTCATGAACAATAATGGAAGTAGAGATACCATGAGGGTTGAGGGAATATGGGGCTGTGGTGGTGCAAAGAGGGAACTGATCACAATGATTGACATATAGCCACCTACCCCAGAAGGATGAAGCACAGGTGAAGGGAGACAGCGGGTAATGTAAGATATGAAAATAATAATGACTTATAAATTATCAAGGTTTCATCAGGGAAGGTGATGGAGGGAGGAGAAAAATAAGGAGCTAATCAATACCAAGAGCTCATGTAGAAAGAAAATGTTTCAAAAAGGATTATGGCAAAGTGTATATAAATGTGTTTAACACAATGGATGCATGGATTGTTGTTAAGAGACCCCAATAAAATGGTTCATTAAAATAAAAAAATGGAATCATGCTCTTGTCAGCAAGGATATTGTCTTTCAAATAAATACCTTCTTTATTCAAGCTTATCACTTTTCAGCCATTAATTTGGTTGATACCAAATATCACAGATCTTATCATAATTAATACTATGAATTAGCTATTATTATAATTATTTATGTTATAAATAAGAGAGTATATTTGAATATAGTCTGTTACTTAAGATGGCGTTCATAACACTTCCTCAAAAGTCCTTTCTTATACCAGTTCAATACATCTTTTTCATTATTATTACCTTTTAGAAATTGGATATTCATTTCTTGTTGGGGTAGAAATGTGACATATACATTTATACTAGATCTTATACTACCAGCAAAATTAATGTTGCAAGATATATGTAGTATTTATATATAATGGTTCATAAGCCAAAAAGTATAACTACTTGCATTCTACATACATGCATAAGTTTATTCTAAACAAAATATTTTTAAGCCTGTATCTATAATCAGTGGATCACTGTAGACAAGTTTTCACATTTATACATTTGGCTTGATCCTATTAGGTTACCTTAAGGAAACAGGGCATTGAGGAGAAACTCCACAAATTATCCAATCAGAAGAGTGACTCTCAAGGGGCCAGTTACCCCAGAGAGGTCAGTTGAGAAAGCTTAGGTGACTATTTTGGGGAGAATCCTAATGGGGTCTACCACTTGTTTTCTGTCATTTTGTCCTACTGTGGTGGCTCATGTGTTGCTGTGATGCTGGACGCTCTGTCACTGGAATTTCAAATGCCCGCAGGGTCACCCAAAGCGAACAGATTTCAGAGGAGCTTCTAGACTGAGAACAGAAAACAAAGGACTCCATTGCCTTCTTCAGAGAAAGGTGCCATTCCTTCAAAGAATTGCTAATTACTGAAGGCCAAAGGAATGGAAGCAGGATCTTGTCAGAGATGGTACCAGAGGATGGGTCTTTCAGATCAGAGGGCACATAAAACATGATGCAGCAGGAGCAACTTTCTCAAAGTAGAATCAACCAAGGTAACATAGGATGGATAAAGCTTGTGGTCATGGAACTTTGGTATTGGAGCCGTTGGGGTCCTCATTTGATGATGGGACACAATTTTAGGTAAGGAGGTATCTTTGCAAAAATGTGCTAGTGATTGGAACTTGGATATGCAAAGTATATATAAATCTAGGAAAATTTGGAGTCACTGGAATGGAATCCATGAAGATTATGCGTTTAGTGAGTTGAAAGGGAAAGTGCTGGCTATGTGGAATGAAAAAAATCATATGATTTGCTATGCTTACAACAATAAAGAGGAATGGCTTTGCATTCGTTGTCACAAGGAACTTTTCAAATCACTATTGAAGTATAGTGCTGTCTGTGGTAGGGTTTTATCTATCCAACTTCAAGGAAATCTAATCAGTAAAATTATTGTTCAAATTTATTCACCAACCACAAATGCTAGTGATGAAGAATTTGAAGAATTCTACCAAAATCTTCCATAGGAAAATGCTCAAACAGGTAACCAGGTTGCATTGTCAATTATTGGCAATTGGAATGCAAAAGTTGGAAACAGAGGAACAGTCATTGAAAAATATGGTCTTGGTGCTAGAAACTATTTTGGAGGTGATTATCACATAGAATTTGGTAAGACCACATGTGTATATAGCAAATATGATTTTTTTCAGCAAAACCAAAGGTGACTGTGTAAGACCACTAGAGAAACAAATTCAGAGACTCATAAATGGATAAGAAAGAGTTTTATATTAAAGAATAATTATACACCCAGAACATACCCTATCCCAGTTCAGATCAAGTCCTTAAGTCTGATATTAGCCCATAAGTCTGATACTAATCCATAAATCTCTCTTCAGCCTCACTTAGTCACATGCAATGATGTAGAATTCAGAAAGAACACAGGTCAGTAGGTGAAAACTCTTTTGGATTCAATGGGGATGGAAGCATCACAGGGTTGTCATGGGTCTCTGCATGGCTCCTCATGGGTTATCAACTGGAAGAAGAAGCAGAGAGAAAGCGTGGACCACCTCCAGGGAGAAAGGAAATTCCCAGAATCTTCCTGAGAAGACCACATCCACAAGGAGGCATCATCAGACTGTGTCCCGATTGGCAGGCTAAACTCCACTCCTTCACTTATGGAACAAGTATATAACTACCAGAGTGACTCTGCACATGAGTTTTTCCAAATAGAAGGCAGGGAGATCACATTCCCAAAAGGTGACTGTGGCAGTCATGTGCTTATGTTAATTTTATGATTGAAATATAGGGGTGGAGTCTAGCCTGTTAATCTGGAGATAGCCATTGAGTAGCCAATGAGACCTCTATGTGGGCATGGCTTTCACCAGAGACTCCTGGGAAATCTCGCGATATTTCCCTTGTGAAGATGAGAAGCTACCTTCCCCAGTTGTTGAGAGTTAGTTTCAGATTGATCACAGACAACAAAGAATGGCAGCGTCTGGGAGGCTGGAGTAGCCGGTGGAGAAACCACATGGCTTTGCCCTGATGGAGCCGGACCTCTGAGGCTGGGGCAGCCACATGCAGGCCTTTTCCAGCGATTAGTTGCTTCTGCCAACATGGGATGCTGTTAATGGACCCTGAGACCTGGAAGCGAGGAGCCATCAGGAGACCCCTGTCGGTGCCAGGACTCTGTACCCACTGACATGTGACTTCATAAGTCAGAAGGAGACTTTATGGACTGATTTTGGGCATATGGTTAATATTGGACTTGTAACTTTGAGCTGGACTAGGCTGGTATGTTTTCTCAATGTCCTGTTCCTCTTGAATATAAACCCATTCCTTACATCCATATGCATGTCTATTGAATTTGTTCCCCTAGTCTACCCGGACTGACACAGCGACTCAGCAGAATGCTCAAAGTATGAATGATTTCACATGCGAGTGAAATTTTGCTGAAGATCCTCCAACAAAGGTTGCAGAAATACACTTATAGGGAACTTTGAGTGGTAGAGGCTGGATTCAGAAGAGGATGTGGAACAAGGAATATCTTAGCTAATATAAGATGGATTTGGCTGAAAGCAGAGAATACCAGGAAGGTTTTTTTTTTTTTTTTGGGGGGGGGGCTCGGTAATCACTGCTTTCCGGTGGTGGGAGTAGGAGGCCCAGCCCCACTGCTAGAATTGAACCTCCGTCTCAGTGGGCCGCAGTCCTGCGCACAACCACTACGCCACCGGGGCTCAGTCCACCAGGAAGGTTTTTACTTGTGTTTCCTTGACTATGCCAAGGCATTTGACTTTGTTAATCATAACAAACTACGGATAACCTTGAAATGAATGAGAATTTCAGATATTTTATTGTGCTCACAGTGAACGCATATATGTTTCAAGAGGAGTTTTGTGAAGAGAACAAGATAATGCTTCATGATATAAATCAGGAAAGGTGTGCATAAGGGTAGCATCCTTTCACGATACTTATTTAATCTGAATACTGAGCAAATTATCAGAGAAATTGTATTATGTGAAGAAGAATGTGGTATTAGGATTGGAGGAACGCTTATTAACTGCCAGATGTATGCAGATTACACAACCTTGCTTGCTGAAAATGAAGAGTACTTGTTGCTTTGCTAATAGAGATCGAGGATTTCAGCAGTCAGTATAGGTTGCAACTCAACGTAAAGATCAAAATACTCACAACTGGACTAACAGGTAGCATCATGGAGAAAAGTTGAAATTGTCAAGAATTTTGTCCCAATTTGATACACTATCAATCCTCATGGAAACAGCAGTCAAGGATGATGAGACTCTGTTTTACACACTTTGGACATGGGAGGAAAAACCAGTGCCTTGAGAAGGGACCAGACTTTGTGAGTTAGAGGGACAGGGAAAGAGGAAGACCCTCAGGGAACTGGATTGACAGTGGCTGAAACAATGGTCTCAAGTATAAGAACCGTTGTGAAGACAGTGATGGATTTGACAGTGTTTCCTTCCATTATGCATAGGGTCACAATGGAATGGAATTGAGTGAATGTTACCTCACAACAACAATTATATAAGGGGCAGGTATCTTTTATTTTAATAAATCATTTTGGTGGGGGGCATCACTGCCCTCAGGTGGTGGGAGTAGGAGGCCCAGCCTTTGCTCCGTGAAGCTGGAATCGAACCTCCATCCCAGTGGACTGCAGTCCCGTGCACAACCACTATGCCACCAGGGCTCAGCCCCTTTAATAAATCATTTTATTAGAGGTTCTTAACAGTCTCACACTAATCCATACATCAATTGTATCAAGCACATTTGCACATATGTTACCATCATCATTTCCCAAACATTTTCATTCTACTTGAGTTCTTGGTATCAGCTCCTCTTAGTCCCTTCTCCGTCTTCCATCCCCGTGACATCTTGATCATTTATAAATTATTTTTATTTTCATTTCCCACTCTCTGCTATCTCCCTTCACCCTCGTTTCTGTTTTTTGTACCCCTTGGGCAAGTGGGGTGAGAGTGGGCAAGTTGTATGTCAATCATTGTGATAGGTTCCCTGAAGAAGTTATCTTGATACAATTTCTTAGAAGATATGTAATCACAGAACCTTAGTACAAAGATATTTTAAGAAAATGGAAAATTGGTTTGATCTAGAAAAGACCATGTACATTCCCCCACCCACCCCCCACATCGAGGAAATGCACTGGCTTTTCGTTTGAGTGTAGCAAGGCCTGTGGTATAAGAATGTTGCTGGAAAACCTGAATCCCTGCTCTGTCCCCATCCAATTTCTTTTTGTTGTCAGAATATTTCGAAGGAATATGATTTGGGAATCAAGAGCTTCACAATCAGATATTATTATTTAGTAATGCATGCTATGATTGTGTAGCCATACTTTTTGATTTACTTTCTTACTAACAATAGGATTTTTTCCACCTCCTTCACACCCCACAAAAGGTGACAATTAATTCCCTTAGACCTTGAACATCTCCTAAATTGGAACTTCCTATATTAAAAAATCCTAGTCTCAGATGCAGAAAAAGCCATGTCTTCGATATCTATCTTAAACATTAAGTTGGGAATGCAAACATATTTTGCTACTCTACTGTTTATTGATATTGACAAGGTTCATTATCAATACCAGATGTTGTCAGTTCTAGGGAATGATTATGCTTCCAAAGTTCTTGCCAAATTGACTAGATGACTACTCACTCATTCTTTCCTTTCTTTGAGGCTCAATGACATTTAGTGCATTGCATATTTAAAAGATTAAGTTGTGCAAGCGTTGTATTTATAGGACACACACCACTATTACTTTGAAAATTAAAATTGCACCTAGTATATTTGTACCTGCCTTTCACCCCCTCATCTCCCTTCCTCAAAGGAAAAGCAACAGTATTCTAAGAAGCTGATGCTTGAGTGTTTTCCAGCCAAAGTGGAGTGAGCAAGAAATGCCATCTGCCGCCTCCCTTTAACATATTAAGTTAGATATTAGATGATTATTTATTGAGCTCCAAAATGTCATTGCTCTCTGTATGTACTTTTAAAATAACACTCCAAACTGTACATCCTCTTCCTTGTACTCAGAATTACTGCATTACTGTTTTAGAATGTGTTCTGCAGTCCATCACTGAACTCCCTTTACAGTTGGATCAAAGGTCCTGATATTTTACTTTTTATATATGTTGATGTCTTAGTTGTTACCTCCTATTGGTAGCTATTTCATAACTTTACAGCTCTTTGTTTAGAAGCAAGGTGAGACGGACTCAAGTCATGGTATTTTGAATCACCACATATGAAGGCAAAAGCTTGACGAGCAAGAGGAATGAATACCAAAGAATTAATGTCTTCAAATTATTGTGTTGGCCAAGAAAATTACATGCACTAAAGACTGCCAGAAGAATGAAAAAAATTATGGTGTTGGAAGACTTACAGCTAGCATCCGTCTTAGAAAAGAGAATGTCAGACTGTCTCACATACTTTGGACATCTCATCAGGATGGGCCAGTCCCTGAAAAAGGACAAAATACTTGGTAAAAGAGAGGTCCAGAAAGAGAGAAAACTGGCTATGTGACTGGAACAACTGGCTCAGAAATGACAACTGTTCTGAGGACGGAGCAGAGGCAGTAGTCTTTTTAGTCTGTTGTACATAGGGTCACTATCAGTCAAAACTGGCTCTATTGCGCTCAAAAACCACAACAATGTGCTTTATAGTTAACAGGAATTTCTGTTGAATTTTTGTTCTACTTGTGGCAATTGGTGAAAATTTTAGGCATGCACATTTTTTTCTTTCTGTTTTTAGTTTGTGTGAGTCATATAGCCCCAAAAAAGCACATTTCAAGATCTTCTTAGGGGAAAGACATAAAAGCAAATCACAGGATATGCGATGATGGGCCTTTTGGGAGGGGATATCCCACTGAATGTCCTGGAACAATGAAAGTGTCTGAGAAGGCCTCAGATCAATATAACAAATATGTTGTCATCTCTCATTGCAAACTTAGATTCACGATTTTAATTTTTGTAATAGAAGAGACATGAGAAAAATGAAAAAAATAGAGATGCTGCCTATGGTAAATTAACTCAATCAAAATGAGAGCCCATGCTATCAGCTCCTCATTTTCCCCTCCCTCCCTACTCCCCCTCCCTCATTGATAATTTATAAATTATTATTATTTTTTCATATCCTACACTGTCTGATGTCTCCCTTCACCCACTTTTCTGTTGCCTGTCCCCAACTTGGGGGGTTATATGTAGATACTTATAGTTGATTTCCCCTTTCTCCTCCACCTTCCCTCCACCCTCCTGGTATGGCCACTCTCACCACTAGTCCTGAAGGGATCATCTTCCTGGATTCCCTGTGTTTCTGGTTCCTGTATGTACCGGTATACATCCTCTGATCTAGCTATATTTGTAAGGTAGAATTGGGGTCATGATAGTGGAGGGAGGGGGGGAGGAAGCATTGAAAAACTAGAGGAAAGTTGTGTTTCATCGTTGCTACACTGCGCCCTGACTGGCTCCTCCCCTCCCTGCGATCCTTCTGTAATCTGCACTCCCCTTCATTCACAATGATACGATTTTTTTGTTCTTAGTACTACTATAATAAATATATTACAATTGGATGAATGGATAATGAAGCTAACTTTTTGTAATAGCTCAGCTGTCCTAAGACCGAGTATGGGCTTCTCTCTGAAGACTATGGGGCAGCTTCTCGTTCACTTCTGCTCCTGTCCCTTTGTGATCTTCATGTGAAGTGGCAATCATCTGCCCCCATTTATGCAAGCTGGTTTCTTTACCTAATCTGTTGTGGTTTTTTGGGGAGGAGGCATCACTGGCCTCTGGTGGGAGTGGGAGGCCCAGCCTTGCTCCTGGAGAGCTGCTGCTGGATTTGAACTGCCATGCCAGTGGGCCGCAGTCCCACCCTCAACCACTAATCTGTTTTTTTATAAGCCCAAAATGATTGGCTTAAATCACATACAAAAGGAAGGTTAGAGTGTACAAATAGAAGAATTTCACTAAAATGCATGTATGGAAGCTGTTGGATTGGTGTTTATTTTGCTGGGCACATTCTCAACAACAGCAGCAGAATTAATTAGATTTAGGAAAATCACACATATGTGCACCTAACTTGATGATCTCATTAACATAACAAGCAAATTCTATGAGGGTCATGCTTTATAATAAATAGCGGGATGGCGATATTCAGCTCATAACAAATGTTACTTTAAAAATTATTTGAAAATGAAGCTGACCATATCTTAAGTCATCTATTTTTCAATATTGTGAAACTCATTAAACATTAGTGTAACTGTATAATATGATTTTATCCTTGACATATCTTCAAATATAAATGCACTGATTGGATCCCACTATCTTCTATCTTGCAAGTCATGCATTACCACCCCACAGTCACTTAGCAGGTTTTTAAAAGAGTGAGCAGATTCTTCTTCCTGAGAAATCATCTGCATAATGACATGGTTTCAACTGAGCTATCTGTGCTTTTAGAATGGGAAATGACTTCCCATGAAGACATTGGTGCAACTTTAAACTGAAGACTTTTATCACCTGTAAAGTAGCTATTCCGAGGCATGAATACTAGATACACAGAATGATAGACTAGCATTTTCCTTTCTTTGGCTTGGTTTGCATTCTGCAGAGCCGTGGGGACTGTTGTCTTAGACTTTGCTGTGATGAGGTTTGGCAGAGAGCACTCATTGCTCGGGTTTAAAAAGGGCAAGTTTTTGGCAGGAATAAGTTGCATAGAAAAGGAATGCTGTGCTTACACATGTGCACTCAATAAACCTTCCGAGTGCTTGGTTCCAAATATTACAAGATTCCTCACCCCACCCTGCCCCCAGTCTCTGCACGCCGGTTGTTCAGAGCCCTCCTTGGATTGTGTCATTATCACGTGTCTTTTCATCTGCCACAAAATGTCCCTTTTGATTCATATTTCAAAAGTTATTAGTACACTCTGAACAGTCATTTCATATCCCTGCACGTTCACTCAAGGTTTATTCAAGATAGCAAGTGTATTCAGGTCTGCTTTAGCCTAGCATCTAGCAGTCTGACACCATCATCGCACGGAGAGTCTGTACCTATCATTTTGTATATTTGTAACGATGGGTTACATCTCATCATGAGAAACGAAGAGCGATGACTTTCCTTTCTTTGAGCTTGCACGCTTGCGGTGCTGAAGTGTGTGTGTGCGTGTGCGTGTGGGTTTAACTATATATTTCGAAGAGTGAAAACAAGCATTTGTAAAATCACTGAAGCAATTGGACAAGGCAACACAAGCCCCATGAGCCTACCAGCTCGCTCTCATTCCTAGTGGGATTTGGCTGTGTGAGCTTGTCTCCTCCTGGCTCAGGGGGTTGTTGTGTCTTCCCTTTCTTGTCCACATCTACCCGGATCCCCAGCCTCTGCCTCACCCCCACCCCAACCCCAACCCCACCTCTTGTCCCCCACCCCATGCCTTCACTGAATCTTTCCTGGAGAAGTGCTTTGCCTACAATCTGTCGTGACTATTTATCACTTATGGAATAAAATTCCTCACTAATAACCTCTTAGTTTGTTCAGTGTCACAAGACTGTTACTCAAAAGATAAATACATTTTTGCTTATACTCCGTGTATTTCACCAAGTCTTGTACTTAAATAGTCCAACCTCTGTATACTGAAATTTCAGGATTGATTCTCTCAGTCCCTCTGGTGACTTCTTTGGGTCTGTAATTTTTTTCACACAGAATATTCCTCTAAAATTCCCACAACTGCCGATGCTCTCCTAATTCTACTTCTTCATTTATTTTTACCTTATTTCAGTGCATATTTATGGACAGTCTGATGTGTGCTGATGAAATATCCATGACCATGCACAGCTGCTGCGTTGAAGTAGACAAGGTCAATAATAACAATAAAATCATGAACTCCTTGATATTATGGGTTAAATTACATAGCTTTATTATTTCAAAATTCAAAGAAACAACAGTTTATTTTCTTAGTAGTTATCACGTCTCTCTACAATGCTGTAATTGTATCACCTTCTAGCTTAACTTCTGATGTTTATTTATATGGGGATTATGCCCAGAGTTTGATCTCCAACTCTTGTTTCACTCTCGAGTCACTTGAAACTCTTGTTTCACTCTTGAGTCCTAACTCATCATCTGGAGAATCAAGGTTGTTCTACGTGTTAGTTATAAAGGCAACCGTTCACTTGGGGAATGGAAAGTTCCAGAGCCTTTGGTTAGTAGGACTTTGAACTGGTCCTTGACTATGTGGGTTGGGATGTGGTGCGATAGTTAAAGAGGGTTGCCAATGGCAGCTGATGGCTGGGTTGCAGTGTTAGCTCTCTCATCTCTCCACAAAGTGGTTCCGACAAGTCACTCAGTCTTTCTACATCACAGTTTCCCATCTGTTAATTTGGGGTTCATGAAAGTACTAACCTCAAAAGATACTTTGAAGAACACATGGATGAATAAGGAAAAAAGTGTACTGTGTGGCATGCCATAGGAACTGTGTGTTAGTTGTTTTTGTCCCTACACGGGTGACATGCCTTTCACATGGGTCAGATCCCAGTTCCTCCCCGTAAGTACACTGTTCTATTGCTCCTTTAGTTATGATCTGTTAAATTTCCACGATTCAAAGGATAGTTCATGGATGATCTTCTTCATTTGTGTTTCCAGAGGTAAAGCATGAGGGTTGGCTGTGAACTCTCCCTCCTCTTGCATGGACGTGTATTCAGAGAAATAATTTGGAGACATCTGACAACAAGTCATGGGATGGGAGGGGGGAGTCAGGGCAGAAGAACCCCTCAATATTACTTATCACAGAAGAAGTAGCCAGTTGTAGAAATTAAAAAAGAGAGTTAAAAGCTCTTATTGTGTGCTCTATTTTCTCAGAATCATGTTCTTCTAGTCAGCTACAAGTGGATTATAACATTTTATATTTTCTTATTACAGTACCCCATCCCACATAAGCACACAGATGTGTTCAGCAGCCTTCCTGGTCTTGGGCCTTTTGTCATCCAGAGCCCTCGCTCACAATTCACTGCCGTCAATCTCTGTCTTTGCCCTTCTCATTTCACGGACCACCCCCACCCCTGCCCCCCATGAAATGTTCTCACTCTCCTGATGTTTCAGAATATTCTCTTTAGTCAACTTGATACAAAAGAGAAGATAATAAATCAAGATAGTTTATTGTTTACCCACTTGAAAATCCAGAACTTAGCCCAGAAACCTTTTCTTATAGTATGGTCTCATGTCCAAGGACAAAAACTATGTGAGAAAGCCTGACTACCAGGCTGAAATTCCCCTACTCAAGCTGTCTAGCCGCAAGAAAGCACTTGAGCTTCACTCCCTCCTTCTGGGGCGGCAGAGGGCCATGTAAGAGAGTGAAGTTTGTGACTTCTGGGATGCAGTTGTCTAAAGGAAACAGTTCTCATCCAACTCTTAAGAGGAAAGTTTTTGAAGAGTCCAGAGTTTATGAAGAGTGACGTTGGCAACAGTGTAAGTCATACAATGTGCAGAGTCTTTATCTCGTTTATTTGGCAGTTTTTTGGAATATAACTACAGAGAACCAGTAAATATGTTAATCAATGATACTTCCCAGAATTTCAACTTAAAGGTCACTTCAGATTCTGAGCAAGTGGAAGTGAAAGTGAATAATGCTCTGGTTAGTTTATGGGAAAGTCTTTTTCTGATCACATTTTCTGTACTAGTTCAGACTAATCTGTTTCCATAATTGTCCATTTTTTATTTTGACTGTTTAGACATATGATATGTAATACTAATGATTTATTAAACCACCTCTCAAGGGTGCCACTATGGGATACGGATTGGAGTGCTACTGCAAGGTCACCAGTTCAAACCTGGTAACCACATCAAGGGAAAAAGATGAGGTTGACTGTTTCCACAATGAGTTCCAGTCTTGGAAACCCCATGTAGGATTGTGCTGAGTTGCAATCTACTCAGTTGCAGTAAATTTTAAATTTTGTTTTGCTTTATCAATGGCAGTACCATATTTTGAATTCAAATGGAGTTCTATTAAAATATTTTCTAAATAATTATAAACTCTATGGTTATTCCACAATAGATATTGTAGGGTGATTAAATATAAGTAGTCTTCATAAAGGTCATGAAAATGTGGTAACAAAAAAGAAGGGGAATTTTTCCATGAAGTTTTTGAAGACCCCTCACATTATTTTTTTAATTTATGATGTGAAGAATGATTATTGTCTCATTATGTGTGGAATGTAGATGTAAATATATTCATAGACTTCTATTTAACTAACTTTAGTACATGACATTTTCTATGCTATGAATTTTTTACAGTGATAATTATTATTTATTGTAGTAAAGTTATAGTAAGCATGAGACAAAAGGGAATTATAAGAGTCAGACACAATGTATAGCAGCATGCTCACCTTTGCCCGTCAGATCATCCACATGGAGAGAGAGCGAGTGGGGGAAGGGATTGCACAAGGGAGAGGGGGTGAGGACCAGAGCAAGAGTGAGCTAGCGAGCAAGAGAGGGAGAGACAAAGAGAGACTATGCTGTGAAGTTTAAAGGAAACAAAATTTAAAGTGAACTACAAAGTGGAAATGATTTTAAAGTAAAAACCAAAGAATCAGCCCAGTTTAAGGTTCATGTTAGTTTCATATTGTACATGTTTTATTTTTTTAAATCTATTCTTATTTCTTTTGGATTTAGCATTACTTCCTCGAATGACTATTTGTAAATATGCTGTTTTGCCTCTTGATAGGACTTTAACAAAAATATATCTTTTATGTTATATTTCTAAGTACTTTTAGGGGAAAGTTTTGTTTTTTCAAATGGATATTTGCAAATTGCTGCTTAAGGGGACCCGTTAGTCTGGCAACGTGTTTTTCAGGGTCACCAAAAAGCAGGTGATTTAGATCAACGTGACAGTGCTTGTTCCAGGTCTGGAACCAGGTAAGGGCATTGGGATAACCTTGAGGTCACCGTTCAGGTTACTATGTGGAAGGAAGCACCTGCACTCCCTGGGAATGTTTCCGACCTGTTCTTTTCCTCACACACTCCTCTCCTCCCAGGACATACACTTTGTCTACGCTCTTGTGCTTTTCTCTCTGCAGACTTTCTTCACTGACTTGTTCACAGTCTTAATTCTTTCTCATATCTAAATGAAAACCATATATAAATCATTTTTTTTCTTGATCTGGAACATCTTGCTTCATGTTTTTCTTTTTTTACTTAAAATATCATTTTATTGGGGGCTCTTACAGCTCTTATAACAATCCATATATCAATTGTTTCAAACATATTTGTACACATGTTGCCATCATTAGTTTCTAAAATTTTGCTTTCTATTTGAGCCCCTGCTATCACCTCCCCCACCCCATTCATGCCCCCTGATAAATTATGAATTGTTATTTTCATTTCTTAATCAACCGCTGAGTCCCTTCCCCCACAGTTTCTGATGTTCCTCCCCTGGGTATGGTATATGTCCTTCACTGCGATGGACCAGTTCCCCTTTATTCCCCTTCTGTGCCCACCTTCTCCATATCCTCCTGGTATGGTTATTCCCATTCCTGTTCCTGGATTCTGTGTGGCATGAGGCTGTATCTCTTATCTATATCTTTGCACATGCTCTAGTCTAGCCTGCAGTGAAAGGTCTGGTTTCATTTTAGTAGGAGGTGAGAAAGCCTCAAGAAATCAGAGGAATGCTGTGTGTTTCACTGTGCTTTACTGCCCCGTGATTGACCTTCTGGGAGGGAATGTCATATTGCCTACAGGTTGGATTTTAGTCTCTGCTCAAACTTCCCTCATTGTCAACAACATGTTTTTGTCTGTTTGTTTGTTTTGGGTATCTGATGCCTGGTCTCATAAACACCTCATGATCGCACAGGCTTCTTCCATGTGGACTTTGCTTCATTATTCTTTAGGCAAGCCTTAGTTCAGGACAGGTGATCATCTGGTGGGTAATAAGTTTTGATTTTATTGTGATCTTATCATGTGCTTTCTTCTTTGGGGCTGATGGTTTTGCATACATCAGTGTTAATACTCTAGTGTGGTGGGAAAAGATAGTACTTTGGAATCATAGCCACAACATTTCTATGCATTATTTGGGTAAGTTAGGTAATCTATGAACTTTTGTATAGTCAGATATTGAAAATGGGGTAATAACAATGCTCTAGGCACAATATTGTGAACATTAAGTGAAAATGATGCATTTGTATTATAGTTTTGGTGAAGAATATTGAAATTAGCATGAGCTGCCATCTGAATGAGTGAATATGTATGGGAAGAAGTACAGAGAGAGTATTCCTAGAGGCAAAAATGGGGAGATTTTGTTTCACGCATGTTGGACATGGTGTGGGAGAGACTGCTTCTTAGAGAAGGGAACAATCTTTGGGAAAGTAGAGGGCCAGAGAAAAAGAGGAAGACCCTCAATGAGATGGGCTGGCAGCAGCTATAATAATGAGTTCAAACAGAGCAGCACCAGGTAGGGCTTTATTCCAGTTCCCATAGGGTTGTGGTCCCTTGGGGGGAGGGGGCCTCTCGCGACCCATACACAGGTGTCACCCAACTCATAACAGTAGCAAAATGACAGTGATCAAGTAGCAATTAAAATAGTTTTATGGTTGGGGAACTGTGTTACAAGGTTCTGGCATTAGGAGGGTAAGAACTACTGAGTTAGGACCAAATCAAGAGCATGGCACCAGAACAGCAGCAACAAAAGTACATAAGTGTCTGACATTTAATAAATTAACACTTTCTACTAGAAAGATATATTATGTATATGGTACATATTGCCCAGTAAATGCAAAATACATTAAGCTTGTTTTACTGATTCCTAAAATGTGGAAATGCCAGGGTAGAGAATTTAGATATTCTTCCATTGGCAGTAGAGCACTACTGACGTTCCTTTTAACCGTAAAGTAACCCAAGAAGGAGAGTTTTAGGAAGATGAACCTAATGATTATTTTTATGGAGACCAGGAGAGCATTTTCATAGATGTAGCAAAGACAGCATTATATAATAAAAATTAGTGCTAAGTAAATTATAACTACTAATTAAAAAGACTAGCATGTCAGAATTTAATTTTCTTTTTATATGGTTCATGGCTTTGACCTATTGCATATTTGAAACATTAGTTTTATAATTGGAACTTTATACTCATCCTGACTTAAAGCTGTTTTATTGTCTTCTTTGAATATGTGTGTTAACCTTCAGATTCCCTCATGCTTGTTACACTTTTTGAAATGAAAGTATCTTGTTTCCACAGTTGATATTAGGACAAGTGATATCTTCCCACTTATGGGGTTTCAGGTCAGGTTCGATTTCAGCAGGGTGTAGATTATCCTGTGAGTTTTAAAGGAAGTTGAAGATTTAGGTCTTTGGGTATAGATGATGGATGAAGAGTTTGTGCAGACATCACATTTCAGTCGGGTATAATGAACACTTATTATTATAAGCCAATGGCAATCTTAGTAAATATTTATTTTATATCAAAGAGTAAACCTTGATTTTCTTGTCATATGTTTTCAATATTTAGCATCTTGGTTTGCCCATGTTATTTCTCTCCTGTGAGTTTTCTTTTCCTCCTTCTTTTTCTCTACTTATTTTCTTTCTTTTGTATCCAGACCTCCCTTTAAAGGTGAATTCACATGTCACCTCCAATACAGTACTAACCCAAAAAGCAAATGTTTCATTTTTACACACATTACTCTTTGTAATAAAATATAGGTGCATCCTACTTCCTTAACAAACTAGAAACACCTTAGGACAGAAAGCTAAATCTATATCTCATATGAACTATACTTGACACCTAAAAATCAATACTTGTTGAATTGTAATTTCAAATGAATAAAAGTAGAGTTGAGAGAAATCAAAAGACATCTTCTGTCATATCCAAAGTCAATTAAATATTATTTTTTATAATAAGCAATGACATAGACATTCACCATTTTCTATTTTGAATTATAAAGTGACAAAAAATAAAGTATTTATCTTTTTTCTCTACTTGAAGCCCTAAAGTAGCTATCTTTTATCTAAGACAACTGAAATTAGCAAATTAATATTTAATTAAAATATAAGTATATTCTAAGAACTCAATTTCAAATTCTTAATATCAGCTTACTTGGGCCCTAGACAATCTACATTGAAAAATATTTAGGGGAGGCGATAAAAATGTTTAGAGTAAAAAAGTTGTGTAAAAAACAACAATCTACTAAAAGTAAGCATTCCTAAAGTTCAATTTTACAGTGTACAAACCCTGAATGTGTTAATATCTAAGACAAAATTTTCAAGTATCTCCAACCGCGTGCTTTTTGCTTAGACCAACATTGTTTGTTGGTCTTTCCATTCATTTCCTTTTCTTAATTCCAGTCTTGTAGGTAATCAGAATGGAAGCCTGATAAAACTACCTGGTATCAGAATAACTATCTGGAAATTACCTCAAATAAAAATAAATAGCAACAACATTTTTTTGTGTACTCCATCTTATACATTCAAGGCATTTTATGTGTTTAAAGAACCCTGAATGAATTTCTAATCTTATTTCCAGCAGGGAAAAATTAAATAATGTGATTTTTCTTCCCTCTATCCTTTTTATCTTTTAACTCTTCCTCTGTCTTTTCTCCTTTTCCATCCTCAAACATGAAAGAACATCTATATTGTTTGAGTCTGGGTTTAAATAAACCATTGGAAATAAACCATTGACTGATATATCTCTCTATCTATCTATCTATATATTCATATATAGCTGTCATTTGTTCACTTGTTTGCTTGTATTTGTGTGTGTGTTTCTGTGTGCATGTGTGTGTGTGTGTGTGTGTGTGTGTGAGTGAGTGAGACAGAGAGAGAGAGAGAGAGAGAGAGAGAGAGAGAGAGAGAGAGAGAGATTTCTTTCAAGAGAATGGCTCACACCAACTAAGAAGCAGGCAGTATAGGTAGATTCCAAGTTCATGGGTCAGATGCTAGGCTGGAGGCTTCTCCTGATTTGAGTAGTCATGGCAACTGATGAAATCAAGGTCAGTAGGCAAACCACAGGCTACTGAATTCTTAAGAGGATGAATTCACAATCAGTAGATGAAGGCTGCAAGGGTGAATGAATCCAAGATTAAGAAGTTAGACAGCAGGCTACTAATGACTCCCAAGATCAGTGGGCAATGTGGTAAGTCATTGGCTCAAGTTCAAAAAGTCAGAAGATAATGAGCCAGATGCACAATTCCAGATACAGCATAATGCAAAAAAGAAACAAACAGGAAACCCTTCTCCATGGTGTTTCCCTATATTGGAAGCAGCCAACAGCTCTAAGGAGACTTCATTTCAATTGAGTGCTTCAGAACTGTAACATCAGTAAGGGTGTTACATCCCATTTTAATCTTTTTTTGCAGCTGATTGGCTGTGATTACATTGTGTTAGTTCAGGTCATGGGAGATTTCTAAGTATTAACTACTGAACCACTGAAAATCCTAATTCAGTCAACTTTACTTAAAAACTACCTAGCATATATACTTGTATGTATTTCAAGCATATATACTTGTATTTCAAGTATTCCAGGTGGATTGGCTGCAACATAAAAATACATGATCAATATCTACAGGATAGTATGTATAATGTATTGAGAAACCCCAAAAAACTGAAACTGATCTCATTTTTAAAAAGATAAACATATGGTTTCATGCTGATGTCAAAATGGAATTTAGAAAAGGAATATTATGTGCCTACAAAATTGCTGACATTTCTTCCAAGACAAGGTGATGATTATGTACTTGGAACATTAGCAAGCACAAAGCTAATTTTCAGGTCTAGTGCCCCAATGATTATTTTCTGCTGTAATC
The DNA here is from genome assembly GCA_004026705.1 of Nesogale talazaci. Taxonomy (NCBI): domain Eukaryota; kingdom Metazoa; phylum Chordata; class Mammalia; order Afrosoricida; family Tenrecidae; genus Nesogale; species Nesogale talazaci. Next base: position 179,209 of record PVJH01001434.1, on the reverse strand, counting down.
TTCACTAATTGCTATGTACATAAACAAACATACATAAATACAAGTACCTAATTTAATTTATGTACATCCAAATATCTATCTATCTATCTATAGCTATATAGATTATGAGGTTAATACACTGAACAATAGGCATAAAATATTAATAAAAATTTGCCTGGGTATCTTTTTTTTATTTTAATAGGAAAAAAATCAAAGGATAGAAGAAAGGAAAAAATCTTATTGACTATATAAAGCAGTTTTATGGCAAGATATAATACAGAACAAGGCAATATACACTTTTCCTCTAATCTTTCCATTTTAACATGCATCATCTCAATCCACCTATTTCCTAATTCATTATAATTTAAATTCTGGGAGGGCAGCAATATGGCTTTCTTGCTCATCACTTTACCACTATGATGTCAAAAATATATGACAGATATTCAATTTAAAAACCTGTTAAGTTAATTAGAGATTCTTGTACAGAAAAATGTACCATATACCTTGTGACGCCTTACTACATTCAAGAAGATTCTTTTGGGCAACATAGAAAATGTAAAGTATTCAATGTTAATTCTTTTTTTTTTCTGTTTGTGTTTATGCTCTTATGTGGTCTGACCTAAATTGCTGGTTTCCAAAAGTTCTAGGGTCATTTCTTGATTCCAAAGAATGAAACTAGGGGTAGGTTTGCTTTGAGGATAGCATACCCACGCACATTCTATAACTCATCCACCTAGTTAAAACTCATTTAATAGTGTTCACTGTTAATTATTCCTTGAATAATTTGTTCTGGTTAGACTATAGAAAAAATAAAAATATTGATGAGACAGTTGTCTAACTACTCCATCCTATAAAGACATTAAAATATTGGACAGATTATAAGGCAGATACAAATTCCCCCCAAATATTTATCTTATGGTTTTATTTTTATCATAATCTTAGGTTGGTTTACCTACTTCAGTGATAAGATTATAGTAAAAAAAATCAAAATAATGCTATTACGGCCTTCAATCGTCTTTTAGAGTTCAGTTGAAAATTAATGTCCTCATCAAAAATATTCATGTTTACAATATAGAATTCAACCACTGACGTTTGTTTAAAGCATTTTGTTGGAGGTCTAGAGTTTTCTAAAAATCTGTGGCTTCCCACATCTCATCTAAGGGTGGACAAAGAACAAGAGATAACATTTTACACAGCCTCATGCTTTCTTGATGTAGTCACCTTTAATAATAGAGAGCAAAAGAAACATTTCCCAATGTGTTCATCAGAATTCTATCAGGAAGCAGATGTGCAGCCTTATTTTTCTTTTAATTCATGTATTTATTTATTGCTCTACATCTTTCAGCTGTATCTTCCTGTAGAGGGAAATTCTGTCCTTCCTGCAATAAAAATCTCCCCAATTTTACACACATATGCACACACACATACACATAAAAGCATCATATACTCACATAAGATATATATATATATATATACATGAATTGATAAATTTGTGAAAATACAGTGTCTCTTATGTGGTCTTTTCATTCTTTATCAAAGTAGAATTGGAGTGCTTATAATTCTTTCCAAGGATTTTTCTGTGATACTATAAAAATACATAAATAAAAAATGGAAGCAATTTTAGACAAAAATTACATTCCTACTAAGATATATACAAGGGGCTATAATAATAGAGGCAGCAAGTTAGAAAAGAATTTCATACAGAAATCAAGATATATAATAATAATAGCATTCCCTCAGTTTTCTAACTCTCTCATTTCTATTGCTCCTTCTTAGAGAAAAGTCTTACTTCTACTAGGAGAGACTCATCTCTCTCTCTCTTCTACATTTTCTATGTACCCACCATTTGCCTCCAGACCCAAATTTCAAACCTTTCAGGTAGTTATACAATTGGGATTCATTTCATCTCCGGATCCTTTGATGTAGGTGATGTCGTTTCCGACATAAGGATGCATAAACCAGGTTTGGCTTTACCATTTCCAGATGGCATTCGATTCATCTCTGTCCCACGAAATACCTACTGTTTCAGCATCTATCGGCTGGTGGTTATTTATCTCAACTCACTTTTTTTTGTTGGTTGTAGAATTTTGTTTCAGTCAATGTTTGTCAATTGTTAAAATTTACATTTACACTTACAAAGCTTAAGTTTATGTTACTCAGACTATATAGCTCTCATTAATGACTTTTCTCTTTCAAGCCACCTTGCCACAAAAGTTATGCTATACGTAACCAAACTGCCAATTCTCTTTTTCTTTTCATTATTCCAGGCTTTCATGCACAAAGTAGCTACATAGAGCATACCAGCATGTGTGTGTTTGATTCTTGAATGGCTTGCTCGGCCTCTTGTAGCCACTGTCACCCAGCCTGTTCAGTCTCTAGTGCCATTCAGACTGGCTTTTTTTCTGCGCTTCTTTCATGCCTGCCCATATTCTTAGTTTGTATCCCTATCCCTCAGTTTCAACATCTTTAAATTAGGTTAAAATAATAATTAGCTATTATCTTATCATGAAATAAATGAAATGAGCTAATGTGTGTACAGAAGTTAGTATAGTATCTGGCCATCAGTAAACTCTGAATAGATATCATTAACTAAAGAAACAAAAGATCAAAATGGATTTCAAAAGAGACTCTGAAACATGCTCTTACTTGTAGAGTAGCTTAGGGAAATGGAAGAAATAATGAAGCAAAGAAGCTGAATAAAACAATTTAAGAAGGACTTTGAGAAGACAAAGTCAGCTATTTTAACAAAATGTACAAAGTCCTAGAATTAGAAAACCAGAAAGGAAAAACAGGCTCACCATCACATACACTGAAAGAACTTCACACAAAATGGAAGTCTCAGGCTGGACGATTGAAAGATTCTGTGGGAAAAAAAATATTGGAAGACACAGGAAGCATCCAAAGAAGATTGAAAGAATACAGTCACCAAAACCAAAAGAACTAGTATGCATTCAATCAGTTCAGGAGGGAGCATAGGAGCAAGAACCAATAGTTCTTGAAGGAAGAAGTTCAAGGTTCACTGAAATAATCAGCCCAAAAGATGGGTCCACGAGTTGATGGGTTACCTATTGAAATGTTTCAACAAGCTGATGAAGCACCCATTTATCTCTGCCAAGAAATTTGGAAGATAACTTCGTGGCTCACTGACTGGGAGAGTTATATACAAGATATTCATAAGTATAAGCTTACCCAAATATCAGCCAAAGCACTTAATTTACCACAAAAACTTCATTAAAAATATCCTGAAAACTCAGCTTATTTGGGGGTATAAATGTTATTTGTGTCCATTCCAAAGCAAGATGAAAGCTCAAACTATGGAACAATATTATTGATATCACATGCAAGGGATATTTTGCTGATGATCAATCAAAGGTTGCTGCACTGCATCTACAGGGAACTGCCAATGATGCCCCCTGGATTAAGAAGAAGATGTGGAGCAAGTGTTATCATTCCTGATGTCAGATGGATTTTAGCTGAAAGCAGAGAATACTAGAAACATGTTTATTTGTGTTATATTGACTATGTCAAGGCATTTAACTGTGCCAATCACAGCAAACTGGCTAACATTGAAAAGAATGAAAATTGCATAATACTTCTTTGAGCTCATGAGGAACCTGTACATGGATCAAGCGGTAGTTTTGACAACATAATGTGGGATTACTGCATGGTTTAAAATCAGGGAATGTGTGTGTCAGGACTGTATCCTTGCACCATACTTATTCAATCTGTATACCGAGCAAATCATTAGAGATGCTTGCATATATGAAGAAGAATGTGGCATCAGGACTGGAGGAAGGCTTATTAACTATCTCAGAGAATGCATTTGAAACAAGCTTTCCTGCTGAAAATAAAGAAGACTTGTAGTACTTGATAATGAAATTTAAGGATTCCAGTGATTAGTATGGATTTTAACTCAGTGGAAAGACCAATATCCTCACAACTAGATTATTTGCTGTCTCCATAGGGGTTTTATATTCTGATAAGCAGACAAGAAAATAGCAAAAATCCAAGATGGTAACACCCAGTGACAAAATACATCTGAGATAGACTCCAATATGAACCCTAAACAAGAGAATGTTGAAAACCAGATCAGGTCCAATATGCAGTAGGGTGGGGGTGAGGAGGACTGGCAAGTTTTTAAACATTTAAGTCAGGTTCATCCCTCTGATGTTGTATAGTTATCTTGCCAATGCCCACTGTTTAATAACCAGTTTTTTCCCACCGCTCTGTTATGGTTGGAAGGAAATCTCCAGAGCTTATAGATCTCAAAAATTCAATGGGGTCTTCCATGACCATCCATAGCCTTCTGCAAGCCAGTATCTCACAATTTGATGTCTGATTAAATGAGTTACAATCCTTGGGTCATGGATGTTGGTGTGTTTATTCCATGTGGACTTGGTTGACTTCTCACTTAGATGGCGAATTGTTTGGGAACAAGTCTTTAAGTCCTCAGAAGTTATTTTATCTGATAGCCAGGCTCCATCTAATCTAGTCACCACACATTGTTAAGCATCCATATCTTCTGTATTCCTTCCTAGTGGGGAGTATGAAGCGGGGCCGTGATATTAAAAAACATTCTTAAGTTGGAGCTAGGACTTAGTGCAAGCTGAAAACCCATTGCTGACTCTAATGCCTTTTTTTTTTTTGGCCTCTCTTTGGCTTCCTTTAGAAGAGAGACTTCCTTGTTAATGTGTAGTACAGTCACATGAATCATCAACTTGTGTGTGGTGTGCATTTAAAGACATTTCTTCTATCCCTCAGTGAGTCCCCCTAAATCAGATAATAGCTCTGATCTTGTACTAGAGGGATAAGCCCTAAATCAGATAATAGCTCTGATCTTGTACTAGAGGGATAAGAATAATTTATACAATATTTTTGTTTTTTTTTTTCTTTATGAGTGGGAAACGATTTTCTCCTGACTGCCCACTTCCAATGGTGCTATTTCCTGTCCTCCAAGTGATGGTAGAGTCCAGACTGATGACCTTAGCTAGCACATTTGGGTTGTGCGCAAAGTTGCCAGCTTATCTATGCCTTTTAGGCCACGGGAAACTGTTTCCTCAGCTCCTCGCTCATCTCTGCCCTATGTCTCTCTTTAAATAATACCCACTCTCAACCTTCAGCAGCCCTGCTATGACATTTTCTTTGATTCTGATCCACTTCCCTTTCTCCTCAAACAAGAGATATGTTTTTTCTCCCACTGCTCCATTCATATTTGGTACCTCTTGAGTAGAATTTACATTCTGTCTGAAATATAGTTCTCTGCATGTTTTACTTCTTGAAGTAGATGATCTCTCCTCAATTAAAGGTCCAGGGCCATATTTTAGTTAGTTCCAACAACCACATTATGTACAACAGAATGAGACATTATACAGACTCTAGTGTCTAAAGTCAATATTTAAAGTTAAAATTGCATTCAAATTTGTCCTGGGAAAAGCCCTACTGTAATGGATAAGTTGTACTCTGCAGCATTTATGTACCACATTAAAGGCTGCAGTTGAGACTCTTAATAAAGTCCAATGACGAACACTCTTCTTTTTCCATAGTTCAATTCATTGTTTGTTCCCTTTTGCAGCATATGCAGGAATTGGCTGGTATTTAGAGGCTGTGCTATATGAGAAAAAAATATGTCACACGTCTTTAGGCATGAAAATCAATATAGCCTGGTGAGAGGCTCACACTATGAGAACTGAAAATGACTATTCTTTGTTAAATTATTTTTTTAATTGAACAGATCCCAAATTATCCATAGGTACATGGTTTTGTAATAAATATCATTTATGTAGGTCACAAAAATAAAATGCATGTGCGGTTGTTATTGTTCAGTGCTACAGAGTGGTTTCTCACTCAGCGGGACTCTTGAGGATGGGGTAGAACTGCCCATGTGAGCTTCTGAGACAGGAGTAGAGAGCTCCATTGTCCTACCCTGGAGTGGCTAGTAGTTCTGTACTCTTGACCTTGGGCTTAGCAGTCCAATGCACACTCACAATGCCACTAGAACTCTAACTTGGCAAGCCGAGAGGAAAATAGAGATCAGCAGCAATCACTCAAAGCTGGTTCCTGTGAGGCAGGGTCATACATGCCTCCAACCTCCAATGTTTTATCAATTCTAACACCATCTGCTCCTCTCATGACACTCTTTCTCTGCCGAACTTGATAATTTGTTGCAAAATACACACAGAACGCACAGACAACACTTTTGTTTATGAGATTTATTTTAGAAGAATAGGATGCAATTCATGTTCAGGAACACTTTGGAGCAGTTCTTTAATCATGGCTACAGGGAACCCTCTCTCCAACCTTTGATCACCCTGCCTAGTGTCTCTGCCCTGCTTGAGCAAGTATTTCAGTTGTTTCGCTCAGCCAGTAAGTATTCAAAGGTACTTGATTCCAACAGTAAATGGCATGCTTGAAGCCATTCAGACTTTTTTGCTGCCTGGGTCAGGAATCCCAATGCTCTGTTCTATGCTTTTGCTTCTGCCATCTCTGCTGTCACCACTAGTGTGCTCCCCCCCACCTCTGGATTGAACTGTAGGCATCTCAGTTCTAATGAAGTCTTTCCACTTGTTCTCTTATAACAGGAGTGAGATCCCTTTCCACTCTTCACAGAAAGACAAAAACCAGTCAATCCCTTTGTGAGAGGTCCATACACTTATTTGTATGGTACAATTCCACACAATGGATCATGTACCTTAAGTACGGTTTTAGAAAGCTATCTGACCTCCTTGGTTGGGCGTAAGCACCTCACATCTGTATGGTACGGTCTATCCTTGGTGGGGTAGAGGTTATGCAGGGGGCTGTTGACCTCAAGCCCAGCAGTTTAAGACCAACCTAAAGGAGAAAGGTGAGGCTTTCTAATCTCACAAAAGAGAGGCTGTCTCAGAAACTCAGAGAGAAATTTGACCCGTGGGCCCTGTCTGAAAGCGTCTCTATGAATGGGCAATGCCTCCATGACAGATAGTGACCCAGACATACGGTGCGAGTTGCAAAGACTATAACTAAACGACCCATGAAGAGCAATGTGTTGCACCACAGATGCTGTGAGGTGCCATTGACTCGATTCCGACTCAGTGATCTGGCACACAAGGGATGAACACCACTCAGTCCTGCACCATCCTCCCAAGCACTGATATGTCCGAGTCCATCTTTGCAGCCAGTGGGTCAATCCTTCCTGTTGAGTGTCTCTGGTTTTTTCTCTGCCACTTCACTTCACCAAGCATGGCGTTTTTTTTCCAGGGACTGGTTTCTCCTGGAAACAGGTCCAACGTACATAGAAGGCTTGCCATTCTTGCTTCTAAGGGACATTCTGGATGAACTCCTTTCTAGACAAGTTTGTTTGTTCTTTTGACAGTCTGCACTGCTTTCCATTTCGTCATCAACACCACAATTCAAAGGTAAGTCTTGACATTCTTTAACTAAAGAGCATTATTCCTGTAGCTCCGGGGAACCCTCAAAATACCAGGATTGGGCTGGACAGAGTGGACCTATTGTAGTACTTGTTTTCCCACAAGGCATGCAATGAGAAATTCATTCTTAGCTAGTGCACTCAGTGGTGTTCTCTGGGATGGTTCTCTCTGGTCACAGTGAAATTTTTTGTGAAAGTCGTTTCTACTGAACAGCTTTTTTTTGTGTATGATGGCTGATTTAAGAGAATAGCGTGTGGCTGTGAAATTGGTTTTTCTGCTTGGGAAAGATGCTGCAGAAACTGTGGTGATGTTGGACACAGCTTATAAGGACAGCAGAGCAGGATGCGGGAAAATCTCAAGTGTAAGAGTGACTTTTCTCATTTTCCAAAAGACGAAATGCGATTTTAGTCTTTATACAGCTTCTCTGATGATTTGTTCAGCGTATAGGTTGAATGAGGAATGTGAGCATCTACAACCCTGACACGCACCTTTCCTGGTTTTAAGCAATGAAGGAAGAGAAGAAGAATGTGGCCTCAGGATTGGAGGAAGACTTATTAATAACGTGTGCTATGCAGATCACAGAGCCATGCTTGCTGGAAGTGAGGAGGACTTGAAACCCGTGCTAATGACGATCAAGGATTGGTGCCTTCATTGTGGAGCACAAATCCATGCGAGGAAGACCAGAATCCTCAAAACTGGACCAATAGGGACCATCATGATGAATGGAGAAAAGACTGACGTTGTCATGGATGTTGTCTTCCTTAGATTCACAATCAATGCTCATGGAAACAGCAGCGAAGAGATCTAAAGACATCGCATGAGGTAAATCTGCTGCACTCCTTGGAGTATTGCAGAGCAAGGGCGTCATCATGAGGACTAAAGGGTGTCTGCCCGAAGCCACATTATTCTCCGTGGCATCTTGTGCATGTAAGAGTAGAGTGCTAAATAAGGAAGAGCTTAGAAAAATCTACTCATTTGAATTGTGGTAGCTGGAGAAAAAGCATTGAAGACATCACGGACTTCTAAAAGGCCCAACTGCTCTGTATTGAAGAAGTAAGGCTAGACTGCTCCTTAGAGGCCAGGAGTTGGGGGGGGGGGGGGGGGGGAGAGGAAGGCCCTTGACAGAGGGATTGGCATTATGGCTACATCAGTGCACTCCGGAAGAGCAGCAGTTGTGTGGCTGGCACAGGACCATACCATAGTTCAGCCTGTTATGTGGAGGGCTGTGAGGGATCGGAGACAAGCCATGGCACCTAGCAACAAAAACTGATGCTGATAGCCAAAAAGAATTGCTCAAAATTAAACATCATCTCTCATGAGCCTGTTCATGAGAACAGCACAATCAGTTTGGGCCCACTATTGAAATTATCCAGAAATAAATAATATTTGTGATACCATCCTCTATATTGATGTCATAGAAGTTTTATGTTATTTAATTCAAATAATAATGATCTATTCCATTTACACAGTGATTTGTGTTTTATAAATGAACGTCTCTACGTATAGTTTCATTCTCATCCAGATGCAAGACAAATAGTTCTTGCATAAGTCTATTAAAAAAAAGATGCTAAAGGTTAAAAAAAATGGTGAAATGTTGATTGATGACAAACCTCTTCCTGAATGGACAAAAATGTCGACTCTAGTGAAATTGCTGTCAGTTCCACCAGGTCAGACTGTTAATCAAGGTTTCTATTTCGAGGTTCTGAAAAGATTGTGGAACAGTGTGCAACAAAAGAGGCCTGATGTTTGGCAGGCATAGGACTGGTTTTGCCAGGACAACAACGCACCTGCTCAAGTAGCCATCTGAGTGCTACGGTCTTCATGCCTCTCTTGGCCCACACCTTACTCACCTGACCTCGGTCCTCCGTGCAACTTCTTTTTGATTTCCAAGAACGCAGAGAGATTTGAAAGGATGTGGATTTCATTATGTAGAAGAGGTAAAGAAAAATACATGGGAGGTACTGTCAGCCATCCAAACACTGAGTTTGAAAAATGTTTTTATGAATGGAGTTGCAATTTTGACAAATGTATTAAGTATAATGGAGAGTATTTTGAAGTTGATAAGATTGTTTTGTAAAGCAGTTGAAATACATAACTTTGGGGGGAAACAATTCTTTCATAATCACACATTTGCATTAAAATCCATGCTCTGCTACTAACTTAAGCATGATCTGAAACACCAGCTTGAATTATTTGTGCATTAATTTCATCACATAACAACTAGAATTTAAAAGAATATCTACCTTCAAGAGACAGGAATAAAGTTGTATAGGCATGTGCGCTCAAAAAGTTTAATCTTTATTGTTATTAATTACTCTATTTACAAAATAAATATGGTGACTAGAGGGAAAGCTTATGCTTTCTTTGCTAGTTTGGGAGGTTGGGAGGCATCACTATTAAGCAATTTGATTTATATTTAGGAGATTGGCAGGAGTTGTTCCCAGCTTTGGGAAGGGCATTCAGACATGAACTGTGTGGTTATTGAGTTGAGTTGGGATTGAAATCCTTGGCTGGCCGAAGAGATTTGGGGAATGAGAAGAAAGGGCTCCTTTCCAAATGATGGAGACTGTTTTTCTGAATCCAGTCTTTCAGAAATAAAGCACGTCTTTGCCCAGTTTCCATGAATGATAGTTTTTCATATTTGGTTGCCTTGGAGCCGATACGTTTTAAATAATGTCTCTCTTTTCTTTTTTCACTATGGCTCTTAGGAGCAATTTGATCATCTTAATATCACTCACATTTGTGCAGCTGGATCTTGGATTCTTAATTATGTTCTTGTTATGGCTACTGGTTCTTAGTACATTGGCTTGTTGCTCTTACCCATCTCCAGAGCAGCCTCTTCTGAGTTTTCAAATCATACATTCCCTCATGACATTTTTTGAAATTTTAGTTCACATGCTATTTTCATCCCCTGTCAAGTACTGTGCTGTCTGCTTTATATACACATTTCTACTGAATTCTCACAGTTATTCAGTATAATAAATAAGTTATATTTTAGGGTTTTTTTTAACAGTTGAGGAAAACTAGGTCACAGAATGATTAAATGATTTGCTCAAGTTTGATCGTTTTGTGTGGCAAAAATGGGGCATAGAACTCTACAGTTGAATCCCAGCACAGAAACTCTCACATTCAAGAATTAGTTTCAGAGATTAGTTCACACTCTTTGAGGGCCACTTTCAAAGGCTGCTTTTCCCTCCTTTGTTTTATATGCTCCCTGTATGTTTACTTAAGAGATCCCCCAGTCCCTTCCAAATGTAAATGAACATTTTGGAACTCCCTGTTTTTCCTTCTCCTTTCCTCTGGCCTGAATAGCACACCTCTGTCCTTCTGCATCGGTAGCTCACTGCCTGGGATGTTCTTGGCCTCTAAGCCTCTGCCCTCTGACATTCAAAAATGGACTCGGTTCCTTTTCTTCTTTCTTCCAAGAAGTCTGAAGATTTTAAATGTTACTTTCCTTCAGTCCGTTCCAAGATGATGTTTGCCTCTGTTGAATGTATTTCCTCTCTGCTACTGTAAACTCTGCAGATGGCTCCTTGGTGCATTGGGGAAGCCGTTGCCAAGTTCCTTTTGTGTGTTTGCTTATTTTCTCAGTTCCTGGAAACTTGACAGTGGCTTCTACTCCTGTTCCACATTCTTCTTGCCCAAGCTTCGGCCCCACCCTTCTACTGCCCCGTGCCTGCTTTCCGCTCTCCCACTCGTTTTTCCACCTCCATCAACTTTCACCGTACGGTGTGATGACTACTGGCATCTACCGGACCCCTGTCTTTCTTTTGCATTGTGGGAAGATATGCGTTTCAGTCAGCAATGATAGGTGGCTCTGCGTAGACAAATGGCAGCACATTCTGGAAACTGTGAACCAAGCTGTACTCTCACTCTTGCCCCCTGGTCTCTTTGGAATTTGCTTCTTTCACTCTTCCGCGGTGATGACTGTGCCTCTCTGATTTCTGAGAACTCCGCGGACCCACTAAGCACTGTGTTGTGAGTTCTACTTATTGAAATTGTGATTGATGAATTGCATCACCCAAAGGACTAGATGTAGTGGAAGGGAGATCATAGACCCTGCCATCAGAAAATGAAAGTTTGGGCCCTTGGTGCTTCTTGCCAACGTATTTGATGCTTTTCCATACTCTTCTGGTTTTGTTATTTAGGAAGTTCCTGGTTAGTTATTCTTCATGGTGAAGGCGGACTACACGTAAGAGAATACGCACATAGACATGTTACAAACTGCGACCCTGGGGGTTCACTCAGCTGCTCACTGGTCTGAGGGTTGAAAGCACCCATGACTTTATGGAGGAGAAAACACCTGCAGCTGTGCTGGGCAAACAGGCAGGTTTGGAAATCCTGATGGGGCAGCTTCATCTGGTAGAGAGTCAGTCCGTGTCAGAATTGATTTGACAACGCCCAACCACTCAATAGGTAAGGACTAGTGTACTGACTCCTTAAGTACAGAGATGGAAGTTTGCCCAATATTGCAAAAGGAAACATGGATAATATGGCAAGAGCATTAGGAGAACCTTATTTATTCAGAGATTTTTCATTAGGATTAGAAGTTATCTTATAGTACAATGATGTACTATAAACCCTTCCCAGAAAGATGGGTGAAGGGCTACAGCAGTCTGTATAAGAAATGGAAAAAAAAGATCAAAGATTCAGGAGGGAGTGGGGAGTGGGGTTTATACTAAGAGCTTGATTTGAAAGAAAATGATTTTTAAATGATTATGGCAACATATGTACAAATGTGTCTAATACATTAGATGGATGTATGGATTGTGATAAGAGCTGTAAGTGCCACCAATAATATGATTTAAAAGTACATTTACATTTGCATCATAGGCTTTCATAAAGGATAGTGCCTAGCTTACCGTGGAAACATGAGAGTATGAGAGGAGGTGGGTAACATTTTGTAGACTCAAATTTTTTAATCCAAAACTAATAGCCATATGGGCAACTCAGTTTCTTTTTATGTCCGGATGAGTAGCATGGAGTTATTCGTAGTGAAGATACAGATTGACTTATGGTGTGAAATGAATCATTACAATGTATTCTTTCAGGCTGAGCCCCGATGGCGTGGTGGTTGTGCACGGGACTGCGGCCCACTGGGAGGGAGGTTTGAGTCCAGCTCCACGGAGCAAAGGCTGGACCTCCTACTCCCACCACCAGAGGGCGGTGATATCAAAAAAAAAAAAAACAATGTATTCTTTCTCCCCATGTAACTGCCCTTAAATGATTAGGAGAGACTATGCAAGTTACCGTGCTTATTATAAAGGTAGTGTAGTGGTTAGGTGTTGGGCTGCAGCCCTCAGCATGGGCAGTTTGAAACCACCAGCAACCCTGAGAGAGGAGGGTGGGGGGTAGTCTTTCTGTTCTCATCAACAGGTAGCCTTAGAAACACACCCGAACAGTTCCAGCCTGGCCTGTAGAGGCAGTTTGAGTTAGTGTTGACTCCATAGGTGTGAGTATCTTTTTGAGTTGGAGTGGACCACCAAGGAGATTCTTCAGCTTTCCACCGTTGCCTTAACCTGCACCATCTCGGAGCTGGAAAGGGAAGATCTTTGTACAACTAAGAAAGCAGGCCCTTACATATCCTTTGGGCCTAGGGTCCTTGCATTGGGACCATCCTAAACCCAGGAGACAGAGAACTGTAACTCTGGAGAGGACACTGCTGACGCCCAGCCACAGCAGAGCCAGCAGAGCCAGCAGAACAGACGTAACTTGGTGGGCTTTTGAGGTCATAGGCTGAGAAAGCTGGGCTCCTTCCATCATGAAGTGTGCCGGTGGAACGCTATCCTCGGGCACTTTGAGCATCTAATGCACTGATCCGTCCATCTAGCAAACTGGCTTGGCACCTTTGGCCTGAGGCTGACCGGCACATGTTGTACATCTGGAGACTCAATTGGGGGAACTAAAGAGCTTTTGCTATACTGTACAGTGTCACTCTAAATCGGAACCGACTGGACAACACCAAATAACAACAAAACGACACTCACCACAAAGTGATGTGTGACACATGCTCAAGCAGGATCATGGCTTGACTGGCCCAATAGACTCAAGTATCAGAGGTGCTGAGAGATGGGAGGTCAAGAGCAGAGAGAAGCCTGCCTGTGGCCGTGGCCACCACCCGGAAGCAGTCTTGATCAAAAACTTCTATCCTGGGTTGTCCTGAATTATAAACTGAAACTTCCTGATAAAGTTTGTGATGTTGAAGATGGTCTATGAGTTGGTGTTGTCATGGCAGTGGATGATGAGACCCAGCAAAGTAGAGCATGCCATGGTAGAGAGGGATGGTCTCTGAATTAGTCTAAACGGATGGAGAGAGGAGGTATATTAGACCTTGACTTCGTGAGAACCAGCTTCACACTGATGAGAGTAGTGATTTTGTCTCCTGGCAGAGGAGGGTCGATGCCCTCAGTGCATTCTTCCCATTGTCACCATGGCTACGCGGCCCATGTGTGTGGGGGGGCGGGTGGGGGGAGGGGATGAGTACTCTCCTGGGATGCCTTTGTTCTGTCAATGCAGAGCCCTCACACCACGGCAACTTTAAGTTTTATGCCAACCAACTAATCCACAGAAATAGCAAATGATAAAATTAATTTAACCTTTAAAAATTTAATTATATATATATATATATATATATATATAAAACCACTGCATATCATATTTGAAAGAGCTATCATCCTATTTTACTCACTTCTGGAAATTGCTGTAGTGTACCATGTCAGGTGGTGAAAGGATGAAGATCATCTTTGGATATGGAGGATAAAACTGAAGTTTTCAGTTCTTTTCAAAATGGTTGAGTACTCTGTCCCCTTATGATCCTGTGCATGGTGCGCTTGTTCATAAATGAGGTATTAATCTGTGAGGCTCAGTTCCTTGCATGTCGTATTTACAGTTAAACTGCTATCAGCCATTTACCAAACAGTGCCTTCCTCCAAATCAGGCGAACAGATTTATCACCACCATGTTTATACCTCCCTTCCTAATTTTAGCCTTGCCCTTTTCTGCTTTATTGCAGTTGTTCTCCACAAACCTCTCCTCCTGGTACCAGATTATTATTTTTTTTTCCCATTATAGTGTATCTTTTGCCTGTTTGCAGTTTGTTGCTTTTGCTCAGTCAGGTAGTGCTTATTTAGTACTTTAATCTTTCATCGCATGTCATACTGCTCAACATCCGAATCATTTCCCACAGCGTCTCTGAACTCTTTCCAGCCTCTCCACCATTTTTATGATGATACGCCCACGTGGGAGTACCAGGAGGCATCCCACCAGTCCCCTCTAGGAGGGTCCCGTTCCCTATGGTGGTCCAGTAATGCCTCCTGTGCCCAGAGGTACTCATTAAAGAGATAACACCAGTCTCTGAAGGCAGAAAGGCGATCATTACTATATCACCCCCACTCCTTACAACTCGCACTGGCTAATCATTTTTTTCTAGAGGGGAAACCCCAACCTCAATCTCTTTTCTCCTTTTCTCCCCCTGCTCTCTTTTTTTGAAGGGGGTAGAAGATAGGAACTTTCTCTATCTCTCTCTCTCCATCTACTCTTCTGTCCCTCTTGTCTTCATTTCCTCTTACTCTCACTATAACTTCACGCTCCCTTATTATTATTTTATGTAACCTGCCTAACCATGATCCAACGCACTCATTTCTCTCTATCTCTATCTTCATCTGTTGCAATTTCTTCTAGTCTCACAATATAACGCTTAGTGCTACTGTAGATGTCTGCCACGTGTCCTGCATATTCATCTATCAACCATTTCAATTTGATTCTCCTGGCAAAGAATACTCTCGGTATTATCGAATTAATGTCTTTCATCACATTGCAAAGTAGTTTGGCATTATGCTGTTAGGCTTGAAATCTCAATGGATCAACATTTCTCAGATAATTGAGCAATAAATTATTTGGGATGCTGTTGCTTGCATTTTAATAAGGCAAAGTCCCTAAATTTCGTCCTTGAATTCTAAAGTACATTTGTGTCAGGAATAGGGAGACTTTCTATATTTCAGACTTCATTCATTACTGAAATATGTTCGCTTCTCCTAGACAGCAGACACTAGACTAGGCCTTGTGTTTCTTGAATAGTAGCTCGCCTCCCTCCACTTCTCTGTGTCTCGTTTTTTTTTCTCCCTCCAGCCTTACTTTCTTCAGATCCTACCCCCTGTACGATAGTGTGAGTGAAGGGAGAAAGGACCTACACTCCAAGTAGGCACGGAGATCAAAATGCTTAGTGTGCTGTGCTGCGACCGAGACTCAGTAAGCATTCTGTTATATGGGTGCACATGGATAATAGGAGTGAAGTTCAACAGTGTTATGATTGAGCGGGAACAAGCGACAGTATTTTCTTTAGAAACTAGAACAGTGAGCGAGAATCCCCAAACAGCATTTGGAACCAGGTTGAGAAGGACATCTTCCTCGTATATAAAACTGGACATGGCTCCATTGTTGCATGCCATATTAATTTCATCAAAATACCTCTGGAATATGAACATGGAATATATCTGAATAGAGCTATCCAGCCAGTGGAAAAACAACAGCAACAACAAGAATACAAGCCCAAGCTCACTGCCATCACATGTTTCCTTTAGGACAGAGTAGAACTCCTGTGGATTTCCAAGTCAGTTCTTCCTTCCTGGAATAGAGAGCCTCATGTTCCCCCCCATGGAGGGGCTGTTGACTTCCAAGTGCTGACCTTGCCGTTAGAAGCCTAGTCTGTAAACCTCCCGTGCCACTAAATCGCAAACTCCAAACTCACTGCCCTCTAGCCCATGCCCATTCAGAGTGACTCCCCTGGGGCAGGGTAAAGCCACCCCGGTCCGTTTCAGAGACTTTAACTCCTCATGGAAGTAGAAATCCCTGTCTCTCTCCTGCAGACAGACTGGTGGCCTTGAACTTCTCGACAGTGCCCATTTCAGCTGAAGGCGTAAGCAGCACAAGGGCACGTCTCTGCCACGCTTCCAGAGCCCCCAGAATTCAGGGGAAATAGAGAGTTGTGTAAACGCTCAGGAATTGGAATAACAGACACAGGAATTGGCACTTGGGGAAATTTCTGACTCTTGAGACTATAGATTTGGGAACGAGGTTTAAAATCATTGGCTGCTTAAAAAGTGACTGGATAGATTCTTAACAGCTGCAGGGGTTTTATGGTTAATCCAGAATCCCGTTTGCCAGTCCTTGACTTGCTGAAACAGAATTTGGGGGGATACGAGCCTGAAAACTACTATTTTAACAATATGCTAATAACTGGTTACAAAGTTTTCAGATGAAAGAGCAGTCCTTGTCAAAATAAGCAAATATCACAGTCTGGCTGAAGCATGTAAGACGGTAGCACTCCAGGAGGAACTCGCCAGTGATATGGTTAATGAAGAAGCCAGGCGTCAGGTCCCAGGCAGTGGGACAGGGTGACTACGTGGCGGAGTCATGAAAGAGCTTCTGTTCTTCGTTCTGAGGGAGTTGGCCGTCCATCTCTGGCTTGGGGAGGAGGAACTCTTATCTCTAGACAACAGCATTTCTGTTGGTTTGCTTGTTTCCCTTTTCCCCAAATATCGCTAAATATTTGTAAATTGGTGCTTTGTAAAATTTACTTCTTAGTCTTAAGGAAGCCTAAAGGAAAATAAAAAATCACTTTGGAACAAAGAGACAATGACCAAGATACCAGAAGGCTCAAGTCAGCACACCTTGGACAGTACTCATATGCAAGAGACTTTCCCAAAATCAGTAGAAAAAAGAAGTAAAAGATAGTGAAAATTTTCCAATAACTTTTTTTTTGGGGGGGGGGCATCACTGCCTCCTGGTGAGAGTAGGAGATCCAGCCTTGCTCCTGAAGAGCTGTTGCTGGATTTGGACCACCAAGCTTGTGGTCCACAGTCCCACAGGCAACCACTACGCCACCGGGGCCCAGCCCCCAATAACTTTTAATGCCCTCTCACATATGGTGTGTGCTCTATGTTCTCCTCACAATTAAGCCTATAGAAGTCTATAGTGTCTACAGAGCACCAATTACATTGGGGTAGACCTAACGTCAGGGAGAAAAGCACACAGCACTTGCAGTCAGTGGGGAGCTATTCCGCAATTCTAGATTGTTAGCTGACTTAGAGGCCAGAAATGACCAGAATCTGAGCCTGACTTTGGGCAATGAATTTAAATATTTTTGTTAATGCTTTGAAAATAGCCAGGACCTTCCATAGAACTTGTTTTCACTTATACCATATCAGCATTTTCACCTTAACATTGAGATTTTTATCTAATTTGGAATTAGCTGCATTATTTCATTTATTTACTGCTGCATTTTAATATTGACTTATTTTTTCAAATCCTTCAAAGGAAACGAAAAGACCTTTTAATCTTGTAAAATGCAGAAATAGGCTCAAAACCAAAATATATTTTATTAATGTGGAGAAAGAGGTAGGCTTGTGTAGAGAAAAGGGGACTTTATATAGTTCAAAGAAGCATTTATTTCTGAGGCATGTCAGCCTCTCTGCACAGTGACCTATTGTGTTTATGTGTATAAAGAATAAAGTAAACCATTCTGTGAACTCACTTCCACTTGGGAAATAGAGTGACAAGTGTTAATGACATCATTATTTGAAAAAGATGCGTTTAGAATTTTTTGAATATGCTTCTTGTAGGAATACCCATGCAGTATTTGATGACTAAAAAGCATTCATGTTACAAAATTGTTTTTTTAAATCTATTTCTTAAGTATGCTAACTATCTTCATATGTATTTCATATATATATGTATACACACACACACATCTGTATATTCTAACATAAAAAAAGCAATCTAGCAGTGGCTTTGAGAAGGAAGTTAATAAACATATGAAGAATACACTCAAAAATTGCAATCAGATATACTCAGTAGCTTATATCTTAAAGCGAGATCTTTACTTCAAAAAATATTTTGGAACTTTATACTTTAAAATATTATTTTTGCTTAAAACTACTATATTCTATTTTTAGCATTCTCTGATGTGTTAAAAGCTTTATCTTTTAGTGCCATATGTGAATGTTTGATAAATTAGCTTGTCTAATGTGCAATTATAAGTACATATAGTAGTAGTTGTTCAAAATTACTAGTCTTCTTCAGAAGAATTAAAATGCTGAGTGTGGATAAATTAAAGGTATCTGAACGGACCTAAAGAAGTCAGTACTAAGGGAACTAATAAATGTTACATGAATTACATTGTTCATTCCTCTGTTGAACAACTCAACATCAGATGGATCTTGATGAAGATACCCCAGCATTTTAATGAGCACACACCATAAATGAGGGGGCTTTAAAAAGTTATTGAAAATTTTTTAATATCTTTTAATTCTGTTTCCTATCAATTTTT
Source organism: Nesogale talazaci (assembly GCA_004026705.1). Taxonomy (NCBI): domain Eukaryota; kingdom Metazoa; phylum Chordata; class Mammalia; order Afrosoricida; family Tenrecidae; genus Nesogale; species Nesogale talazaci. The sequence goes on along the minus strand of PVJH01001434.1, from coordinate 160,501 downwards.
GGATTTAAGGGCAGTTTCCATGTCTTTGATAGGTTACAGATTTGGCTTGGTTGTTTTAGACTTAGTAATAGTCTTGCATTCTATTGATGAGGTAATGTTATGAAAGATAAATAGCTAAATAAAATAATATATACATATTTATATTATGCTCCTAGAAAGTAAACTATAACTTATACATATAATAGATCTCAATGTCACTAAATAATAAATGCTTTCCAAAATGCCTTATATTAAAACCATCAAAAAACCCTGGTAGGTGATTTGCCTTTGCCAAACGATTGGTGGACTCTTGCATGTAACTTACTTGTAAAAAATAGATTGTTTTAGTATGGCTGAGTGGTGCTAGGGCTTTAATGTACTCCCATATACTCATGGAAAAGAAAATTGCTAATTGACCCATCAGGGAGATGAAAACTAAGGCCAGGCCTTCATAAGTACTAAGTGCTAATGGACAAGCTAGCAGGCTCCAACTTATTTACTGTATAGTTGGGAATAGTTCTGCTGATTGTTATTAGAACTTAGCAACATTAGTTTTAAATGATAAGAGGAATACAAAAGGACCTCTATTTTACAGAGATGCGTAGAATTACATTATCTTGATACCTGCATTGTATTTTGAAAAATAATTTAAAAAATAAGTAGCTTATAAGGGCTGCATAGATAGATGGATAGATAGGTGATACCATTGCTTGCATTAGGGGGTTAATTGTAGAAGCCAGGTGTGGGAATGTCAAGGTTTTCTGTGACTCTTTTGTTTCAACTCCTCTAAGTTAGAAAAACTGTTACAGTGAAATGATAAAAAAATACTTGCCAAATCAAGATTGTCACATTATTTTAATCATTTCCAAGGTTATGACATCATTTTTGAAAGCACACACTAAATCAAGAGGGAAGATGACTGTAAGAAAGGTGTGTTACATTTTAAGGAAAAGCATAGGGCTTCAAAAACTAAATCTGAGCTTTAGATTTGAATGCAGTTTACTAAAAGCTTTCCTGTTTTCTCTAGATTACTTGTTCAGACCTAATTATTTTTTATAGTTGTCAATTATTTAAGACCCACCTAAAGTTATCACCTTGTGTTGTATTTTACTCAATGAGCTTATTCAGTTTTATAGGTCTCTCTCGTCTACTTGTAAAGTGTACTTTATACACCTAGTTCCCTATAAACAAGGAAACAATCTGCACTACTGTATTTCAAATTATTACCCTCCAGACCATTACTGCATGTGCTATAAACCCCCAAATAAAGTGTGCAAGAGCCTTTCATAGATCTTTCATAGATGCTCCTTTCCAAACACTGAGTAAACCTGGGTGTCCCGAGAGTCAGGAGAACCCACTGCTGGTGGGCGTTGTGTGAGCCATGGGAGATACCCCCAGGGGACAGCCCTGACCACACCACAGAGAGGCTTTCCTGTGAGACCTTCCATGTTTTGCTCCATCTTTAAAAAATAAAACATTGAAGTGTGCATGCTACCAGTAACTACTACCATCATTAGCCGAGTTTTAATTACATTGTCTCCCAGCCAATTCTTAGAAAATCAAGTAGGAGAAAAGTCATAGCTTAGAAATTCGGTGCTGCCTACAGCTCCTCAATATCTTCAGTGCAAAAAGTGCAGGAGGCATGGCGCCTTTGGTGGAGAGGTGGCTGGAAGCAAGCAGGAAGGTATGTGCTGAGAAAGGAGCGACGCAAAGCTAACCTGACAGAAAGAGAGGAGACAGTCTCTATGGCGGACTGCTGCTGCTGGCATTCTTTACATTTCTGCCTGCCTCCATACCACAGGCAATGTTCTTTCTAGATATGATCACTCCCAAAAGATCTTGGAATGCAATTGATGAGTGCTATACAGCTCTGCTAGATAGCTGATAATACTGAACATGATTTTTGCATTGAACTATGAACAGTATAAAGTTACCACAGTTAGTCATAGCATGCCCTCCCTAGGTAGAAATGACCACAGCCATACCCATTGCTGTTGAATTGCTTCTAACTTATAAGAACCCTTACAGTTTCTGATCATTTAGATCTTTAAAAACATTTGTTTGGGTGAAACTACTGACCTTGAAGTTAGCAACCAAACATGTAATCCACTATGCTGCCTGGCTCCTATCTACAGACATAAAGGTCCCAAATTGCTGTATAATGACAAGTAAAATTGCCCAGTGTTTTAGGATACTTAACTGCCGTTGGCCTCCCTTTGATACTTCCCTTCACTTTAGCTTCCTGAGCTAAAGAGTGACAACTGTACTAGAACTCTCTACTTGATTGGCTTTATGGTATAACAAAAGTATGACTTCGTCAATAAACAATCGATGCTAATCCTGGCATATATTTGCATCTGTATGTAAAGTAGTCTTGATTTGCATCTGTATGTAAAGTAGTTATCATTCAATTATAAATATATATATGTGTGTGTGTGTGTGTGTGTGTGTGTATATATATATATATATATATATATATATATTTGAAGGCCTGTTGCTGGGACATCATCATCCTTCTCTTTGGGCCTAGCCACACCTCTGTCGCTGGACTCATGCGTTGTTTCTATCTGTGACTACTGTTCATTGTGTTGCTCGGAGGATTGCTGTATAAATACTTGTTTGAATCTGCTTTAGGATATTTTTGGTAGCAACTCAGGAGTGCAAGTGCTGGACCATAGGGTAATTATTTTATGGGACACTTTCAGGAACCAGAAAATGATTCACACTGTCACTGAGACACTTCTTTCTTCACATCAGCACTGCATGAGGTTTTCATTTCTTTACATCATTGCTAATACATGTGATTCTCTGTTTGCTGTTATAATAGTCTTACACCATGTTGTTGTTGCTTGCTTGTTTCAGTAGTGGTGCTTTTAAATTTGGGATTGCACCGGGTTTTATGGTCTGTGGACTTTGATGGCCCAACGACAGGCTTTCACCTTCCAAGTGGAAAACCTCCCTCTAAATGCCGAGCCGAGGCGCCTCCTGCACAGCCATCACCTGCTGCTCAGGGGAGGCTTGTAGGCTGTGATAAGCTGAACAGGTTTCAGTAGAGCTTCCAGAGTATGATGGGATCGGATAAACAAAGAGCTGCTCATTTGCTTCTGAAGATTAACCAATGAGAATGCTTTTGACAAAGGTGGTCTGATCCCAAACAGCTCCGTGATGGGAGTGGAGGCTGCATTTCCTTCTGTTGTGCATGAGGTTACTGTGAGCACGGTGAACTGGGGAGCAGCTTACAACAGCTCTCATAAACTGATAGGACTATCTGATTTATAGTGGAAAACTCCAAGAGGAAGGAAAGAAAGAGGGAAGACACCCTAGAAGTCCAATCGTCTAAGATGCATTTCCCCTCTACTTTGACATTTTGCATAGTTTCAGCAGCAAGCTCCTGTTTGCATTCCTCTGATTGCCTTGCAGACTCACTTATATCAGATAACCTCTCTTATCAATAAATCCTCTGATTGCCTTGCAGACTCACTTATATCAGATAACCTCTCTTATCAATAAATCACTACTTGTTTAATGGGCCTATAATGCTGCAAAAACATTTACATTGCTTAAGAGTAGAAGAAAGATCAAGATTATATTAATCTCAGATACTATTACTGGGGTGGGTTATTTTTAAAAGGTTAGAAACATTGTTTTTAGTGTGTTGCATTTTTCTCATAATCACATTGAAAGTAATGAACAAGAAACACAAAATAATGACACCACCAAAGAAAGCCATTGAGAAAAACCTGCCTTGTACTCTTCCAGTGAGACTTAGCTGTGATATTACAAAAAGACTGTGTTACACACGTATTACCCCTCACTTGTGATCCTTGTAGATAAATTGAGAAAACAGCAACTTAGGAAAGATTTGCCTATGCTTGTCTGACTATCAATCTAGCAAAAGTTGAAAGATGGGAATGAAGGAGACATCAAAATGCAGTTGGCCAAAGGATCTGTGCCTTCTGTGCATCCCTGTTCCTTTTGCTGAGTGTTTGGACATTGTCCTGCTTTCACAGACACATGGTTTTTATTGACTAGTAAAGCATTTAGCACAGAAGTTTCCAACCTTTTTAATTTCCCTGTGCTTTAGTGGCTTAGTACATTTTTCTTACTACACAAAAGAATGAAATAAAAAACCCACACACATAGGACAAATCAAAATAAGAAATCTATTTTTCAAATAGTTTACTTACTTACTAACTCACCTAGAGTAGATTTCAATTCATAATGATCCGATAGGACAAGTGGAACTGCTCCTGTGAGTGTCAAAAACGGTAACTCTTTTTATAATGGTGTGTGAGGCACTTCCAGGAAACGGGAAGACCTGCTAAACAAATTCTAGAAGAGCAGTAACACTAGAAATTGTAACTCTTTATGGGAATAGGAAGCTCTGCCTTTCTCCTATGGAGCCGCTGGTGCTTTGGAACTGCTGACCTTGTACGTGGCAGCTTCCAGGACTCCTCATCAAACAGTGAAGGCCAGATAAAATTTAAATGTGTTTCTCTTATAACTATTTATAAAATTTAGATGTGTATATGTTATAGCCATTTAAAGATAAACTAAATCCACTCTCATTGTGTTGATTCTGACTATAGTGACCCTTTTGGACAGCATAGTACTGCCGCTTTGAGGTTCTGAGACTTTAAATTTTTATGCGAGCAGACAGTCTCTTCTTTCTCCCATGGAGCAAATGGTGGGTTTGATTTGATGACCTTGTGATTACCAACCCAATGCATAGCCTAATGTGCCACCAGGGGTCCAAGTGAAATTTAAAAAATGGAAATGGTTTTCATAATCACAATTAGTAATAAAGTGTGCAAACATGTCAGACTCTACAGAATTTCTCAGACCTTGTCGGATGAAACACTAAACACCCCTTTATCCATTGCACATGCGTTCTCATGAGGTACTTTTGTTTCGGTGGGAAAAAAAAGCACTCACTGAAAACCCAGCTTTGGAACAGTTATCATTCCCTCCATAGGAATGCATTGCTATCCAGTGTTGACACTGTGCAATCCCTTGAACCAGTGTGTGAGCGATCCAGAGGACGCCGAGCACTGCTGTATGTAACTTTGTCTCAGTTATCAAGTGCTTGAAATTTCAGAAACACAGTCGATGTCTCAGACGAGTTGTTCTCACCCTGTGGGTCATGGCCCCAAACAGGTTCAAACGACCCTTTCACAGGGGTGACCTGAGACCATGGGAAAACACATATTTCAGATGGTCTTAGGAACCAAGACACCGCTCCTCCATCCATCTCCAAGTGGGTCCACCTACATACAGAGATGCCCCCCTACTAGTACCCGGCGTGAAGATTGTTACCCATGCTACACCATGCTTCAAGACAAAATTTCATTTATTTCTCATTACAAATATATTTCACAGTATATAATTACATATTGTTTTGTGACTCATCACTCTGCTTCAATTATGTTCAATTTATAACAATGAAAAGATATCCTGCATGTCAGATATTTATGTGACGATTCAATACAGTAGCAAAATTATGGTTATGAAGTAGCAAAAGGTAATGTCATGGAGCGGGGGTCACCACAGCATGAGGAACTGTATGAAAGGGTGGCAGCATCAGGAAGGTTGAGCACTACTGGCTGAGACAGACATACAGCCTCACAGAGGAGAAGTCTGGACTCTGAATTCACCTATTATTTCTTGGTGGCAGGAAGTTCTCCTTTCTTTGACTTTTCTCTCCTCATATCTCTTTGAAGATAAAAGGTGATGGAGGCCACACTCCTTTTTGCATCAGATGAAGACTGTGGCCTGAGTGAGGGTCTTGCTTCCTCCCTTCATCCTGCCTGGTCAGTGCACAAGCATAATGTCACCCTGCCTCATGAAAATAAAGAGACCAAGAAGAGGATCCCCTCTTTACATAGCTGACAAACACAGTGATTATATAACAGCAAAGTCACTAAGAACACATGGCCTAAGTAAGTTCACACAAAGTCTGGGAAAACACATTTGAATCCTGCTACCTTGGAACTGAAAAATATGCTACAGTCCTACTTGTGAATTTTCTACAACTCTCCAGGATAGCTTGACACACAGTTTTGGAATCACTAATTAGGACTGTTAGGTTCTTAAGTATTGTAGTCCAAGAATTTTGAAACTGATAATTTGAAGCAGCTTATGCCACAAATAAAGAAGATGGAAATGATTATGAAACAACTTTATTTTTTTGTTTGTTTTCTCTCTCTGTAAAATCAGTTATCTCAATTAGTTTTCAATATTTATAGTGTATTTTCTATATTTTTAAAAAGTTGATGTACGTTTTCACTGTACATGATACCATTATCATTGTTTGAAGAAAATGTTACTTGTATATATATATATATATATATATATATATATATATATATATATATATATTTTTTTTTTTTTTCGTGGGCATCACTGCCTCTGGTGATCATGGGTGCTACCCAGCTGCCGCTGGATTTGAACCGCCAAGTTTGCGGGCTGCAGTTCCTCACTCAACCACTTACGCCACCAGGGCTCAGCCCTACTTGCATATTTTTAAGAAGTAATTTAATCTGTGTGTTAAGACATTTTAGATTCTGATGGCCTTTAAAAGTTAGGTCACATGATTTTTACGATTTCCAACTATATTTTTTCAATCAGAAGAGCATCTTTTATTTAAAGATCCATATGGAATTAAGTTTATTAAGAGGAGGATTTAGATCTAATTATATGTACCACCTAGCTGCAAATAAACTTAGAAGCTCTAAAGCCAATTGTTTGAAGCTAAATTTTCATTTCCTCTTGTTTTTGCATTTCAATAATGTCAAAGCCTGGTTAACTAGATAGACCATGTACCCTTATAGCAATTGTTTTTAGAAATATATGGGTATTCTCAGCTACAAACCTCAGTTGGCAATATTTTAATTATTGAGATTCAAATATTAAACTTTCAACTATATCATATAATCTGTTTAGCACATGATAAATTGCTGGAACTTTCAACGCCCAAAATGATTGCAAACTAAAGAAAGAAATAACTGAGTAAATAAATAGACGTGAATTTGAAGTCTGCAATGAAAGCCAGGAATCAATAATGTTATCATGGGTAGTAGTTAGACTTGAAACTATCACTGAAGAAACTGTTTTCCATATTCATTTCATTTTTCAGAGAACCCTGGTAGTTAAACTCTTGTTTGATAACCAAAGGCTGGCCATTCCAAACCACCAGTCACTCCAAAGAAAAAAAAAACTGTGCCTGTCTACTTCTGTAAAGCTTTATGACTTTGGAAAGACTTGTGGGGCAGATCTCTGGCCAAAGGGTTGCTGTGAGTCAGAATCAATTTGATGGTATAAGCTTTGTTCTAACCGCTTACTTCATTATAATGGCTAATCCAAAATTATCTCTCTTGTATTTTTTTTTTATTTTTGAGATATTTCCTAGATTTTTCCATGTTAAGTGAGCACCTACAGATGCAACCATCTGTGAAATCTGTTCCCATCTTCCCTAAGCCTGCTGCCAAGAATCATCAGATGTATCTGGAGATTTTATTGTGATGTTTCCAGAGACACATATTGGGAAGCATACAGGAAAACTAATTCTTTCAGACCCAATTTCTTTTGTCTTTGTTATCTGCCATGCTGTCATTTTTTTTCTTTGAAAATATGACTGATTCCATTTGACCAACTCTAATGAATACTATCTTAATTGCTGAACTGTTGAAGAATTTTTAAATCATATAATTTGTGTTATGAATGTTTATGAAAGGGCTTCAAAAAGTTGATGGAGAAATGAAATGAAAGAATAGTAGAATTTGTTCACAACTTTTTAAAGTCCCCTTTGAGTACAATTTCAAAACTACAAAATACTAAACACATAGAAGGTAGGTGGTGTAGAATTAATTCACATTTGTGCTCACCGGTTTTGCTTTATAAATATGTGTTCCTGCTGGTGTGTTCCTGCTGGTCCTGCATTTGAGTCATTAGAAATAAGAGCTCTGTGCAAATACATATGTCAGTGTGGAAGAGAATGCTGTGGGCGTGGCGTCTGGCTTTTCTAAAGGCACATTGGGTAGGGCAAATTCAAACTCCACACCGGCAAGACCCATAGCTGAGTCTCCTGAAGCTAGGTCAGACCCGCCACATCCTACAGCCTTCCTACCAATTCTGGGAGCAACGGTCCCTCCCAGGGCACACTCTACTTCTCAGCCGAATGAAAGAGTGTCTACTGCAGTGGCCGCACAGAACTCGCCGATACTACTGGTTGTGGTGTCGATAAAGAAGCTGCCAGGTTACAAATACTCGGGACACAAGTACGTGGGAGGACAGCCTTCTTCGTGGCTTTTGACCTTGCAACTGCACAGCCCCTTCTCCTCTGACTTCCTTGCCCGTGCAATGTGACAAAGCCCCTTTGGGCTGCCCAAATGGCATCCCACGGAACCTTGAGCCTCAGTGCCGAAGGCACTCACTCAACCCTACCTCCGTGGATCAGCACATTTAGCTTCCCCAACAAAGTGCTTCGTTCCTCAACTGGCTTCTGGCCTGGCATCACCGGGCTCTGTTTTCAAAGTCCTGCTGTAGCTCTTGATTTTGCTGCTGCTGCTGCTCTGTCATTTTTCTGGTGTCACCTCGAGCTGCTTGATCAAAGTTGAACTTCCAAGAATGTCGGCATCCAAAAGGCATGATTTACTCTTGATTTTCCCTGTTTCCTGTATCTGATATAACTTAGATACCCAGCAGAAGGAAAATCAGAGTTAATTCTACTAGAGATCACTCACAGTGGGATAATCCAGTCCTTTCAGTATCTTTTCCTTCTTCTCTCAACCTTGGTGGGAGTTACAAGGACTCTGGCTGGAAGTAGATGACGTCATATTAAGTAGTCTATGGCACTGTGGCTAATGTCCATCTAACCCTAACCCTACCATACATCTGCCAGGGTTTCCAAAGTGTGTATTTATTTATTTTTAAGAGAAAATGGACAGTTTATGATATGACAAAATAGTGACAAAATAATCTGTAAATTATTAAGGGTTCATGGGCAAGTGGAGAGAGGGAAAAAAATATGGGGAGCTGATACCAAGGGCCTAAGTAGAAGGAGGATGCTTTGAGAATGATGATGACAACAAATGGGGCAAATATTGTCTCCATACAATTGATGCATGTACTGATCATGATAAGAGTTGTATGAGCCCCCTCCCCCAATGATTTCATTAAAAAAAAAAAGAAAAAACAGCTTTTTTTTGGTTTATCATTTCGACTCTAATGGTTTTAAAAACCTCAAACCCAGATTCTGGCACCACCAAACCTCAGCGTGGGGGTGGGGGGCAGTGAGGACATGAGGACTTGATTCTCCATGCTGGCTCTCAGGCTTTGAGTGCAGGCTAGTGATCTTAGTGGGGTGGGGTCTACTCTGCTCTCTCCCTACTTTCTTCCTCTTGCTGCACTCTTAGCCCTCTGGCCTGCTGCCACGGCCTCTGCTGCTGCTGCCCCACTGTAGTCACTCACTGGGTTCCTCTGCCCTCCACAAGCAGCGTCCATGGCAGCATCCGCAACCAGGATGACCAGAAATGGGGTCCTGTAAGGTGTTCATACAGTGATCACACAAAATCCACATCACATAGCATCCTATTCCACAGAATGCATTTTTGACAGTAAGCAATGCATACATGTGTCTTATGTCTATTCCCCATTTTAAATTGCTATTTCTCTTCAACTTACTCTGTTGGGTTCTTGTTGAGATTATGCACTACAAAGCATGCAGCCATTGAACATTGCATGCACAAGTCCGTGGTATGGGTTGCATTTGTCACATCATGCCGCTGTCCTCGCCTTTTTGAATTATTCATCCCAAAGGAGCTGAAAGTGACCGCCCCCTAAATTCCTTATCTAATCTTTCTAATTTCTGTTTCAATTGCCCATGTAGACCTTAAAAGACCACAGTTCTCAACAAATTGCAATTTTTTGCTACTTATGCTAAACGATGGTTTAATTTTAAGCAGCCATCAGGGGATTTTTTTTTTTTTTTGCTTTAAGTTTTAAGCAATCTCATTTAATTTAGGGTTCATCTAACATTTATGGATCCCAGAATATCTGGACTCCATGATAAGTTGAAATTCCCTTCTACATTTTTCTCCCTTGTTATCAGGACTCTAAGATCTTTGATAAGAAATATTGAATAATGGTAGGCAGGTACCCCAATTCTTCTGGTTACATAAGATAGGCTGCAGCTGTTCAGAGGCAATTAGCCATGCCCTCCATCTTCCTGTGGCTCCAGGTGAATGGAACCCCACTGGTATCCCTTCAGTGTCCACATGCAGGTTTATTTTTAAGGCCCCAAGTAGGACTCAATGCACCGAGGTGTCCAATAGAAGTGTAAAATGTAGTACTAGGCCAACTAACGAGATATTTCATGAAACTATGATTTTAAACAATCAAGCCAAGTAAACAAAGCATGAAGTGTTTGGTCAACTATAAGCAATCTATTTGTTGGTTTATTTGTGTCCCATTTATTAATGTGTTCATCCCATGACTTTTGCCAAAGCCAGCCTAAAAGTGTCCAACTTATTGACTGCAATTAGACTAATTGATTGTGCAACATTACCTTTGATCAATGTGCATTTTTTTCACATTTTCTATAAGTTATACACTTAGAACTTCAATTTTTCACAGAGAGTACTTTTCATGACTAACCTCTTATTTTTTATATAAGCTGATTGAGACTCTTTGAAACAAAAGACAAATTATATATGTGTGTGTGTATAGACAAGTAAGAGTATGTGTATGTATATATATGTATATATATATATTTGTTTTCAAATAGAAGTTTTGTTTGTATACTTTTTTCCCAAAAGGCTATGGACAGACTATAGTTCTAAGGATACACTTAAGGACTATCCTGTCCATGATCTTTTAAAAGCAGAATAAAAAATCTCTCAAACAAATGGAAATTCTATCACATGCTATTTAAATCACCCATCTTTGTCAATATTTTCTCTGATTTGAGGTCATTCATAGATAATCCATTTGCTTATTTATTGTTATTTTTATTCATATAATATGTTGAATATATCTTTTATAAAATAGAAGACAAAAAAGTAAACACAAAGAAACATCTGCCTATAAGAATCATGTGCCATATTTGAATTTTCCCAAACTCACCGCCATTTATACTTCCTAGCAACCCTGTAAGATAGGACAGAACTACCCTGTGGATTTCCAAAACTATAAATCTTTTTTTTAAGCATTTTATTCAGGACTCCTATGGCTCATCACTATCCATCCATCCATCCATCATGACAAGCACATCTGTACATTTGTTGTCATCATCACTTTCAAAACATTTTCTTTCTACTTGGTAGCATCACCTCTCTTTTTTCTTCTCCCTCCCCCACCCTTCTTCTGTCCCCGAATCCTTGATAATTTATAAACTATTGTTATTTTTTCATGTCTTACACTGACCCCACGGGGAGGGAGTTATATGTAGATCATTGCAATTGGTTCCTGCTTTCTCCCCCACATTTCCCATAACCACTTGATATCGCTACTCTCAATATTGGTTCTACTGTCCTGGATTCTTTATGGAAATAGGAGTCCTCATATTGTCCACTGAGCGCTGCTGCTTTCAAGCAGCTGACCTTGTAATCACAACGCACTCCATCCACAGGGTTCTATACCTGAAGGAGCCTGGCAGTGTGGTGAGGTCACTTTGGCTGGCTAGCCAACCACCGAGACACTGAGGGAGAAGCCCACAAGGACAGTTCTGATCTGTCCTATATGGTCCCCATGTATCAAAAATGACTTGATGGCAGTGAATTGGTTTGACTTGAATGATAGAAAGGGTTGACAGTGTAGGAGATTATAATGATGCTGCAATTAGTGTCAACTATTTGGATTCTTTGGAACTCTTAAGAAAGTTTCAAGAATCATAATTTTGCTCTTTCTCTTCAATACAAATAAAATTAAACCAAAGTAAACACTAATAAAACCCAAGCTAAAACTGTGTATATTACCCAGCTGTTCTCGGATTTTCTCTATAATGTATTTGTTTTCCTTCTTTAAGTATAGTGAGTGCCGAAAGCAGACTACTTTGTTTTGGCAATTACCCCATCTTTGAAATCATAACCAATGGGTTGGAGTTATAATAGTGTCATAGTTAAATCCTTTGTGCTCCTAATATCTGCTTTATGCTAAACAGAGGTTTCAAATCAAGGATGGGGCAGATAATATGGAGTTATTTGGCGGGCTCAGGCTAATTAAACTGAAATATATTATAGGCTACTTACTAATCAAAGTTATCTCAGTGAAAATATTTTAATAACTTGTTAAGAATTCTCATAGAAATTCTTGTAATTGTGTAAGGTAAGGATGACAAATATTTATGCTACAGAATACTAAATACCTTAGTAATATACACAGAAAAACCTGTTTTCTACATTTGGGACAAAGGGTAAAGGTTATTCACATATTCTCATATTCACATCTTGCCTACTTTCACTCTCTATTACTTTATCTAATTCAAAACCCGATTCTATCATTGGAAGCCCTGAATTGGGTTCCTTGCAGCAATATGAATACATTCATTTTTCAGTGGTAAACTTTTTGGAATCAAAATGCAGATCAATTTTTCCAGTGTAAATTTACTTGTCCCTTCAAATAAAAAATGTTGTTACCTGAACATGATTTCAGAGATGGCATGAAAACAAAATCTAAGACAATTGATGAATAATTTTTGTGTACTACATGTTAAGATATTTTCACAGATTGGATTAAATAAATTGCATCATGCACTGATTTGTGTCTTTCTTCCATGATCACAAGAACATTTAAAATTGTTTCTGTCCTGAATTATATTTCCACTGGACATCTGAATTATGTACGTGTTTGCGCTACATGACTAAAGATATCTTACTATCTTGAAATACTGTAATAATTATAAAATTAATAGCATTTAATTTAGGTATGCAGGGCTGAGCCCTGCTGGCGTAAGTGGTTGAGTGTGATCTGCGGCCTGTGGGCTTGGCGGTTCAAATCCAGCGGCAGCTCTCAGGAGCAGCACTGGGTAGTGCCCACGACCACTAGAGACAGTGTTCCCACCAAAAAAAATTTAGGTATACATTTCAGGGATTGTATTAATCATTTTACTCATATCATTTTACATGAAGTTGCATAAAAATTTCACATTTGTTTGGGTTGAGCTTCATGATCACTATATAGTCATGATTAGTCCAGGTGGACTAGAGAAACAAATTCATAGACACTCTTATGTATGTGGGAGATCTTTAGATCAAAGAGTAATTGTATATTAAGAAAACATCCAAGTCCATATGCCCAGTGCCCATCTGTAAATTCCTTTTCAGACTCACGCAATAACCTCCTGGACCCAGTGGCCGTGGCAGTATCTCAGAGCTGGTAGGGGTCTTCCCCTGACTCCTGCAGCTCCAGCACTGTAGCATAATGAGTCTTGTCTGCAGGGAAATGAAGCAAAAAGTGTTTGTCTGTAGCTGACTTGCAGTCAGCTATGCATCTCCATGGTGCCTCAAATGATCTGTGACCTGCTTGATAGGCTAGACTCCACACCTTCACAAGTTGACCCCAGATAATGCAACTACCACAACTCATGTAGCAATTGTTGTTGCGTGCCATAGAATCAGTTACAACACATGCAACTGTATGTAAAATACACAAAATCTCATCCACCTGTACCATCCTTACAATTGTTCTATTGTTTGAACCCATTGTTGCTGCCATTGTGACCATCCATCTGGTGGAGTGTCTTTCTCATGTTCTCTGACCTTGCACTTACCAAGCACGATGCTCTTCTCCATAGACAGGTCTCTCTTGATAACATGTGCAAAGTACAGGAGACAAAGACTCGCTATCCTGGCCGCTTAGGAGCATTGTGGCTGTACCTTTTTTCAAGACAGATTTGTTTATTCTTTTGACATACAGGATTCTTTCAGCATTCTTTGGCAGCATCATAGTTCAAAGGCATAGATTTTCTTTTCCCCTCTTCTAGTCAATGCCTCACTTTTGCCTGCATATGAGGCAATTGAAAATACCCTGACTTGAGTCAGGCACAACTTAATCTTCAAAGCAACTTCCTTGTTTTTCAATACTCTGACGAGGTCTTGTGCAGCAGATTTAACTAATGCAATAATGCATTCTTTGATCTCTTCACTACTGCTCCTATGATTGCTGCCTGTAATCTGAACAAGATAGAATCTTGACAGCTTCAATCCTTTTTTTTCTTTATCATGATGCTACCCATTGCTCCATTTTGTGATACTCATTATTATTATTCTTTATGGCTGAGATGATTTTGTTAGAAATACTTGGTTTACCTTGTGGGGAGATATATTTTTGTCTTATGAGCTAGGTTATTGAAAAAAGAAAAAATAGCTTACCAAGTTGTCTAGAATTTGTCATGTTGATACTGATCCTGGTGTAGGTTGAATGTGTTAGCATTTAACATACCCATAGAAACTTTTTCAATAGATGGATATAGTTCGTGAGAGAAATGATAAGGGAAATAATGTATAACTTGGGTTGTATTTATTTTCAGAAAGCATTACCAGACCAAAAGAGACAACATTATCACATTCCCATCATAATGCTTGTCTGGGAATCATTTTTAGTGAGAAAGTAGAAGGAACTATAAAATTAAAGAAAACATTGAGCAGTTTTTCAGACACTAAGAAATGCCACCCCCCCCCCTTCCTTCTTCTTATGAAGACCCTCTTTCTGGGATTTATGAAGAAAAATAAATAACAAAAGTATTTATTCTTTTTCTGAAATATATCCACATCCGGCATTCTGAAATTCATGACCAGTGCAAAATGGAGAAAATACTGTATTTCCATAGAGAATGATTAAATAAAGCTAGGACCACCATGAGATAGATAGAGGCCTTATTTCCCTTATGTAGCATGCTTTTTATAGATGAATTCTGACATCCTCATAATAATTTTATTATGGAGCTGTGCATAAAGTTGCAACTTTATGTCTAGAGAAATAAATATTAACTTTTAAGGTAGTCACAATTAACATGGAATTAACTCTCGATGATATATCTTATTTTCTTAACAATTTACTAGCAATTATTTACTCAAAATTTATTATGCTGGTAAAAGGATGACTGACCAAACTTTAAGTACACAATTAAATAATTTAGATCCAAAGAAAATATATACCCTGAAATTGTCCTATTTAATCATTGGCTAGAAATTACACCAAACCCAATGAGAATGCATTGCTACCATCTATGTAGTTTTCATGTACTTCTTGTATGTATGTACATGTGATAAAGTGAAATATAACTTTTAATGAATTAAAGCTTCTTTCAAATGCACTTCTTAACTTTTTCCTTTTCTCCTTTGAGTGTAAAGTGCACTGCACACATCGTAAATTAATACTGAGAAATCAAAATGTACCCCACTCTGGTCTCTGAGTAGCGATTTATAAACTAGGTCCTTGTTTATTCTGTGTGTGGCCACTTTGAGCATTAGAAGGAGTTACACTGCCTGCCTTTTCCCAGATTTATGAGACTTGGCAAAAACCTTGAGAAAACAGAGCCTGACTTCTTTCAATAGAAAACATTATTAGATACTAAATAAACATTAATTTAGGTAAACTGGTGCTACTCAGGCAGACAGGAGCACCCTCTTACTTAAATTTAACTCTAATGGATGAAAGACGGCATGGGAGGAAATGGATTTAAATAGACCACAACAGAGTTAAAGGTAAGTCATATTTAATACTTCATTCTCAGAACACTCTCCTGTGTACTCATGTGGGGTAGTGCCCTTTTGCCAGAGAGGGTATGCATCCTGTCCTCTTCCCATTGGAGAAAGGTTGAGAGAATGCACGATCTTTTAAAAATTAGCCCAGAAACATCAATAGCACAGTGATAAATTTTTTTGGATTCCAAGCAAAAGCTTTGAGAATTGGGCATATTGTGTAGTTGATTTACAAATGCTTTTCATATTATTTATTAACTCTTTGACAGTCTTAAATTTTAAGAGGAAGTGGAAGTATTCTTAACAGAAAAATCAGAGCCTTTACCTAGTCAACAAATCAGGGCACTGAGAGGGATAAGAGGGTTATAAGAGTGAAGGGTAAAAATCCATGTGCTAAATTATGAAAGACTCAGAGATGTACATAGGTGTATATCAGCTTGAATTGGATCCTAATCGTGAAAAACTTGGTAGTTGTAAAGAAAAAAATACAAATTGATATTGATTATAAAAATGAGCTACTCTATTTTAACTTTAATTGTCTTTGTTGTTTGGAGGTTGTGTGTGTGTGTGTGTGTGTGTGTAAAACAAAAAATACAAAATTGTTACATTTTAATACAATGATACCAGGTGGCTGTCAGCTTTAAGTTGAAAGCATTTACTGATGTTAAATAATGTTTCTATTTTTCAAAGGTTTAGAGAGTGGGTATCTGTTTAAATAACATTTTTGTTTGTTTTGTACATACTTCATAAGTATCATGGGGTTCTGGTCCAACTTGCTCTGGAACTCTGGAATGGTTATTCTTGGGGTACACTCCTTTTTCTTGAGTTAACCTGAAATTTTGAAACCACACTGAAACAGTGTGACAAAATGATATCCGAAATGTATCGGAAATAGAGATGCCAATGTTGTTTGTGCCTTCAGCTCTCCATGACCCCAGAGGCACAGAGTAGACTGCTCCATAGGGCTGTAAAGCCAGTGACTTTAGGAAGAACACGGTGAGGCCTGTCTTCCAAGGCACCTCTAAATGGACGTGAACCACCAACTTTCTGACTAGTCCTCAGGTATTTAGACATTTAAGCCTCCAGAGACCTCTTGGAATCAAAAATGAAATTCAGCAAACGCCAATAAGGCTGTTTTGTTTTAGAATATTGTATGACATTTTAATTTTGGGAAAGTGCAGGCACTGGAATATGACTTGTACTCACTGGGATTTAGATTTAGACAATACCCCAGAGCCCCTGAATATAGATAAGAGTAATGTAGTCTGTAAAAAAAAATATGTGTTTCCATCCAGTCTGATGTAGAAACAAAACAAACCCAAACCACTTGCCATCAAGTCGATTCCAACTGATGACAGCCACATGTGTTTCAAAGCAGAACTAATTCTCTACCATGGCTGTGATCCTTTTGGAAGGAGGCCTGGTGGTGCAACATTTAAGTGTTTGGCTGCTAAATGAACAGACTAAGCATGCCACATGAGACATGCAAGACCGTCTATGGCCAGATAGATGTACAGGCTCAGAAACCCAAAGTGGCAGTTCTACTGTTTTCTCATGTCGCTACAGGTTCATGTCAATTCTATGGCTTTACCTTTTGACTTTTGGTGATATTTTGGAAACAGATTGCCAGGCCTTTCTTTTAAGGCTGGTTTTGAATCATCAGTCAGTGTTTAGTAGTTGGACCCTTAGCACTGTGTACAATCTGCTGTTACTTAGTTTGCTATTAGTTTCCCAAATATTCTAATAGTCAATGCTACTATACATTTCAAGGTACAATTTACTACATGTTCTTCATATATAGTATGCCACATAGTTATTGTGGCAGTCACCTAATCTGGTGTCAATTTGAGGATTAAGCATGCAGGGGTGAAGTCTAGTCTGTCAATCTGGAGATAACCAATGAGATATCTGTGTGGTCATGGCTTTCTGCTGAGAATTCTTGGAAATCTGGCTGTATTTCCCCCTTGGAGGTGACTCACTCCTCACTCCCTTGAAGATGCTCTATTGACAAGACACGAGGCAGACTCCCTGTGAGACACCTCTGAGGAGAATCCACATGGATCTATCCTGAAGGAACCAGACCTCTGAAGCCGAAAAAGTCAAGTAGAGACTCCTGCTAGTGCTGACATGCTCAAGAAGCCACAGAGAGGACCTTGCCAGCGCTGAAATGCTTCCAACACCACTGGATGCTGTTGATAGACTTTGAATCCTGGAAACTGGAGAGGGCACAAAGGGACCCCTGCCAATGCTCAGATGCTTCTACCACCACTGGATACACAAGACTCTGTAACAACCGACCTGCAAGTATCCTGGTGCCCTTGCTTTGCTTTGTGCATCTTAAGAGGACTTTATAGATTGATGTCAGACATATGGTCTAATATCAGACTTATGACCTTGGACTGGACTGGGATGTTTTCTCAATGTTTACTTGCTCTTGTAGATGGACCTCTTTCTATACACATGTGTGTGTTTGTGAATTTGTTTCTCTTGTTTACTCAGACTAGCAGAGTTATGAACATCTTGCCTAAATAGATGTTACAGAAATTTTCCTCCCATTTGAAACAAATGTTCTATCACAGTCACCTTAATTCCCACACAGGCAACTTTTATATCACTGAAAAAAAGCAATCATAGGGGTGAATAAGAACCATATGCATCTCCAGTGACTTGCATACAAATTAGACTGAAAATACACTGTGAACAGATCAAATGCAAAATCTGGGCACTGCATGGATGGCATGATATTCTAACTTTCTGTGGTATCTATAAGTAGCTGGACATGAACTGGAATATGATTTAACTGTTGTGATATTTAGGTAGAAAGAGATGTTTGTTGATGTTGTGTCCTAGTTTTTTAAAATGGATATGGTTTAACATGTTTCATTAAATCATTTCTATCATGTACTTTTTATTGATTAGTATTATACTGCATTTGTCATTATACTCACAGATTTAAAAAATACATCATGCCAGCCATTGAGTGGATAATGCTTTATACTTAACTCTTTATTATTAAATTTTAGACAGTTTAAAGTTAACAGTCATCAAACTTTGGGCTCATCTTTATTAGCAGCTTATTCACTAGTGATTTAGTACTATTTTATTTAGCATTATTTTCAGAGCTGTTGTTAAATGTCGAAAAACTACAAAGCAAAAAGTACAACAAAAAGGAAGAATGAGAATGAGAAACAACATCCCTGAGCTATAAAGTTATGCGAAGGCTATTGATAAAGTGGTGCTGAAATATTTTTGGCCAAGAAAGCAAAAGTTTTACAAAGATTAAAGGGAACATTATCTACTATTTCTTATCTGCGTATCATATAAAAACAAGAGAGAAGCTTCTTTCTAGTAATCTCAAAGCAATAATTTACGTTTTTGTGTCCTTATGATAATGTAGTATAAAATATATCCTCATAAAAATAAACTATTCAAAGGGGCTGAGCCCCGGTGGCGTAGTGGTTGTGCGCGGAACTGCGGCCCACTGGGACGGAGGTTCAATTCCAGCAGTGGGGCTGGGCCTCCTACTCCCACCACTGGAGAGCAGTGATGCCCCAAAAATACAAAAAACAAAAATAAATAAATAAATAAATAAACTATTCAAACGATATGCTGCTTACTAGTAATAAAGTGGACATCCATATTTCTTGTTTCAAAGAAATCCTAATATAGAAGTCTCAAATTCAGTAAAAGTTGTTTTTCTGATGTACCAAAGGGAAGATGCGCTTGCTGTCCAAGAATGAGTAGCTAGCTCTGTGCTTCACTCCAGGTTCTCACTCACTCAATCCCCTGAGATCCTCAGAGCAGTGTTCCCCACTGCAGTGCCACAGCTGGCTCACAGCACCTCATCCATGCTCTAGCCTGTTTGAGTAGGGGAATGGAAGAAGTGGACATAAGCAATTTATTTTAAAGAAGCATTGAACACATTGCATATTTCATTTTAAATGGGTTAGCACTTACTGATTCTGTCTCATGAGCTGCAAGAGAGGATAGGAAATATAGTTTCTACCATGCACCTTGTGAAGAGGGCAGGTGTGTTTCTATTCCTCACCTAATTTAGCTATTTTGATCATCAGGGACAGAGACCAGTCTCTCTGAATTCTCATCATAAAATAGAATTTAAAATCTTTATTCTTGTTAAAAGAAACTAGCCTATAATGGCAAAGCTAAGTTTTAGGCTTCATTATGATTTTCTTGTGGATTCTCAGTCAACTCCACCTAACTCTAAAAATCAATGAGTTTATTAATGGATATACTTGGAATCAAACCATAACTTGGTTTGGTGATAGTTTTTTGGTTCACTTGTGTGACTTTTTTTGTTGTTGTTGTTGTTTTTGGGGCATCACTGCTCTCCGGTGGTGGGAGTAGGAGGCCCAGCCCCACTGCTGGAATTGAACCTCCGTCCCAGTGGGCTGCAGTCCCGCGCACAACCACTCTGCCACTGGGGCTCAGCCCCATTTGGGTGACTTTTAAAGCTGACCTATAAACCCCTTAGAAAAGCTTAGGAAAAGAAAATTTATTTGGGGCTTGTTTCAAAATAAAATCATCCAACTGATAGTTAAACATTTTCTATGAAAGAAGAATATTGGAGCTGAGAAAATAGTGGTTCAATTACATTCATACTTTGAGAAGCAGGTGCTGTTTCTTTGCCCACAGTTATGCAATTACTCATAGGCATTAGTTGACCTCTGTACATCTTTATAATCATTGTAATATATTATTATCGCTGACATAAATTTGCATGTGATTTCTATGTTAGAAAAATACTATTTACCTCTCTTAGAAAATTATTGAACTTTGTATCTACACCATCCATTTAATGATTTATTTTCATTGATATACTCAATGAAAATTTAACAATTTCCTCTTTCGAAGCAAAATTAAAAGAATAAAAGTTAAAACATCTTCTGGGCTTAATGAAGAAATAAACCACCCAAAACAAACCCACAGCAATAGTCTTATTTGAGTCTATGTGGGAGTTCGGAGACAGTATATTTTCATACGATCAAAGAACTGCATCTTTCTCTGGTGGAGAGGCTGGTGGGTTTGAACAGATGACCTTGCACTTAGCAGCGAGTGCTTAAACCCAATGGCTAACCCGCAGCTCCACCAAGGCAAGGTATATAAAATTCAGACTACGCCCAGGGAAAAATGATCATAAGTAATATAGTATAGAAATTGTGTAGTTATCATCCTGTCAGGCAGTGTTTTACTCTGAGATTAGTCCAGTAATGCTCTTTGGATGAGATTCGATGTCAGAGGGAATCCTGCTCACGCAGAAGAAAGTGCACTTAACTTGGATATCATGAGTTAATTCACCATCACAACCAGAACAGCCTGTCTGCATTGACGGAGTTCAGCGTCTCAGCTGCTGAGTCAGTTCTGGCCCATAGTCACTCCAGAGGATTGAGCACAACGGATTCCGGGAACTTTCCAAAGTTGCCTCATCCTTCTCCCATACAGTGACTGGGAGCTTCAAATCGCTGCCCATTTAGTTAGCAGCTGAGAACAGAATCCTTCTCAACCGGGACTTCTTGAGGATCAGAGAGAAAGGAATTTATGCAGACAATGAACAAAGCGGATGCCACTTTAGAGTATATATGAAAATATGAATGATATTACAAAGGCAAGTGTTTAAAGAAAGCAAATCTAGAAATACCAAGAATTTCCAGGATTGAGAGCTAAAGGTCGCGAGTCCTGAGTACCAGTAGTTGAAACCCAGAGCTAAACGTTCACATGCAACTAGTTCTCGGTTTCCAAGGATGCCTATTAAAAGACATCACCACCTCTAATGTAAAGCATGTTTTCCCTTGAAAGGACATACTCACCTGCTTCAAGTGATGCCCCCCCCCCTCTGTGTGTACACACTCATTCTCTGTTTGATAAAGAGGAATCATAATACATCTGAAAGCAGATGTTTCGTTACATCACTAGCTAATGGTAAATAACACTTATCCACAGGGGAACAAAGTCAAAAAAGTTAATCTCTTTAAAGAAACAGTCAAATCATGGTATATAATCTATTAATCTTTTTTTTTCTAGTATGACATAATAGCCCACTTAGGTTGAGATATTAAGTATCAACATGGTCAATGCATATAAAAGAAGCTTGAGAGATTTAGTGGATGGTTAAATTCTGAGAGAGGAACTGTTTGAGTCAAAGGCAGGCCGTCGAGCCATGGCTGTGTGTGCACCTTGGTGCTCATTCCTGTCAGCATGCCGCACTGGCTCCTGGTGCCTTTGCATCTTTTTGGAAGAATTCCTGGAGAAATTGGCTGGCATTTTTAAAAGTCATATTTTAAGATTTGAAGTTGTATAATGGCAACAGTTTATAAGTAACCAGACAATAAATTAATTTTCCCAATTAATGCAAGTTTCAGTTTTAGGATCAACATGGCATGATTTGCCTTCCTGTGGTAATGGTGTTAAGTAGTGTTGGTCTCTCTGTTGGGTAAGCATTACCTACTAGGCAGAGTTAGCAGTTCAAACACATACTTCTGTTAAGATTTATAGCCTGGGAAATCCTACAGAGGTTTGTTATGAGTCAGAATTGGCATGATGACAATGGGTTTATTTTCCATTGATAATATTAACTTTTCCCAAAATATGTGAAATATAAACATAAGAAACCATGTAATTTAATCATTCAAGATTTAAATAGTTTCCCTAAAATATATTAATTTATAAGTTTATAACAGAGAGGTGCACAGATAAATATTACATCAGATTCAAATTAACTGAGTGTAATTTCTAAAACCATAGTTGCATGAACATTTAGGACAAACTATTTGAACAGTTCAAGAGAATACTGCATGGGTTAAAATCAGAATGGCTATGCATCAGAGCTGTATACTTTCACCATGCTTATTTCATTTACATTCTAAGTAAATTACTCAAGAAACTGAACTACACAAAGAAAGCTGGGTATCAGAATCACAGGACAGTTTATTAATAACCATCTACAATATGCAGATGATACAACCTTGTTAGTTGAAAGCAAAAAGGGCTTGTAGGACTTGCTGATGAAGATCAAGAGGGCCAGCAGTCAGGATGTATTATAACTCCCTGCAAAGCAGACAAAATCCTCACAATTGGATCCATAGACCTATTGGTAAATGGAGAAAAAAATCGAGGTTGAAAGGGTTTCATTTTACTTTGATCCACAACCAACTTATGAAGTCACAGTCAGGAATTCAAAAGACATATTACATCAGGCAAATCTGCTTCATAAGACCCCTTTAGAATTATAAAGAGCAAAAATTCCCCTTTGATGGCTAAGGTGTGACAGACCCAACTCCTGATATTTTTAATCACCCCATATGCATACTAGACTTGGAACAATGAACACAGAAGGCTGCAGAATTGATGTGTTTGATTTATGATGTTGGCAAAGAATATTGAAAGTGCCATGAACTGCCAGTAGAACAAATTAATCTGCCTTGGAAGAAATCCAATCATAGTATTCCTCAGTGCTGAAGATGGCCAGACTTCTCTGGCCATGTTTTCAGGAGATTGGTCCCTGGGGAAGGGTTTGGGAGGGCGAGTCATGCAAGGTAACATAGAGGATCATTAAAAAAAGAAGGCGATCCTAAACCAGACAGATTGGCATTGTGGCTGTCCTAGTGGGCTGAGACTGCAGTTGTGAGAGTCTCCTGGAAGCGCCGCTTTCTGTTGTAAGTGGAGTCACTGTATGTGGGCACTAACTCAAGGGCACTGAGGAACAGCAGGAGTTGGAATCAACTACCCTGAATTTTGGCATTAATACAGTATATGGACTTCATTGAAACCGAGGCTGAAAAACTAATTTGTTTGAAGCACACTAAGAGCATGTCTTTTTCTCATTGCTTTAGAGTCTATAATTCTTTATTGTCCTTTGACATTCTAAAAGACACACACATAGTACTAAAATCGATGTTCACATTCTTTCTTGCTGAAGATACCAATAATCTTGTGTTTTTTTGATAGAATAATCTTTACATTTCTACATTTATTCTAGAAGTTGCCTACATATTACACCACTTAGACACTGCCTTTTTATCCCGTTTAAATCTGTATATGAGTTTATTAAATACATGGCCCGTGCTGTGAATGTTGTTAGAATATGAGAGTTGTAGTGAAAAGGTCAACATTTAATGGTCTAGTTCTTAAATATGTGTTTAAATTATTGTGCTGATATTCAGTTTTATGTTTTCTATTTCTGACTGAAACTAAGACAGGAGAAGCAGAATGGTCATATTAAAAATATTACACCTTTCTCCACTGAGACCTCACTGGGAGAGGGAGTGGTGGAAGTTAATAAAACATTCTAACTCATTAAATGAACGTTTGGTCACTTCAAAGAACATAGGTATTAACAGGATTCATTAGGAAAACAAGCCAACCCAGGAAAATGGGTCTATGACAAAGATTAATCATCATAGTGGCTGTTATTTATTTTACACCTACTGGGCAGACAGAATCTTTAGCAAATTTTCTCAAACCCAATAAAGTAACGTATTCATTAATTCTTGAATTTTGAAGACAATTTTTTTGGAGAAAGAGACTAAGCTTAATTTCCTACCCAACCCACATGATTCCAGTTTTCCCCTCCCACCCCATGTGGCTTTGCATCCCACCTCTACACACGGACTTCCATGCAGTGCTGGGAAGGGAGGGTAAAATAAATTGTGAGACTGAAAAATGCCTTTGAACCATTCTGTCATCCCTCATGTCTTTTTTTGAGTCATCCTAGGTTAGCCCGAGTCCTCTTAAGTTTCTGGCACTCTGGAAGCTTCTCCAGCTTCACCTCTCCACACAAAAGGAATCAGGTTAGAGATCTTTGCTACTTTGCCCTCCTATACCATGTAAGGGGACTGATGGAAGAAAGAGGAGAAGATTGCCTGCCACTTTCACCTCTGCAACGAGGACATACATGCTTAGTGCCTGCTCTGTGCCGGCCACTGTGATACAGTCATAATGTGCCTGAGACTGACGTTGCCCTCTTCTTGCTCAAGAGGACATATATCTGTCAATGAGAATTATGCTTCTTCTGGAAGACACTAAGGTGGATCTCACAAAAGGTAGGGAGTGACTTCAATATGGGCAAAGATTTAAAGACTAATTTTTTACTGCATTATATGAACCTCCTGTTTTAAAAGGGCAGCAATTACACATAAAATAAAAAGCCCTTTATATTTATAAACTCTTTGGGCGGTTATAATAGCCAAATAAACCTCCAGAGATGAATTTAGGTTGGCTCAAATTCAGAACTGTTTTCAAATTCATGTACGCCTTTTTTGACTGTGCTTCGTTTTATTGAGATTCACAGATATTCCGTTAAAATTTTTTTATTATTAAAAAATAAATGGGGCTGAGCCCCGGTGGCGTAGTGGTTGTGCGCGGGACTGCGGCCCACTGGGACGGAGGTTCAATTCCAGCAGTGGGGCTGGGCCTCCTACTACCACCACCAGAGAGCAGTGATGCCCCCTCCCAAAAAAATTTAAAAGAATAATAAATGTAGGGTTTGCGGTGATCCCACACAAGCAAATCAATCAGCACTGTGTGTCCCAACACTGTGTGCTTGCTTGGTGTCTTTCTGTCACATTTTGGTTATTCTCACAAATTTCAGACAGTTCAATGGCACAACTGCACGCATAGAGTGGAAACAAAGCTTTTATAAGTACTTGGAAAAAAATAAACCATGTGACTCGCTTCAGTTTGACATTAGCTTTATTACATCTCTCTGGGATCTCCCTGCAACAGCTCCATGAAATGTCTGTATTGATCTCAGCTTCAAGAACTCATGACAGACTTAGTCTTCAAACATATCTGGTAATCAGGATTAAAAAAAAAAAAGTTTTCTCCCTCTGCCTTGTACTTTTTACTTTTTTAGCAATGCCACACCCCATAGTGCAATTCCCTTTGGGAACTAGGATTTCATAACACAAATGCATATGAGTTCAATGGAGTAGGTGTTCACAGAAAATAGCAGTTTATTATTCCTGTAGTAGGAATCTTATCTAATGAGACACTTTTAAAAATTATAATATTGAATGAGAACTGGGAACTTTAATGTCAAATTCCACAAACACATTGGCAATTATGATCAGGAAACACGGGAATTTCCAGATTTCCTTGTAAATTTCTTTTTAATTTAAAATTTTTTGAAAAAATAGTTGCTATGACAACCCAATTGCTAACCTTTCTTGGAAGCTAGTTATGGGCCAGACCAGGTACTAAGTGCATTCTATATTTTAACTTATTATATTTCCCAAGATTGTGTTTGATAAGAACTGTTATTCCTGGGTTATAGATGAGGAATTCTGCCAGGGCATAAAACTGATAAGTGGTGAAATAGAGATAGCAACCCAAATCATCCTTACATGGACTTCTGTTCTTAACCACCACCACGAGTCTGGGCTCAGCCTGAAAGTTTCATGAATATTGTTTCAGTTGCTATTCCAGTTTTTATGAATGAATTTCAACTCTGCATTGCTATACCACATGGTAAAAATGAATAGATTTAATTATTGAGAGTATAGAGAATTCTCTCTTAAAATTCTGATTCCAGTTGAGCTCTCTTTTCCCCCTCAATCTTGGGGGTAGACAGTAGACAGTGGTGTTTTCACTGAGAGAAGAAGATTTGAAAAAAAGCAATGGGGAAATGGCCCACGGCAGCTGTGTGCTCACCTCCGGAGCCCCTGCTTATCCCAAAGCTCTTTCCCTGCATAGTTTTTCATCCCAAGTAGGAAGACTTGGGATGGCCATTTAAATTCCATTGTCCAAAGATAACTGAGTCTATAAGAATGGGATTAGATGGTGCTCAGAAACTACACTAGTAGGTAGACCTTAGATGTAAGTGGCACTGAAGTTAAAAGGGAAAATGGAACCACCTAGATATTCAGGACTGTCCTCACCAGAGCAGTTGTGGGAAAGATGGTGATGGTGGTGGTGGGTATGTTTACATAAGGATGACCGGAGGGTTTTAGAAATATGGGGATTCTCAATAAAGAAGTTGACATTTATAGCACCTTATCAGTCTCACTATAATGAGATAACATTATACTCAACCCTCACTTTGAACAGGTATATTTCTCATGACTGGCCAATGCAAGTTACTTTTAAACTACAAATGTTAGGTTTAAGAACCATTTTCCTATGTGTCTTAAGAAGCTGGAGATAAAAGGAATTAATTCTATTTTATTCATGAGCTCTTTTAAAAAGCTCACTCCATGCCTCCATATTTGGTTCTCCTGATAGCCAACCATGTTACTTAAAGAAAGGCATTTTAGAGTCAGACTTTAAAATACTATGTCCTAAGATGAAGGCATATTTAAAGGTAGTATAAAACACCTATTATTTACAAAACAATACTTAATAATTTTACAGTTATGCTGCTTAAATTGCACAATATATTGGAATTTATTTTTAGTTTTACTAGTTGCTAATTAGCATAGATTAAGATATACATTTTGAAGAAATTGAAGTCAACACTACAAAATATCTAATTCCAATGTTAATGTGTATTTGAATTATTATTGAATATGGGAGGAATTTTTAAATATGTGCTTTTAATATAATATCTTAGGGCTAGAAATATATGAAGAATTTCTGAGAGGCACAATAGCTCTTTGAGTCTGTGGGAGAGACAACCTCAAATCTTTGGTATGCTATAAATATAGCAATTGTGAAAAGTGTTATAAATAATTCTTGGCATGTTTACAGATCTGGAATGGCTTAAAATGTGATTGAAGGAAAACATATATACAAGCAGTCCCTGGATTATGAACAAATTCTGTTCCTAAATCTGTCTGCAAGCCGAGTTAGTACTAAAGTCAAAACTGCCAGGTATGGTTGTATCTGACATCAGTTAGTTAAATTTTTGTCTAAATATATATAAGATATAGTGTATTTTTTCTATCCATAAAAAATGAAAGAAATACTTTCAGATATGTGACAATATTTTAAGCAAAGCAATAATGATAATATCTTGTGTGTCTCAAATTAGTTTTCCCTTGTTAATAAGAATCACTGTGTGCATTCTGGATTTTTTTGTATAACAAGCTTTATAGGGGTTGATCTATAACTATAACTTATAATTAAGCTAGAAGTAAATAATTTAGGTAACATTTGTGTATATATTAGGGGCCTTCAAATAGTTCATGGAAAATGTAATTAAGAGATAATGAAAGAGTTCCATAAGCATTTAAAGCTTGTTCTATAAATAATTATTTTTCTTAATGTAGCCAAACCTAATAAATTACTAACTAATATCTCCTTTCACCAGAGTTTCCATAGGGAAATAATGCTTCTATATTTTTAGGGTACCATAATGAATAAACTAATAATTATTTTGAATTTTTTTCTAAATTCAGTTATGTTTCTATACATAATTATATGGTGTTAATGAAGTAAAAACAAACATTTTCTTAAGCTGGCATGAATTTCAATATATGTGATAATACATTTATTTTATTGTAATTAAAACATTTTTGAAATTGTGCTTTGGCAAAATATAGCTGACTTAAAACATGATGATATCTTTCATTCAGGAAAATGATTTTAATTAGTTGTATAAAATAATTCTATATGTGTGTTACAGGAGGTCATCAGCTAGTATAGTCAAGCCTGAAAATTGCCTAAGTATCATCATAAATAGGCACAGACATTTCTTTTAAGTTGAAAACAAAGAACTTTATTAAGAGTTATTAAAGATCCTTGCACAAGGATTAGCAATGGAAAAATGTACAATAAATGTAGGATACATAAAAAAATAGAAGACAATTTTTTAAAAAGCATTAAGCACTTTTAGTGCAAAATAGATGTTGAATTAAGTTGTTATGAGGTGCCATGGGCTTGCTTCTGCCTCACTATGACCCCAGCTGCAGTAGAACATAGAACTGGCAGCAGCAACCCTAACAATGGTCACCTTTGAGTTCCATCTTGTCGACCCTTGTTGGTCTTCCTCTTTCCACTGACCCTCTCCATAGGCCCATTAAATTACCAGATAAACCCAACTCATGCCATGGTTTCATTTCTGACTCAAGGAAGCCCTCGAGGACAGGGCAGAATGGCCCGTGGATTTCTGAGACTAATGCTTTTTCAGAAGTAGCAGGTCTCATCTTTGCCCCATAGAGTGGTTGGTGGTTTTGAATTTCACATCTATGTGGTTAGCAGCTCAGTATACAACACAGCACCACCCAGGCCCCTTCCTATTGAATTATAGACATATGTGAATGAAGCTTTGACTGAGCCACTGAATAAACTGTGTTCTTGAGTTTTACAAAGTTCTATTTAAATTCCCCCTCTTCTTTTCTGGAAAAACAATCAAGAGAACTGTAATCTCACGTCCTTTTTAATCATTTGAAAGCAGATGAAAATGTTAATCACATGTCACCCAATATTTATTCTATTTCAAAGTTAACATTTGTTTTCAGTCATTATTTTTCTCAATAAATTACAGGATAGTTTTATTTAAATGTATCACATTGGAGACACTTTTGATACTACTGTGTTATTTTTCATAGCAAAATTCATTTTGATTCTCCTCCCTAAAGCCATAGGAATGGAGTTTTCTGTTTGCACACTGATTTTGTGTGTGTGTGTGTGTGCGCGTGCACAAACAGAAAAACAGCACATGTGTGTTCAGTCTTCTGCAATGATTTTATCATCGTACTCTTACATACCATCTTGCATTCTTCCTAATAATTTTTATACTTTATAAATTCTAAGCAGAATTTCAGGCCCTTATGGGAAGCCTTATTATCATTTGTTTTGATGCACAATAGGAGTTTTAAGCAATTAAGACAGATTAAATAAAATATCTTTTAAAATAGCTTATAACCAGTCACTGTATGCTGGGCAACATGTAGTGCTTTATGTTACATCCTGGTTTTCTTTTCATACTTAAATGAGTTAAATAATCTTATCACCCACAATTTCAGCTGTAATAAAGAAGACAGAGAGGTTGAGTAATTAGCCCAAGGATAAACAGTCAGCAGATGGAAGACCTGGAATTTGTAATTAACTACAGTATAACTCTGCTTCTGGCAAGTCTCAGAAGAGTTATAATTGGTGATATTTAGAACTGTAATTTAAATAAATATAGCCTGGTAGTCATATATGAATCTAGGCATGAAAATTATAATGAGTTAGGGTTATTTTTAAATTTGTAGCTTTATTTTTTCAGATACTTTCAGTTATTATAATGCCCCCCACCAAATGTAAGAAATTGACTGGCATAGAGCCTTGGGAATCTTGCATTTGGGGTATGTGGCAGTCAGATGCTTATGTTAATTTCATGATTGAGAAGTAGGGGTGGACTCTAGCCTGTTAATCTGGAGATAGCCATTGAGTATCCAATGAGGCCTCTGTGTGGGCATGGCTTTCTCCTGAGACTTCTGGGAAATCTCGCGATATTTCCCTCATTGAGATGAGAAGCTACCTCCCCAGTTGTTGGGAATTAGTCTCAGAGACAGCAAGCTAAGGACAAGAGAAGAGGGTAGCGTCTGAGGAGATGGAGGAGCCAGAGAAGACGCATGGCCTTGCCCTGATGGAGCCCAAACCTCTGAAGTTGGAGAGGCTGCCTGAAAACCCCTCCAGCACTGAGGTGCTTCTATCACCACTGAATGTTGTTGATGGACCCTGATCCCTGGAAGTGAGGAGCCCTGAGGGAACGTCTGTCAGCGCGGGGACTCTGTACCTGCTGACCTATGACTTTGTGAGTTGGAAGGAGACTTTATAGACTGATATCGGACATATGGGTTAATATCGGACTTATGACTTTGAACTGGACTAGGCTGCGATGCTTTCTCAATGTCCCATTCCTCTTGTATATAACCTTTTCCTTATGTCCATATATATGTGTCTATGAAATTTGTTTCTATAGTTTACCCGGACTAACATAGGGTAGTAGTTAGTAAACTAGCTGTGACAGAATTCATTAGAACTCTATCAAGAAACTATCCTTATGTGGCTCATCCTTTTGGGTGGTTGTCAAGCCCATCATGAGATCTGAGAATTCAAGCCTAGTTTGAATATCCGTCCCTTCGTAGAAATACGAAGCGAATACAATAACTAGCTTTGAAATGTATAAACTTGGCTGAGCCCCAGTGGCGTAGTGGTTGTGCGCGGGACTGTGGCCAACTGGAACAGAGGTTCAATTCCAGCAGTGGGGCTGGGCCTCCTACTCCCACCACCGGAGAGCAGTGATGCCCCTCCCCCCCCCAAAAAAACCCCAAAAAACAAAACAAAACAAAAAAGAAATGTATAAGCTAAGATGAAATAATGAATGGTGATTATCACTAGGAAGGTAGCAAGCAGATCATTAAAGAGGGATTGACTATTAAGGGTGCAGGGTGTGTTCAGTTTTGTTTACTGAGAAGAGATGCCTCTTTTGATAGTCATTGGTTGTTTAATCCAGGATGTTAATTAGTAGCTGAATTGGTCAAATATCATGATATTCAAATGGACTATGAAAATCAGGGTCCTGCAGTTTGAATGTGAAATTGAGTTCTTTGCCTGCCTTGACTCTCTGTGTACCCAAATAGGGTTTTCTTTATGAGGTGATTATTTATACCCTTCTCTTACACTGATGGGATGCTTCAGTTGTGAGAAAATTTTATCTCCCCAAGGTGTTTCATTAAAAATACAAAAAAAGTGTTAATGTGTTCTGCACATCTTCTTGTCCCTAGGATAAAAATAAGGTTACATCAGGCTCACTTATTTTATGATAAGTACTTTGATATCAAGGTATATACATTTACGAAAAGTGCAGAAAGATATGAAGTGTAGGTCATTTTTCTATTACATGCTGTTTTTAAAATTAAAAAATTTGCTTTTAAATATTGGAGTTGTCAGAGAACTCCAATGATGAGATGTCTCGGTATGTTTATTAAAAAGTGTTTGGGATTAAAGAGAACTGAAGGAATTGCTCTGTATATTTTGTCAAATAAATATAATTGAATACATTTGTAATTACTTATTTCAAGTACTTACATCCTCAATATTTGCTTTATTAAATAGTGTGCAACCACATTCTAAAGTTTTGACTTGTGTAACAGTTTATCTAAATTCTATTTCTTATGTATAAGTGGTTTCTATAAGTAGGTTAATTTTTATTTAATTTGGGGGAACTTATAATTTGCTGATGTTCTCAATATTGATTTTGAGAATTGTTAATGAAATATCTGCTTCATAGTATACATTAATTGAAATCCATCAACTCTACCTCCATTAGCATAACTAATGTTTTAAGAAAATATTTGTAACTATAAAGCATAACATTCCCATGTCAATTTTTGTAAAAAGAGGAACCAACTTACCAGTCAGGTATGCAACTAAAATTAGTCCTCACATTTGTACTTTGTTTGCCACTCTTATGCAGGCTACTAGATTTAAAATTTTTTTCACATCTCTGCTGTGATCCCAACTTAATATAAGTTCATTTGAAGCAAGTATCATGTCAATAGTTTAAAATATACTAAAAACCATTATATTGCTTTGAAAAACATGTTTCCAAGGAAATAGTTATTTCTTTTGATTGATAGGACATGGAGATATGAAAATATCTTTTATATATAGAGTAATCCATGACATTTTATTATCAAAAGAGTAAATTTCTTGAGATTCTAATCTGTTTATTATACATGTTAACGGAAATACTAGATACAATGAAGTCTGAGACAATGTTTCTGGACATGTACTATTTGATTTTATGAAACTGTGTTCCAAGGGGAAAAGTGTACTGTCATTGGAAATATACCAAAACACCATTTAATTTGGATAATAATAGCGTTCATTTAAAAAAAAAAGACCTACATTAGAGAAAGGAGCATCTCAATAATAACATGTGACAAGGTCATGTGATCTCGTATAGGCCATGAGGAGGCCTGGCCCGGGACTGTACATCTTCAGGGCAGTTGTTGATTTGTTGTTTTGAGTCTCCGGTCAGTGCACCTCTTGGAGGTCTCTCCTCGATTTCTTTGTACTTTACAAAAGCAGCATGCACTTTTCTAGGAACTGGTCTTTCCTGAGGACACATCAAAAAACAAGCCAGCTGAAGCCTTGCCATTCTTGAGTCTTAACAAGTCTTCTGGTTGTGTCTTCCTAGATTGGCACATTCATTGTTCTGGAAATTCGTAATATATTTGATGTTCTTTGCCAGCCCCACAGTTGAAATGCGTCCTCTGGTCATCTTCAAGTCTTCTCATTTTTATTGTCCACTTTTTCGCCTAGATGAGGTAACTTAAAAGACTACAACTTACATCAGGGGAAGTTTAGACATCAAGGTGGCATCTTACTTTTTAAAACTTTATTAGATCTTTTGGAGCAGATTTGTCCAATGCAAATATGTTTTCTGATTTATTGACTGTTACTGCCATACACATTGACATTGGTCCAAATAGAACGATACTGTTAGCAACTTTATTTTTTTCTCCATCTTTCATGATATCATTTATTGGCTTTGTCGTGAGCATTTGTGTTTTCTTTGGATGTAGGCCAAATCTGAAGGCTGTTGCCTTTTACACTCATTGGTAATTGCTTCAGTACCTTCATTTTCATCAATGTACACTGTAAACATTTTACAGTAGAGCATTACTTGAGTAGTTTGAAACTTGGGAATCTCTGGATATCTTAGACATTCTCTATCACTTACGCATTGTGTTGCTGTTGCTCCTGTGTTCAGAAAAAAAGTCACTCACAATATTAAATCCAAATGACACATATATGTTCTGAAATCTCATTACTCCATTATTTTACACAGAGCTGGGAGATGCTCCTAAAGGACTATATTTGGCTACAAGTGCATTGCTGCAAGAAATGTAACTCAAGTAATAACATATAACAGTGAGACTTGGATGAAAAAAATATATTTCAGTTAGCATTTCAACCACTATAAAATTAAAATGTAATGACTGCAATTTATCTTTACTGACAAATAGTTCAGCTCTATAACTGATTACTAATGGTGTAAATGCCTAGTTTGGAATGTGCTGAAACATCACAGGTTATCATTAAGTATGATAGGCAGTAGATGAGCACTTAATCAAGTGCACATCTTTTCTAAGTTATCTCTGAAAAATTGAATGGCCTTCCAGATTCTGTAGGAATATACCAATACAAAGGGAATTAATTATATCTAAAGACAATGAATTCTTTTAATGAAAAATTACAAATTTGTGAGAGATCTTTCAAACAAAATTTGCTTCCTATGGATTCTACCCATTGGCATCTATACTGTGAACTGTAACACTCATTGCATAATCTGAAGTGTCCTCAAGTACTTGGATATTATGTACATTGGAATTTATGCACAAGATTTTTCAAAAAGTATGAGATACAGTACATGTAAGTTTAAATCAGCCTCAAATTTATCCCGGGGAGTTCACATACCACTTTCACTCTGCTTTGCTATCACTGCCCTTGATCCGTAGAATGTACAAGGGGCCGTCCAGAAGTTAATGGATTTTTCCCCCAAGGTTTTTGAAGCAGCATTATATGAAAATAAGACAAACATGTTACTAGTAGGGCTTTAGTTCATGCTGGCACTGCACATTCCTCATAAAACATAGTCTAAAATGTCTGTGCAGCCATAAGGCTGATAACAACAAGCTCAGCAGTTAGAAACCAACAGTTGCCCCTCAGAAGTAGGAGACTTTCTCCTCCTGTAAAGATGGACAGTCTCAGAGACCCACCGAGACATCTCTACTCTGTTCTACCGTGCCCCTACGAGTCCATTCCCAGAAGCCCACAGAGATGACTGTATTCTCTTCGACAGGCTCCCTCTGACAGGAGGGGCCCGGTGGCTGCAACAATGACCTCCTGCAGAGGAAGGCTGGCGGGAGTGAGGCGGAGTTCATTCATGCTCTGTTCTGTCACATGTAGGGAACTCAGAGTCAGAACTGACCGGATGACAGCAATCTGCCAACTTACAAAATGGTAACATCTAAACATTACTGAACAACTTTTTCACTGATTTAATTCGTTTGTTTTTGGAATTTAAGTGTATCATCCTAGTAATACCTGACAATTGGATCGCCCCTAACATGGCCTTAGGAGTCCACATCGTGGTTTCTGGTAGACTGTTAATCAGAAGGTCAGCAGTTTGAACCACATAGTCCCTCCACAGAAAGAGAGATAAGACTGTCAACTCCTGGCAAGCTTTACGTTCTCTGAAGCCTAGGGTTCTAAGCTGTCCTGTTCTATGGTCACTATGAGTCAGAATCCATTCAATGGCTGTGGGTTTTGATTAACAAATGACAAAGAGATCTCCTGAGTCTAAAACATTTCAGAGTAGTCAATACCTAGAGTACACCCATTCCTGTTTATTGACAGAGTCTGGTTTATTGACAGAGTTGATGTGGTGAGAGTAAGTTTATTCGTGTGTGCGTTTTCATTGTTTTACAACTCTTATACACTCTTACAACAACCCAGACATCAATCGTATCCAGCATATTTGTTCAGATGTTGACCCTATTCTTTCGTAGGCGTTCACTTTCTATTGAGTCCTTGGTATCAGCTTCTCTCCCCATCGCGAATCCAGCCTTGTAGGTGGCCATCAAAGAGAAGGCACAATCAAAGGGTGCCTTCCAAGGGGGTCCTCTCTCAAAATCACGGGGAAGTGGGCTTTTTGGAAAAAAACTTAAAGAAAACCTAAATGTCAATGAGAAAAAAGACCAGGAAAGTTGCGCTGAGATGTCTCCCCCCCCCCCCCCCGCCGCCCACTCATTATTTGAGAATAGAAGGGCTATCCTATAATGATTTTGTTGGGAAATCTTAGCCAATCCCTCCCCACCTCCACTGCCCCTACAGACCTGATTTGCCCTGTCAGATTTCTTATTTGTTCACAAAACTCAAATTACCTTTGGAAGGAAGATGGTATGAATTCCTACGGGAGCCCAAGCTTCCATTTTACGTGGCATAAGTGGAAAAATACAGATTTCTATAGGGGAGGGCTAGAGAGAGATGGAAACAATGGCTCCAAAGTATATAAGTGTAGATGGAGGAGACAAAAAATAATAGTTCCACCTTTTGATATTTTTGTTAAATATTTCTCTGATTCTTAAAACAATGCATTTTAATTTATTTTCACTTGTGTTTCTACTTGTTTGCCTATATTTTATCATTGACTCTCATAGTTCTTTTATAATCACCAAGCCTTTAAGTAGTATAATGAATCAGATTTATGCATTATGAAAATAAATCATCTATTCAAATAGCAGGTAAAAATAGTATCTACAATTTATGCATCTCGAGTTTATATAGGCATTCCTTTCAATTTGGGTATATTTATATCTACTGTGCCTCTTGATGTGGGAAAAGAATACTCAAGTGACTATAAGACTAAACAACAACAAAAAAAGACTAAACAAAAAATCCAAACTCACCCCCATGCTGTCAAAACTGACTCACAGAGACCCTAGAGGACCGCCCCTTTTCTCTGGGGAGTGAATGATCGTTCAAATTTCTGACCTTGAAATTAGCACCCAATTGTAACCTGCTATGTTACCAAGTCTCCTTCAAGCAACTGTAGAGTATGAAAAATAGCTCTTTATAAAATTTACAAACCATGTTTCCTCACTTTTCCCCACCTACAACCCAAAAGAGAGAGAGAAACACACACACACACACACACACACACACACACACCTGAGAAATATCCCTAACTTTAGTGTTCTACTCTCATGTATTTGAAAATATTGGGTATTTTAATTATTTTCCCATGCACAGATGTTGTTTATAACTTAATTATAAATAATTCTTCTATGCTTTGGGAACAAAATAAATTATTAAGTGGAATCAATGATGTTCACTGATAAAATTATATCTCTTTTTCCTGTACTAATTTTCTCTGAAAAGTTACCATCCATCCATCACCTTCTGGATTTCTCTAGCCCTTGGGGAAAATGGCAGAACATCTTCTTGAATGTTCGATCATGCATTTGGATCTCTAGTTTGGTGGAACAGTGTGTAAAAACCTCTCATAATAGGAACACTCCCTATTGGCCCCACACCTGAAGATTCCCAAGAGTGTTATTTGTCCCAGTGAACATCTGGAATAGATTACATATGGTTAATTGGCTCCAGATCAGACTTGTTACAGACAGTAGCATGCAGTATAACCTATGCAATTCACTAAATCCACCCACTTTGGGGTTAAATCACACCTACTTTTCTTCATAATTCATCCCAGATGGAAGGCATACACATGTGTCCATGCATGTGCACAAGACACACACATACACACACCCTTTAAAGGATACCAAGCTGCCAACAGATTCTTGGAGAAGACAATAGGAAACCATTTAACCAATAAATTATCTTAATTAAATGATTAGCTTTTTAAAGGATTGTTGGAAAGAAAAACAAATATTCAGGAGTAGCAGATTAGAAAGAGTGATTGTTTTATAGTTGAAAAATATTTAAAGAGAAAAAAAATCCAGCAGTTACAAGATTTTTGTTTAGTTTTGTTCCTCCCCCAACCCTTAGCATGTGGTCCAGCACGTGTAGGCACTTATCAGAATGTCATAGCAGCAAAGAAAGTAGTGCTTTGATTTTTAACTTATTTAACAATATTAATGAGTTGGGTTACAAGGAACAGTATGACTACTGTTCTTTGAAAACCCAAACATCAATCTTCTTAAGTTATGGTGTTAGAGGCACAGGGCATGTCTTAGCGATTAATGACTAGTTGGAGGAGTAGATAACTCAATACACAGCCAAGGACCATTAACTCCAACTGGTCATTAATTCTCAGGAAATGTCCTGTACTGAGGTCATTATTGCTAATAAAATGCACATATGGTAAGTTCCCTCTCTTTTGCCTGTGTACATGAACAGACATTCACATTCTATGTATTACTATACATCTTGAAAAACAGCAGCATTTCCTATGTACAGAAGCTCAAAACTAAGCCAAATGTTTAATTTAGTGTTCTAAACATTACACTCAATTTGCCTTTGCTTGGGAGGAGTGTGAGTCAGATGAGAATCTGTGCTTGGGTGCCGCTGACAGTGAAAGGAACAGGGAAGCGCTGGTAAAGGTGGGTGGAATCAGCACTTTTGCAATATCAACAGGGCAATATTTGAATCACTATATACCAGGTCTCAGAATAAATGTGATACATACGAGTTAGACCAAGTTCTTATTTAATGTGTTCTCTATTTCTTATTTCTTCACATGAATCATTTATCCAAGTCCAGCCTGATATCTCCTTGCTTTCTTGGAAATTTTAAAAATTAATTATTTTATTGGGGGCCTCTTATAAATCTTTTGACAATCCATCATGCAGTTATATTCATCACACTTGTGTTTCCATCTACAGTTTCCAAACATTTTCCTTCTATTTGAGCCCTTGGGATACAGTTCCTCTTTTTTCCCCTCCCTCCCCTCCCCTCCCACTCTCATGAATCCTGATCAATGATATATTATTGTTGTTATTTGGGAGATGGCCTCTCTGTCATCCATAAAACTGTTCCCATGTGCCTGAGATCGCGTAAAATATTCCTTTGAGTTACCCTTCATAATTTCATATAGATAACTGTTTTAGCAATGACTTTATTCATTTGTGTCTTATCTGCCATCCCTCATAGACCTTCTTAGAGGTCAACATCACAAAGTGTTTTGTCTTCTCCCTACTCCCACCACTGGAGAGCAGTGATGCCCCCCCCCCAAAAAAAAAAAACCAAAAAAAAAATGTTTTGTCTTCTCTTTGGATTTTCCTTTATGGTGCTGCTTTGGAAAATAGTAGCCTAGTAGAGAAAGAAGAACAGAAGATCATTGTGAATAATAGTCAAAGTCTTAAATATTCTAGCTAAAACCACTAAATCTTAGAGGTAGATCTCAAATCCGTGTCTCTGCTCATGATCTGTAAGAAGCTGGAGATAAGACAGTAAACTGTAGTTAAGTCCAGGTCAAATATAATTTGATCTAAACCCTGTTATCTCTGAGCCCCAGGGTGAAAGATTTTTTCCTAATATGGGATAGTAGGATAAATAATTCCCCTCAGAGATATTATGAGAGCCCTGGTCGTGTGCTGTATTATGTACTGGGCAGTTAACTGCAAGGTGAGCAGTTCAAAACCATCAGTCACTCCCTGAGAAGAAGAGGAGACTTTCTATTCCTACAGCGAGTTACAGTCTTGGAAACTCATGGGAACAGTTTTACTTCATCCTCTACCGTTGCTGGGAGTCAGAGTTAACTCCATGGCAGTGGGTTGGGTTTGTTCTTGTTTGCTTTCTCATAGATGCCAATAGGATGTGATGGTATGATCTGCAGAAAGCGTCGAGCAAGTGCCTAATGCATATTGCAGTTATAATTGCTGCTTTCAACCACGGTGGCAATCTGGGAACCCCATTCACCGTGGGACGGAACCAGAATGACCCCTTGCATTCTGATGGGCTGTAGATCATTAGCTCTTCCAAACCTATCTTGTTTTGGAAGCTCTACTGAAAAATTTTCAGAATCCGACTAACACAGAAGCATCCATTTGACAAAAGGGTGGTGGCTGCACTGGACATGCATTGATGAGGAAAAGAACTCACTAAATATTATTATAATGAATACTAAGCTTACTTTTCCAATGGGTGACTTGTAATCCAGGCATATTCCAGTCAGTCTGAGCAGCTTCTCTGTGACACATTAGTTTGTACAGTATAGTTGTGCCTTGGTTGTATAAGACGTGCTTTGGTTCTACATCTCAGATCTCCACATCGGTGAAGTTGAATGAGTCATATTCCATTAAACCAGTTTACTTTGAGTTTATGTCTTTAATTCTCCATTCATTCAGAAATGAGGGAACTCTCTCTGAAATCAACTTTTGACTGGTTTGTCCTGGATGGTGATGTGGAGAAAGAGTACACTGTAACCAATCGATCTCACCCTAGCACTTCGTTCTGATAGGTTCTAGAAAGACTTGGTAATTTTCACTTTAATAATGGAGGCAATGCTGAACAACCTGAATAGCTTAATTCCTAGTACTGCACTTCTTTCACCATCTGGGTAAATCTAGCCTCAAGGTCTTTCTGTTTGGCTTTGTTTTTTACTCACCTCTTAGCTATTTTGCGTTCAATACTTTAGTGAGAACAAAAGAGGGGGAGAATAATTGTTAAAGTCTAAACATATTCCTGAAATTACAATTTGGTAAGCCTAGCAAAGTTTACAAACTCTTTGGTGAATACTTTCTCATTTTTCAGATTAAATTGGCCCTGAACGAGAACATTGTTTTCATCATGAATGCCAAACAAGGAAAAGAGCTGAACTCCAGAAGCCACAATTTCCACCTCTTTCAAGCTTTGCTGATGTTGAACCTGGCAGTGCTGTTTCTTCCAGCTATTGAAGCTTCTAAACAAAATATTCCAAGACTCAAGCTAACTTACAAAGGTAAAAATGGAACTATTTCTCAGCCTGTGTGTCAGGATTTCTAAATGTCTTTTATTATCTACTGATATATCTTATTGAGAAATGCATGTTCATTTCAGTGAAATGCTTTTATTATTGGTAATGGTCAATATAAGCATAAAATTGGTTAAAATTGGTTAGTACAGCATAAAAATCCAATGATTTATTATTAGGAAATCAGCACCAACACTGTCCAGTTATACTTTTCACCTAAGTTGTCTCATATATCTACATCTCATTTCGATTTTTCTAATGACAAACTAGTGACTAACATAATTAGTTGCATTGTAATCACTTTGATATTGGACATTGTAACATTGTAATCAGTTTCATATTGGAATCAATAAGTCCCTAAAATTAGGAAATGGCTTAGCAATCCCATCTGACTGCTACTCCTTTATCTCTACATGAAGAGAATTTTCGGTAATCATAGCAAGGTATGTTCAGGGAATTTTTCACAAACAAAGGTAACTCCAAAGTCTCTAAAGCAAATACATGCCTAATTATAGGGGGGAGGGGTGGAGACAGCAAGTGAAGGCTTAAAATAAAAAGAGTTAAGAATAATGGGGAGCTTCAAATAATTCTGGGAAATTTTCCATTATCTGTTGATTTCAATGTTTTCATGGACTGTTTGAAGTCCCTTGTCAACTTAATTCACAGCTTACAGAGTTCGTGTTTGTTTTCTTAGCAAGTTTTATGCTCAAAGTGGTTTTTCTTTTTGTTCTCCGTGTCTGTGATGTACCCGCACTTCACTAATGCCTTAGCTAATAAAAGGAATGTGGGGGAATCAGAATCTTTAACTCTGAACTTGGCACGTAAAAATGATGCTGGCACTTTTGCTGTTCTTTGATCTTACAGGCACCATATTTCATCACAAATTAGGTGTCAGTAATAAAAATTAAATTTGATGCCAAATGTTAGTAACTGAAATTAGCACACTAAGCCCATAAGTGCTTCTATGCACTGGCATTTGTTTGAAATTTATATCACTGGTAATAAAGATTTAAGGGAACCTATATTTTTCTTCAATTTGTATATTGTGATATGTGTAAAAAATACTTTTATGAGTATATTTACATGTAGTCAAGAATAATATTTTATCTAGGAATATTGATCTGGTTGTGGAATGTAATTGTTCAATGTTTTCTCTAAACAAAAACTAAAAACAAGTGTTAGAGCATAATTGCTTTTAATCTCCTAGTGATTGAATTCTCACCATCTCCAAACATTTTTTTCTTTTCAAGTGAACATTAACACTTATGATAGGGTGCAGATTACAAGTAAAGAAGTCAAGTCAAGGTGTCTATGTTGTTAAAGTACCTACAGTAAGTGGATCCTAATTTCTGCCAGCAGAGACGTAGCTAAAGGTCAGGCAGGAATGGCACGTGTCTTGCGTGCCTCTTGAGAGAAGGAACCAATAAGCATTTTGCTTAGCCATGCCTGCTTCCCTCCCCAGCTGGCAGAGATCATTTAGCAAGTTTAAATAAATACCTTTGTATCTGACAGCCTCCCTGGGTCGCAGCAGGCTCTGTGAGCATCCTCTGCTGAGTGTAGAAAGAGAAGAACCTGGGAGGAAGATGACTTGGAGACCATTACGGATTTGTTTTCATCAGTGAAAACAAAGGAAGTGCAGTTATAATTTTCATATAGTGTTATAATATGTCAAGTAAATGATTAATGATACTTGTGTTTTTTAGCTGATGGTATGGTCAGCTAAATGATGGTTTGAAAGTTGAATGTCAGATGGTTGGGCAGGGGTCAAGTTTGTTTTTTGTCCAACTTCAGTGCTATTTTCTGAATGGTCAAGTTAAAAATATTCTATTAAAATATTCTACTAAATATAAAGCAAAGAGTTTCTTTTAAAAAAATCATTTTCCTGGGGGCTCATTCAGCTTTAATCACAATCCATCCATCCATCCATCCATTGTGTCAAGAATATTTGTACATATGTTGCCATCATCATTTTCAGAACATTTTCTTTTTACGTGAGCCCTTGGTCTCTGCTCCTCATTTGCCCCCACTCCCTCCACCTCTCCCTCATGAACTCTGGATAATTTATAAATTATTATTTTTTCATATCTTACCCTAACCTACATCTCCCTTCACCCACTTTTCATAGTGATCAGTTAAAGCAAAGCCTTTCATTGAAGGAGTAGTACGATC
The DNA here is from genome assembly GCA_004026705.1 of Nesogale talazaci. Taxonomy (NCBI): domain Eukaryota; kingdom Metazoa; phylum Chordata; class Mammalia; order Afrosoricida; family Tenrecidae; genus Nesogale; species Nesogale talazaci. The sequence continues at coordinate 118,285 of PVJH01001434.1, read as the reverse complement.
CAGATCTGGAAGCAGTTTATGGGGATCTAATAGCAGGATTTTTGCCCAAAGATTAGGTGCAGAAAATCCAGAAACTCACATAGGAAAAATAAATATCAAAACTCTGAACGGTTGTTGTTTTCAAAATCATTCTTTAAAAAATACCAGACAAATCTGAGAGGCCTATAAGGAGTCTTCATTTAATCTGAAAATGCTAGCCCATTAGAATCTCATTCATCTTCTAGTGGCCTGCCTGAGTGAATATCCTCCTTGGAGGATGCTATTTGAGGAAAGGGGATGAGAAGGGTCTGCAGGCTTTTTGAAATATCCGGGCTAGCAGATATGGCTCAGAATCAGCAGTAAACAGCACAAAAGAATCTATCCTGTATCTTTGGCAGATGTTTCTTTTTATTGCAAAGTACCTAGCTCTTATGAGTTCTTTGGGAAGCCCTGCCAGTGGGATATGCTTTCTGAACTATTGACCAAAAGGTTAGTTACAATATTATGAGTTGAAGTTGACTTGACAGACGTATATTTGGTTTGATTTTTGGTTACACAGTAGACAGGCTTCTGTCTGTCATGAACAGCTTTAAAACTGGACAAAATTCATTTCAGATGTTTCACATCAGGCAGCAGAAATTTGATACCCAAGAGCAATAAGCCATCAGATAAGGCTAAAAGACTTGGTATAAACAGTAGATTTGTTAACTGAGTATTGTAGATTCAAGTGTTCAAAGATTTAATCATACAGTCTATCTCTAAGTGTGTTAGTCTAGGTAGACTAGAGAAACAAGTTCTAGATGGAGACACTCATAGGTATATAAGGAAGAGGTTTATATACATAGCAACTGAACATTGAGAAAACATCCCTGCCCAGTCTAGATTAAGTCCATAAACCTGATATTAGCCAATATGAAATCAGTCTATAAAGTATTCTTCAGACTCTTGAAGTCTTTGGATCCAGGGGTGTTGTAAGCATCTCAGTGCTGGTTGGAGTCTCCACTTGGCTTCTCTAGGTCCGTATTTCTGGCTGCATCAGGGTAGGTCTATGTGACCTCTCCTCAGAGATGTCTCATAGGAAGCTGGCCTTGTCGGTCGAGCATGTTCAGGGAGTAAGAGAGTGTCTCTTGCTTCCAAGAAGGAAGTACCAAAATTTGCAGAATTCTCAGAGAAGGCCTTGCCCACATTGAGGTCTCATTGGCTATCTCCAGATAGACAGGATAGACTCTGTTCCTACACTTTTAACCCTCAAATTGACACCAGATTAGGTGACAGCCACACTGAGGGATACTCTAGTGACTAGGCTAGTAAACTTGAATATAGGCCTCGAAGAGATGAAGGATGTTTTTCCAGGAAATTAAATGCTTCCCAAGGCAAATATCAAAACTTTATAAAGAAAGAAAAACAGAAAATAACAAGATTCTCTGTTATGTAGCATCCACATTGTCCAACCAAAAGTTACCATTCAAAAAATATGAAAATATGAAAATGCAAAAATAGATATATGGTTAATAGAAACCATTCTTGATATCATTTAGACATTTTAGTTAGCAGGCAAAGATTTTAGATCATCTATCACAGCGATCTACAGGTATTAAAATAAAGTAAGTTAAATGAAAATTCTAGATGGAGACACTCATGAAGAAGTATAATATTTAAAAACATAATTTTACTGATTTGCTTTAACAATAGGTTAGAGACAACAGAGAAAACATCTATATGAGTCTTGAGTCTTATAGACTCTAAAATAAGTCTATATAGAAAAACTGATTATCTAATCTGCAAAACCTTTATAGGTTTCTTATGTGTCAGTATACAATCCACATTGTTAGATCAAAGATATGTCTACAAAGTTTTTACAGATGAGCTCATATCTTCCTAGTTTTTCTTTGTAACTACAGCCAAACAATATCCATGAGGTTCTTGGAAGCACAATTGTCTAAAGAGAGGATCTTCAAAGTCAGTTTTGGCAATGCACCACTCCTGGGATCAACATTGTTTAACTTTCTATTACTATATAATAAACCATCTTACAATGTGGCATCATACAAAGACAACCACCGCTTAATTATTTCTGAAAGTGTTGGTGAGGCTGGAATCTGGGAAGAGCTTAACCGGGTGCTTCTGCCCTGCTCTGTGGTGTATGGGTAGCCTGATGATGCTGGGTTTGGAACAGAAAGACCCTGAGCGCTGGCTGGCTGGCTGACTTCTCTCATGCAGTCTCAGGACTTCTCAATGATCTTTCCACCTGGGTAAGAAATTGGGGCTTCTTTGAAACCAAGTCAGCCCAACTGCAGACGTTCTAGCAAGCAAGATGGAAGGTCTGTTGCTCTTTCAGAGCTGTCTTCCAGAGCCATCGGGCGTTATTTCCAGCTTGCATTATTGGTAAGAAAGCTTGAGATATGGGCTGTACTCTATTCAGTTAGACCCCTTGTGAAAGAGCCACAGCTGCCTTGGATTCTGTCTTTTGAGTTATGGTAAATATATCTAGATAAATCAGTTGAGAAGTTTGAACAGAAAATTTTTTTAAAAGACTGTAATCCCTCAACCCACACCACACACACAAAATAATTCTAAATGGTTTATCGATCTGGAGATGCTTCTAGAAGAAAACTTGGGGGAGTATCTTTGCAACCTGGATGTAATCAAAGATGTCTCTTACAGAATATAGAAAAAATCAGGACTTAAACATATTAAATTGCCTTTGAGCATAACATTTTTAGTTGTTCCTGAAAAGACATTATTACTAAAGGGAAGACATGGTTACTAAAAGCAATAGGAAAGTCATAAAATATTCATAAAATGCATTTGAAAGGATAATCAATAATAGATGCGCAAAGCTCTCATAAATAAAAAATAAACAGCCAAATTTACAAATGGACAATAAGCTTTAACAAACACTTCTCAGAAGAAAATATACAACTGGACAACAAACAAATGGAATAATGATTGACATAATTAGTTATCAGGTAATTACAAATTAATATCACAGTGAAATATCTTTACTTATCCATTGAAATAAATAAAAACATGAATAATATCAACTATAGGAAAATAGGTGATGTTAATATGGTCTGAAAATATTGCTGGTGTATTGTGTAAAATGGCAATCATTTGAAAAATGATTCATTAAAGTGAAGCTCAGAAATGAAAAAGACTAATCCATGATTAAACAAGGACCATTAGAACTGTTGCAGCCTTTGAAGGCTTTGGGAATGGAGATGGTTAACAGGAAGGGAGGGAACATGAGAAGAATCTTTTTGAATGATGAAAATTTCCCCTTCCCCAAGTGTGTAAATTTGTCACAACTCATAAAGTTACACATATAATTATGCCTATCTGCCATTATACAATTTACCTCAAAAAAACCCTCAAACCCAGAAAAATACTAAAATCCAAATAATTTTTAAAGATAATATTATGGGGTTTTTTAAATCAAAGATATGAAACAAAATATGTAAGCATTATCACATATAATACTGAGATGCTTTGTAAAACTTTGCCTAATTTATGTATATATACATTTATATGTGTGTGTTTGTATACATTTATATATGGATATATATTTATGCAATTGTATATCTATCATCTATCTATGTGAGGAAATATGCCCAAAAAACCCCTATGCTCATTTGTTTTTTTGATGTGAGAGAGATAATATATTTGGAGTTCATTCCACCAGATCGGGCTAGTAATCAAGCTTTCTATCTAGAGGACCTGAAAAGATTGAATAACAGTGTGTGACAAAAGAAAGATCTGATTTGTGGCAGACAGGAAATAGGTTTTGCCACCAAGACAATGCATCTGCTCACAAGGCCATCTCCATTACTAATATATATTGGGGATTCATTATGAGTCAAGTATTGTTCTAAGTCTGTGTTACCTCATTCCATCTTCAGCCCCACTCCATGTGATTTTTGTCATCTCTTTCTCATATATAAGGGTACTAAAATACTGAGCGCTGGAGCAATCTGCCCAGATCACAAAGTTAGCCCATGACTTAGTATGTTGGGCTTAGTCCTAGTCTCCCTCAAACACGGGAATAGTCCTGTCTCTCTAATTGTAAATATAACTAGTTCTTCATATGGACATTTACCAAAAGAGTGAACTTTAAAGTTAAGGAGATAACATGTTTATATGATTTGACTAAAATTATTATATGATTTTCAATGGCCAACTTTAAATAGTATTGAAAAGGATCATGTGCACTTTGTATGATCACTGCGTGGCCATAATATTACATGGACTTTTGTAAACTTTGTGAAACTTGCTAAAAAAAAAAAGGAAAAATGTATGGTGTCATTGTGACTAATTGCATTAAAATAAAACTTTTATAAAATAGTGATTCTAGAATATTAACTTATATATGATACATGATAATATAAGAATATCAACACATGAGTGCACTTGTATTTGTGTGGGCCTGAAATCCACCCTTACAGACTTATGAATCTTGTTTTATTTAGCTCCTCATACCTTCTTGCTCTCTCAGCATCTAGAGCTTATATCAAAGAAAAACGAGTGTGTGCTTGTTGAATTAAATGCAACAAAATCTACTCTCTGTCCTGTATAGTTTCCAAAGGCTACCACCTTTTAACAGGTATTTCAGCTAACTTACATTGCAAACACTGGAAACCAATGGTAGAGATTGAGTGCAGGGTACGGTTTATGGAAATCATCCTGTTCACCTTTCAAGAAGACTTGATGGTGCAATGGGTTAGAGATTGCAAACTTTAAGGTCAGTGGTTCAAACCCACCCAATATTTTTCACAAGAAACATAAGTTTCTTTGCTTCTATAAATATTTAAAAATCTCCAGAGCTCTATTTTACCCTGCCGGATTGCTGAATCAGCATCAGCTGCATGGCAGTGAATGTGTGTCTACCCTCAGCGCATCGTTCAAAGACACACAAACACTGGCTTCCTCCTTCCCCTGAGGGGCTTTTCTGAGCCATTCATTCCAGATCGTGTACTCACCTCTTGCCCTTGAGTGGATTTCCACTTACAGCAAACCTTACAGAATAGGGAAGAATAGCTGGGCTAGAATTCCCATGGCTATCAAGGCAGACTGCCAATTTCCTACTGCCACTTTTTTAATTAACAGCCATGTAATTAACCATTTCACTACCAGTTCCTTAGAGTGTATGCTAAAAATAGATTGTGCTCACTTTTGCCGTGGGGATTATTGCACGATTTTTCCCAACAGCGCTCGCTTCTCTTTCCAATCACCTTCAAGACAGTGGCTTTGGGCATCACAGGTTGTTCAGAACCATGAACCTGACATGTTCCATGGACTGGCAAAAACTTAAAGTTTCATACTGGTCTATTCTGTATCATATCAGTTTTGAAGTATCGTAGTTAAAAAATGATGACCTAGCACCTTTTAAAAACCCAAACAGGGGCTGAACCCCGGTGGCACAGTGGTTGTGCAAGGGACTGCAGACCACTGGGACGGAGGTTCAATTCCAGCAGTGGGGCTGGGCCTCCCACTCCCACCGACGGAGAGCAGTGATGCAAAAAAAAAAAAAAAAAAAAAACCCAAACAGCTGGACCCTTGACTACCAACTGCGCAGTTTGTGGGATGGACTTCTACAGAGTCACTACCCAAGAGAGCCTGGGCTTTCCTCTTCTGAAAACTCAGCCGCTGAGAACCCTCTGGAATACAGTTCTACCTGAGGTGCCTGATGTGCACGGGTGGGTCACTTTGGGTTGCAATTGATCCCATGGCAGCTATTTTTCAATGAATTTTTAAGTTTCTGAATGAACATTTTTAAACAGTTATGATAGATATTATTATTATATTGAAGTTATGGTGATAAGAATGGCTCATAAGTAAATGACATATATTCTTCTAAGATAAAAATTTAAAAGACCTCTTAGCATTTTCCATTTTTCTTTCGTTACTCTGTTGTGCATTTAGATAATCTGTCATATGGTACTTATATGGAAAAGATAGAATATAAAACAGATCTATTTGGACACTAAAACATTTGTCTAAAATGAGATTTAAAAACTCATCCAATCTAAATATTTTATTTTCTATAAAAAAATACTCTCATGGGCACACGTCGACTTTATTGTCTTTGCTTTCAATGACTCACACTCAACTGGATAATTTGGGTCAGTAGCATCAACTATTTGAAACAGCTACAAGATAATTTTGAGGGACTTATAAAAGGCCAACAGAAAACACCAACCATTTATCTAAAGTTCTTTGATAAAAAAATGTAGCTTTGAATGTTTCAATACTTAGGAGCTCATCTGATTCTATTGTTGTAGAAAGAGATTTTCCTTCAGTTGCATGTTTTGAATTCTTGCGTGTTGATGTACTCCAAATCTAATTCTGAAGTAACAAGTAAAGAATTTTAGAGGTCAAGATGTTCTATATTTCTGGATTCTGTATTAAAGGATTATCCAGATACATTAAGCCTTACACAAAGACTTTTCCCTCTCGTGTCTGGAGTTGATAATGCAATTGTTGTACAAAGAACAATGGAAAAAATGACCTACTTCACATATAATAAACATTTTCTGATCATGATAATCATAAAAGATCTTACATGGACTAAAAATTCACTGCCACCAAGTTGATTCCCCTTTATTAGGGCCATATAGGATGAAGTAGAATTTCACCTTCCGGTTTCTTAGACTAAACTCTTTATTGGAGGAGAAAGCTCCATCTTTCTCTCCTGGAGCAGCTGAACTACTGACACTGCTGTTAAGTGTCCAATCAGTAATTCGCTATGTTCCCAGGGACTATGCAAGCCAATCACCTGCTGCCATGACATCATCAAGTTGACTCATAATAGCCGCACGCAGGGTTTCTGAGGCTGTAATATTTTTCTGGAGAAGGTAGACTGAACTATGTCCCACAATGAGACTGATGCATTCAAACTGCCCAGCTGTCTCTTAGCGGTCCTATGCTTCCCTGATGATGCCCCCCAGAGTTCATTGGAACTCAAACCCACAACCAAGCTCACTCTTGTGAGTAGCTTCTATGTCATAGGCCTAGACGTTAGAGTAAAACTGCCAGAATGGGTGTCTGAGGCTGTCAATCTTGTCCAAAGCAGGAAGCCTCATTGTTCTTCCCTGGAGAGACTGGTGGTTTCCAACTGCTGGCCTTGCAGTGAGCAGCCTCGCTCAGAACCAGGATGACACCAGGGCTCCTTGTGTAGGTATACCCCAGGCCCGTTTTATACTATTTTTTGTTTGGAGACATCAAAGACGAAGTTGATAACAGAGCTAAAATTGTGGGAACAAACTTTAGAAAAGGAAAAGTTTACCAATATAAGAAGATTTATAACTAAACAAGAAATATACGTATTCCAACAAGTCAATTCCAATTCATAATAATATAGTTATATATATTTCTTCTACTCATTCTTCACAGCCTTATTTTCTTTTCCTGGTCCAATGTTAACTTGTATTTGAAGAATTGATGGTTGTCTTATTTCAATTTTAATCCATTCTCCTGAACCTCGCAAAACTCTTAACAACTCAAAGAATCACAGTCAATCTACAAACACAGTTTGTCAAGACAGAAGTTCAACACATAGACAAGGGCAAAGAAAGTATCTACCTGGACGTTGCCATGGTTAGGTGCTCTGCGGTCCATGCCCACTCATACTGGCCCTATGCACAACAGAACTGCCAGAAACTAGCCCAGTCCTGGGAGTCGCCTTGGTTGCAGCTGCTGTGTAGTTCCATCTCATTGAGGGTCTACGTCTTTTCATTGACCCTGTCTCTACCAACAATGACATCCTTTTCCATGGACTGATTTCTCTTACAGACATGTCCAAAGCACGTGAGGTAAAGCCGCACGTTCCTTGCTTCTTAAGGAGCATTCGGTCTTTATTTTTTCCAAGACTGATTAGTTTGTTTTTCTGGCAGTTCGTAGTATTTTTGATACTTTGCAAACAGCCTTAACTGAAATGCATCAATTCAATTGTCACATGTAACCTGAAGCAATTGAAAATAAGTGCCCTTGAGTCTGATGCACCTTAGTCCTCAAAGTGACATTCTTGCTCTTCAATATTTTAAAAAGGAAAGATTTTTTCCAATGCAATCATGGGTTGATTTCTTGTCTGCTGCTTCCGGAAACATTCATTGCGGATCCAAACAAAATGAAATCCTTGACGAATTCAGCTCACCTGTGTCCCCAGAGAGTGACCCTTTCCATAACTACAGATGTGCCTTGCAGATGACGACCGCAGTTCCATGCAATAGGATGTGTTATGTGATTGTGAGCAGCAGGGAGGCAGACATGATAGTCAGTGATTGAGGGAACCCAGTCTGCTGTGCTAAGGGATTCTGAAAATGTTAACTCTTCTGGCTGCTCCTATACAGTTGTCTCTTATCCTTCTGGACCTACGGTGAGCCCCACATGTCAACATGTGCACTTGCAGACTAGCCTGCAGCCTTTCCTGTTATTCTTTCTCCCACACTAGCACCCCACACCACCAGGTAACAGCCCTCGCCAGAGGAAGAGTTTTGTCCTGGGTGCAGGGTGAGTGTGTGTAGGGATCTCCTCAGGTCACCCTCCTCAGTTGGCACCCCTTTTTGTGCCTCTGGTATTATCTATGTAACCTCTTCCTGAGGTGAATGTGGTAAGACTGGTAATGATAGTTAAACAGAAGTAAGGCCTGGAAAAATTAGTGAGAGACAGATAGATACTGATTTCTGGAACTCAAATTCAGTAAGATATGTCTGCTACATCTCTAACTCCAACAGGCATTCCTGGATTCTAGTATAGTATAACCTTATGCAACCACTGATTGATATGCTGTTGGACTTAGGCTGGCCAGATGTTGACATCCAGTCCTGTATTCCACTATGTATCAGGCACTCTTGAAGTCAGAAAAAATGCATGGTCCCTTTTCAACTTAGTTTACAGATAGAGGTAATAGTAATAATAAAAATAATAATAATAAATTTACAGTAGGAGAGAGATAAATATGAAACCAATATATGTATATATATAAAGTAGATGCCTATAATTTTAAGTGCTGTCAAGTACAATCATACCTACTGCTATCTAGTTGATTCCAGCTCATGAAGCCCCTGCATATGGCTTATGAGACAGAAAATCTTTAAGGAAACAAATGGTATCATCTTTCTGCCACAGAGTAGAGGGTTGGAGCCACCCTCTATGGTTAGAAGCCTCATGGCTAACCCATGACAACATCAGCAAACATCACATAAACAAAAAACCATCTCACTGCCATCAATTGAATTCTGACCTACAGCCACCCTGTAGGATAGGGTAAGTTGCCTCTGTGAGTTTCTGAAACTGAAAATCTTTATGGGAGTAGGAAGTCTCATATTTTGACCACAGAGCAGTAGGTGGCTTTGACCTGCCACCTACGTGGCTGGCAGCCTGATGCTTAATCACTATGCCACCAGCACTCCGACACAGTAGCACCAGAGCTCCTTAAATGCTCTTACAAATGATATAAAACAAACAAAAGTGATTAGGCCTGGTACCATACTATGTACCTTATCAAATGTTAGGGTTTAAAAAAAACTCCTGAAGATGATTGCTTTTATCAAATGTTATTAGAAAAGAAATTAAGACTTGAACATGAATTACTTCTCTGAAAGCAAGAAATAGTCAAGTGGAAGAACCAAATTATATGCTTACATTTGTTTAATTTTACATCTCGGTTCTCTTCACTTCATGGGCCATGAGGGAAGCATTAAATATATTCAGGAACACAAGTATCAAGGCACAAAAATGATGCAAAATTTCATTAGCTTTTTGACAGCATACTATTTTTGATAACACCCAGTAACTATAGTGAAATGGCTAGTCTTCAAGTCAATGTGGAAAGGAAGACAGTGTATCCTCATTCATCCATAGATATCTAGGAATAATCATTAACAAACTCATAATAGCATTTCCAATATAACAAATTCGATAAAAGAGGTCATTGATGACTCGGTTTAATTGGTTGTTTCATCATTGCAAGGATACATGTTTCCCCAAGCATATTTTATCTAAAGGGAGGTTGTTACTGGTGAGGCTTGCTTAGGCTTAAGAATTCAAGACTTCTTCTATGACTTATATTACATTCAACATAAGCATAAAATAACAAGGTTAGCAGTTCTAAACTACCAGCCACTCCTTGGGAGGAAAACGGGGCTTTTTACTCCAATGAAAAGCTATAATCTCTGAAAACTATCCTATACTCCAAGATCCCTAAGAGTCATCATTGTTTCGATGGCAGTGAGATTTTGTTAGCTTGTGTGCCATGCTCTATTCTGGTGACTAGAGAATATATCAGTAAATAGAAAAGACAAATCCTTATCCAGTAAGGGTAATAAGAATTCAAATAAAAAAGTATAAATTGGACAAGGGAGATTCATTGTATGGATCCACAATGAATGCTTCCAGAAGAATCAATGCATTTGAATACAATGCTGGGAAAGAATGTTTGAAAGTACCATTGACTAGCCAGAGTGAACAAATCCGTCCTACAAGAAGTACAGCAAGAAGGCTCCTTAGAAGTAAGGGTGAGAAGAATTTGTCTTATCTACTTTGGACATCTTGTCAAAAGGGACCAGACGGTAGAAAAGGACAGCATGCATGAGCAGCAGTGACAAAGAAGACCATCAACAAGATAGATAGATAACAGTGGCAACAGCATTATAATAATTGTAAGGATGTCAAAGAACTGGGCAGTGTTTCATTTGCTTGTGTACAAAATATAACAGCAACCACATGGAAAGGATTCTAGAGAAGAGTACAATGGTAGTAAAATGTGATGAAGAAGAGGCATGTTTGCATAAATACTTGAGAGTTTTGTAGCCAGCTGTGAAGATGCTTCTGAGAAAGGTATCTGCCATGGAAAAGAGCATCGCGTGCAAAGACTCAGAGGCTGCCATGGTTCAAGATGCCAAAGAAAAACTCAAAGCCAATCGAGCCCACTACCATCAAGTTGATTCCAAATTACTACAATTTGACTTAGTTGTTCTGAGGTTTTTTAAAGCCTTACCGGAACAGGCAGCCACATCTTTCCCTCGTGAAGCAACTGGTGGTTTTGAACCACTGATCTTATGTTCAGCAGTCCAATACTTACCTCTAGTGTTGTCAGACTCATTTGAGAGAAAGGCAAAATAACCCAACTAGAGTGAACCTGAGGAAAGAAGAAAAGTGATGACATCCAAGCGTTTACAGGAGATGAGTGATTAGATCATTTGTTTTTTATTGTAGGATGACTGTCAGCTTAGATGTTTAGATTCTGATTTCTGTGCTAGCAAGGCACTGTGAGTAAGCAAAGAAGCCAGGAGCCAAGTGATGAGGCTATTGTGCTGATCCAGTTGGGGGTGTGGAGGTTATAGTCATGGTGGCAGCAGGAGATGTAAGAGAAGAAGATGTGAGCCCGATCCAGCAGCCTGTGTTGAGGGACGGCTGTGACATGCATGAGAAATGCAATTGTTAAATTTGGCTCTGGGTTATCTGGGGGAAAAGGGAGAACTTACTACTGATTGAAATGGTGAAGATTTGTGAAAGAATTAAGTTTTCAGGGGAAGGTCAAGAGTTGAACTTTGGATAGTCTTTATTTGAGAAGCCTGTTAGATATCCAAATAAGATTGCACAGAGGCCTTTGAGTGTGGAGTTCATTAAAGATGTCAGTTGGGGATAGGAATCTGGCAGTTAGCATAGGGACCTTTTTAAAGCCACCTGACACTATGAGCTCATGACAGGAATAAAAAAATATCATATTATTGAGTTTAGAGATACTTTCAAGTCATGAAATCTGAGAAAGGTTGAGTGAGCCACCAAAAGAACCAAAAAGTCAATGTCAGGCATGTGGGAGGAAAGTCGTGAATTCAATACACCAAGTCAAGGGAAGCCATCACTTTAAAGAGCCAAGAATGGTTATCAGTGTCAAATTCCACAATAAAATCATGGAGAATGAGGATTGAAAATAATCTATTAGATTAAGCAACTGGAGGGAGGGGCAGTTTTGATCCAAGAACAGTGTCTTTGAGTGGGGCTAGACAATCCTCAGATGGAGTAGGTGGGTTTCTGAAACCATGAGCTGAGCTGAGGGACCCGTCACAGTGACTGTAGACCAGGGCTTCTCACCTTCCTCAGTTTCTCATGCTGTGCTGACCCCCCACCATACAATGCTATTCATTGCTGCTTCATGACTGTTATTTTGCTACTGTTATGAATCGGGCAAGCCCTGTGAAAGGGTCATATGACCCACAAAGGGGTCATGACCTACAGATTGAGAACCACTGCTGTAGATCACTATTTCTAGGTTCTTTCTTGCCTAAGTAAGATGGTACAGTGGCCGAAGAAGAAGTGAGGTCGAGCTACTTGCATGTAAGGAAGAGATACTTGGAATAAGATAAGAGAAAGAGTTTCTATTACTGACAATATGTGGAATACTCGATATCATATCGCAGAAAAATTGATGAGATTTGTTTTCTTAAAAACAGGATAGTTTTAAAGTGGCTTAATTTACATGAATAGCTATCATTATGCTCAATCATTCTATTGTCTAGGTGAATGTGAAGCATGATGATGATATATATATATATATATCATGTTTATATATCATATCTATCATGTTTAAATTCTGTTATGTATCACACCTTGCATAATTGTGTTTGAAGATGTTTTTATGTCCATGTAATATCACCTAGACAGCAGAATAAGATGCATCACTGCCATTGACTCAATGCCCATTCGTATTCACCCTATAGGACAGGATAGAACTTTCCCTTGTGAGTTTCTGAGATGGTTATGGTACACAGGCATAGAAAGACTCATTTTTCTCCCCTGGGGTTTTGAATTGCATACCATGTAGATCACAGTCCAATGTGTAAGCACTATACCACGAGGGCTCCTTATGCATATTTAAATGCTGATATGTGAGCATTTGGAAACGAAATGTCAGAGTTTAAATAATCCTGGGGTGGCAATTAAGAAAAAAAAACACAATAATAAAGACAAAGTTATGAAGCAAAATGATGATCAGCTCCATACTGTAGTTCTTCAGTTTAATAGTCCGTGTACCACAATTTGACTGTGTCAAAGTCCATTATCTAATTAGAATATATTTACTACTAGATGTGGAATACTGTCCTAATTATTATCAGTTTGTCAAGGTTTACAAAAATCATATAGATTGTGAAATACTCGAAAGTCATCTTTGCTATAATAATACCACAGACATAGGATAGAAAAAGTGTTCCTGGCATGAATTAAGACAACTTCAGACATCTTCCAGCCATGGTTAGTTATGCTCCTCCTTCCATGGAGAGAGGAGACACAAGTGGTCTTTGCTTTATGTATAGTAATGGAAGAGTCTTAGAGAAGGTCATTATTTAATGAAAGGTAATATTAATAATATTAAACTCAGTCAAATATATTTTGGTTGAAAATTTATTTTTTAATTGATCTTATGTCCAGTTGGTTTACTCATCTGTAAATTATGGAACAGATCAAATTTTGCATAGTTATTTGTTTTAGAATCTCACTCATCTCAATTTGGTTTTAATCTCTTATTTTTCAAAGTGAGATTACTTCCAATACATGTGAATACTTATAAAATTAAGGATGGTTTCAAATATACTCTCTTAGAATTTTTTAAAACAGAACATTTGATAAATGCCACTCTTCTTTAAAACTCCATGTATGTTTTAGATTATGGGAAGAGTTATTTCAATACAGATCTTTAATTCTATTAATTCAAGAGGTATAACATATCTAAAGTGCTTTTCACTTATAAAAGAAAAATAATATCACAGTTTATTTGTCTAAAATCACCTTGAGTTGGGCAGATTATAAAAAATAAGACTAATATTTCAGTAATTCCACTGGAATGGCAAAATGGAAGAAGCAATAGAAATGGACTTGTCTTCTGGTATATTCAATGGAAACATACGTGGATGTGTCTCACAAAGAAATGCTGTTTTTTTAACTGGAGATATCTTCAACTATACAACATAGCAATAGTGACTGATAGGGCTTAGAGTTAGATTTGAAAGGATTTTAGTTTCTTCTCTCACCATCCTGCTGGCCAGTGCCCCATCAGAAAAATGACTTGCTTATTTGGAGTTTGACTTTCTCACTTGCAAATCCATAATAATGATTCTGCTTCTCCTTCAGGGTCAAATTACAGAGTATTTGGAAAAGCTCCTTGGAGATTATAAAGCACACAGTGAATAATGTGACAGGATTCAAAGAAAGACCAACTGTATAGTTTTTAATTAATTGAAATAAGATATCAAGAAAATTAATTTTAGAAAGATAAGTCTGCTTTGGAATCTTGGATAGGATTTTTCATTCCCTCAGGAAACTGAAGGCACACTTGAAGTAAAAGACCACATTTAGTCATACCTTGTCATCCTCACATTTTCTTAAAGGATAATGCATACTAAGTGAATGTACTTCTATTCCTGGGTGAAAATAAAATTGGGGATCACATTTCTATGCTAGTGGAATAATAAAATAAGGTTTCTCATCATTTCTAGCAATTTAGGTATATGTTAATTAGGGTTATGCAAATGTCACCAATTGAAAATCACGAAGGAAAGCAATAATAATGTGACCACCTTGAATGAAGTAACACAAACCATGAGTAAATTGTTGGAAAGAAATTCTAGTATAGGAAGGGAAATAGTGTCCAGCACATCAATGTAACAGGAGGATATTGGAGCTACAGTGTTCTCTACACCTTTCCTCTCGAAGAGAACAAACAAAAAACAAACTTCCTACCATTGAGTCAATTTTGATTTATAGTGACTGTAAAGGACATTCTTATAGGACTGTATAGGACAGTAAGACTGCCTCTGTGGATTTCCAAGACTGTAACTGCCAGAGGAGTAGAAGGAAAGCCTCATCTGTAGCCCACACAGCAGTTGCTGGCTTTGAACTATGAATCTTGCACCTATTAGCCCCAATATATCCTACTATGCCCCTAGAGTTCCCTTCTACTCCAACAAGCTGAGTGCTCCAAATAGCTGTCGCCATTTGCATTACCTGAGAGGTCATCAGAAATGCAGAATCTCTGGACGCATCACAGACATTCTAAATGGGAACCTGCAGTGTAGTCACATTCGTGGGTGATTTGCATGAGTAGTCTGGCATGGGAAGCATTACTCCAGAGTGTTTTTGATTTGTCTCTTTACTCTTGTACCCCAGGAATATGTGGGGATCACAAGAGAAATCCCCTGTGATTACAAAGCATCAGGCACACATTCCAAATGATACATTAGTTTCTCTAAATTATTAATGTGACTATAGTAAAATCTGATTTAGATGGAAAGTAGATAATCCAAGACAAATAAGAATCTGAAGTTGGATGAAACAGTTCATTATTGTTAAGTGAAAAAAAGAGTACCAGATGTTGGTGAATTACAACAATAATTGTCAGGCATCATTCTGTCTGGCAATGAGCTTCTGGTCTTTTCAAGATACAAAATATGTACCCAGAGCAACAGCAATTATATGGATGATATCGGTTTGAATAAACAAAATAATATCTAGAAGAATTTTTCAGGAAATAGCCTGTAAACTATTGCTTTGAGCGTAGGATGAAGCTTAATGCTAAATAAAGTGAATTGTCGTTGCAGGTGCTGGTCTTGCAATAAACGTAAATTAGCTGTAAGTTGGGGGCATGTGTGTGGTTCGTGAGTGGAACAGGCAGCGCCAAGAGCCACAAGTCACAGAGAGGTTTGGACATACAATGAGGCCCTTTATTGTCATTTAGGCAAGTAATAGTAGGAACTTCAGGTTGTCTGAAATAGGAACAGCTACTTGAAAGTAGACAACAGATAATGTGAGTAATAGAATTTAGAAGGCTGTACGTTTAGCTGGATGTCAGAATGGAGGAAATTATATGGGCTTGGTTTAATTAAATGAATGAAAGAAGAGTAAAATAAATGAAAAAAGAAACTAAAATGTATCCTGAAATATGGAGTTTGTAGATTAGGCTTTATCATTAAGAGAATAAGCACCGAGATGGTCTGGTAAGAAGACTGAAATCTTCAGGAAGGTAATGCTAATGCTAAAATGGAACTTGAGAAAAAGAGTGTGATTTCAAGTGTCTATTTTCAAAGAGGTTGTAATTCATGAGACTTCTGTCCCCATTGGTGAGAAAATATAAATAGAAAAGAGGGATGAAAGCATTATCTCATTGCCTGTGTCCAATATTATACTTTTTAAAATTCAAGGGAACAATATTCTAAGACTGTGTTTTAAATCTTTATTTTGCAAATTCTGATGCAAATCCTCTGAATAGAACATTTTTTATGATAAAAGGAATATGCTAGTAAGATGAAAACCTAATTAATATTTGCTTGTTTTCAATGGAAAAAATCAATGAACATTGTCTATGTCAATAATAAAGCAGATGATATTATATATATATATATTAGAAACTAGCAATAGCAGGAAAATATGCATTAGAAAATATCAAAGTCTTTTAAATCATCAGATACATATTTTTGCCAAATGGGATTGTGGAATAGGAATGTATAAATTTTACATAGTCACATTCGGCCCATGCTTCAGAATCAAAACCTCACTATGCAAAATCCCTCATATCAGTGGACCAAAATTTAGAAGTATGAATCATTTTAAATTCTTACTCTCCAACTCTTTGTTATGACCACTTTTCCTATTGACTTGTAAAATAAGGTTAGCTTACAAATGCACAGTACATTTCCTGAAGAACAATGGCAAGATAAAGTAAACTCCCTCAGAAAGAGATAAACTGGTACTTGTCATGGAGATTTATTCTAGTTTGAGAAGTATTTTCTGAATCATCTTCAACATAATACTCTTTTAAGTTTCAAAGTCAAGATACCTATTTGTCAAATTAACATGGACTTGATTTTAATTAGCTATCAGAATGTGTATTTTAATATAACATCTTAACACAGCAGCATATGATACTCTCCCCTCTAAAGAGCAAATATAAGAACAAATGGTGCCTCGAGTTAAATGATAGTTACTATAATAATTTAAAAGAAGGCAATATTGTCCAACAACAGTATTTTTTAATTTTAATTGTTACATAAATTTGTGTTGTTGTTGTTGTTGTTGTTGTTGTTGCTAACTGCCTGCATCTCAGCCCTGACCAAGAGCGAGCCTGTGTACAGCGGAGAAAATCGCTGGCCTGGTGTCACCCTCACAAGCGTTCTTCAGTTTGAGTCCATTGTTGCAGTCACTGTGTCAACCCATCTCGTGAAGGGCCTTCCTCCCACCCAACCCCTACTTTACCAAGCCTGCTGTCCTGCTCTGATCTCTTCTGACAGCAAGTCCGAAAAAAGTGACACAAAATGCCCTTTATAAGTGATGCACAGTCTCACAGTTCATCCCTCTAGTAAAGTGACCAGATTTAAGCGCGACACCACTGACTGGGGTTGGGGTGGGGGGTTTGCTGATTAAAACTTTGGTCTATATGGAGCAACAAAAATTTTCATGGAACGCAAAAATAGTATTGTAATATATTTATTTTAAAATGCTACGGGACATGGTTAAATTGTTAAGAAGCGGGACGCCTGGTCAACTTACTCTCAGGAGAAATCTGGCTGTACTTTTTCCAAGACAGATTGTTCTTTTGTTAGTTCATGGTACATTCCATGTTCTTGAAAAGCAAATTCACCATAAGGCAAATGTACTGATTCTTCTTCAGTCCTCCCTAGTCAGGGTCTAAGAATGCAATTTAAGAGCCATCACTAGGGTTAAGCACACCTTAGCACTCAAAGTAACTGCCCTGCTTTTCAGTGCTACAAAGACAGGTTGGGCAGCAGATTTATGCAATGCTATGTTGGATCTTTGCACTGTTGCTTCAATGAGCATTGATGGTAAATCCAAGCAAGACAAAATCCTCGACCTCTTTTCTGCATTCATCATAACGTTACCCCCCGCGTCCAGTTGTGAAGATCTGGGCTTTCTGAGTTGTAATGCATAATGAAAGGTGCACTTCAATCTTCATAGACAAGAGCTTCAGCCAGGCTGAGTCACCTGCCTATGTTCATAAGTTTTCCTCCAATCCTGATGCCAAATTCGTCTTCATGTAATTGAATTTCTCTAATTATTTACACAAATATAATTGTATGTGTATCAAAAAACAATAGGTCTCCCCTAATTAGAAAACTGGTGATGCCTCCTAAAATTTACTGTGTGCAATCTAGTTCCTTTATGTTAATAATTTTCTAACCGTATCATTTCAATAATTTCCTTCTTATAATAGTTAAGTTTTCAACTCTTTTTAAAAAAATGTTAAATAAGATTATCAAATGAAACTTCGGTAGTTTTTTATGGCTTGATTTGTTTCCCCCCTTAGGGTGGTTCTAAGGCCATCCTACTTCTGCTGAGCATTCTACTCTTTGGCTTTGGTCATCACATTCTCAAATGATATTAAAGCTGAATCCAGGGGAGAGTCTCTGCCTCTCTGCCGTTTGAGCATTGGCTGCAGAAGAAACACCAGTCTACAGCGATCTAAAAGGATTCAGTGAGTCTCAGCATTGAGGACTAATTTCCATTTCAGATCGAGCAGAATTTGGTCCCTTTGACCGATTCTTGATGCAAACTAAGAACAGATTTTTGAATGGAAATGCTTTGGTTGTCAAAGCCCTGCTGAAAACATTCAGAAGCCTTAAGGGCTGCAACAGGAGAAATCCATTTTTTGTTTGTTTATTTTTAGGAGAAATCTTTAGGGTGCAGGAAAGTTCTGGAAAAGACCAGAGGAGAACAGCCGAATCGGTGGGAAGATGGAGCTTAAAAGGCTATCTCACTGCATTGAGTGAATGCCGACTCAGAGTGAACTTCTAGCACAGGGCTGAACAGCCCCTCTGGGTTTTCAAGATTATAATTCTTTAAAGGGGTAGGTATACCTGTCTTTCTTCTGAGAAAGGTGATGGAAAGGCTTAAAGAAAAAGCTTCTTAAATTATACAGCCTATAGTCAACAAATTAGAGATCTGATTGGATTCTAGAAATACCTCCCCCCAGTACAACTTCTATTCCTTTGACCAAAAATAAGGAAAGAGGAGGAAGAGAGAGAATAGGAGAGATGGGTCAGGTCAAGAATGGGTTCTGAAAGTCCTGCAAGGACAGGAAAGGTGGACTGAGTTTTGAATTAGAGCTTATTTGGGTCTTTAAATTGCTCCACTAAAGAATTGCAGACTCATTGGGACTTGCATTTCTCTGAAGTTGATTTAGTTTCTACCCTATGACTTTCTGATCACTTAATTTTTCCTTAAATTAAAAAAAATTTCCAGTTGAGCATTCTTTGTTAAAGGATGGAGAAAGCCCTTTTTTTGCCTTTCCTTTTTTAGCGGTATAGACTTCTCATGAGAGAAACTGATAGCTCCACCCAGTTCAGGATCTCTGGCAATAAATACAGGATTTCAAGGGTATGAGAGCTTGTTCATTTAGCAGTCAAACACTGAGGAAGTCTGTGTTGCGTAATCCAACATTTATTAGATTTAATATGACTGACCACTCCCTTCCTTTCCTCCATGAAGCGGATGAATGCAGATCCTTAGGTCAAATGATTCTTGGGGCTGAATGAACAATTGTACTAAGAGACACTAAAAGAGAGGTACAAAGAATTCTTTTCAGAACAAATGTGTATTTCACATAGAAGCCGGATGACCGAGGTCCTTAGCTACCCTCTCCTGGGGAGGGCTGTCAGGCTGTGAGGAAGGACAGTCATTGTGACTGACAGTAAATTGGTTCTGTGAAGCATGTTGAACTCTTCTGTACCTCACTGAATTGGTAGTATATGAGTCCACCAGGGATATATTGAAATAACCCATTTGGTTTTATATTTGTCTGGATGTTTTTCTTCTCTGTCTCAAGATGTAGTGGCTACTTGCTCTAAGACACCAGCACAGCAATCAGGGAAGACAAGCTGATCACAGGTGCCACTTGGCTAACCCACAGTGTTGAGAAATTTAGACATAAGGATCCAGTGCCATCACGTGCTCGGAATAGAAGGATCTGAGAGATGAGGCGACTTCACTACCACTTTTATGGAGAGAGCAATATTTGACTTTTCAAAGCAAACACATGGAAGGCTTTCTTTCCACTTTACTCATCAAGATAATGAAAGGGTTATCGTATTAAGCACCATTGTCTTTTGACACACATGTGTCTATACATCGTAACTTCTATTGTTGATGAGGCATGAGTCTGAATTGCTACCAATACATTTCTAGCCCCTGTTGAGTATCTGGTGTTCTTGGAGGAGTCAGTCATTTGCCTGTAAATTCCAATTTTTTGAGGTTCATGATTGACTCTCATATGCTAAAAATGATCAATTATTCTTAAAAAGATCAATCAGTATTTGTAGGAAATATATAATTTTCTGCGCCTTTTGGTAAGGAGATCTGAGAAATTAATGAAAACTGTATGTAAATTCAAAAAGCACACCTTACATGCTAACATGAAATATTCATGTTATTTATTGTAATTTTGATGCTTAAATCCATCCATTTTTCTGTAGACATTTATGGCTCACAGACTAAGAATAATATCTCCCCATGACACTCCTTTACTAACCCACAGTGTACAGGGGGCTGCAGCACCGGAGATACCGTGTGGACCTTGTACCTTGTCTGACACCTCCCCATACACACACACATATTCCATATACACCAGGGCATAGCATGAAGGGAGCAGAACAGAGTAGCAAGGGGAGCAAAGGACAAAGTAACTGAATAATTCTGAAAGTAGACATGAACTAAGGGGGCAGGGCTTGGCACTGCATCAGACCTGATCAGAAAGCATTCGTAAGGGACAGCAGACCAAGCTGGAACTATTCATAGGCTATTTTTTTTTATTTCATGTCTATCGATATAAGATAGGCAGGATAAACAATCTAAAGGAGAAAACAACAGGGCCTAAGGTTCTGGGGGAGACAGAGTAGAGGAGGATGTGGGGGAATAGAGGGGGGGAGTCAACAAACCCAGGTACAAGGGAACAACAAGAGATCTAAAATCAGTGACTAGCAGGACATAGAAGATCTGGTGGGGTTCTATCTATAGCAATGTAGCCAAGAGGAAGTACAGAGAAACAAATGAAGGTTGAAAATAATAGTGGGACAGGAGGAAATTAAAAGGAAATAGAGGAAAGGACTAGAAGGCAAAATGCATTTGTAGAGGTATAAACATAGCCATGTCTGTATATAAAAATATTATTATACAACAATAAGGATCTATGTATCATATACCAAATATTCTGCATATATTTATAGGTAAGTATTAAGGTAACTGTGGACATTGGGTCTACTCAAGTCCTCCCCAATGCAGGAACATTTTATTATAATAACCTGGCATTCTGTGGTGCTCAGCTTCTGGACACGATCACTGAGGACAGAATGGGTGCATAAGCTAATGTGGTGAAGAAAGCTGATGATATCTAGCTATTAGAAGATAAAGTGTGGCAGTCATGCACTCGTGTGTCACTCTCATGGTTGGGAATGCAGGGGTGGAGTCTAGCCTGTCAACCTGGAGATAGCCAATGAGACCTCTGTGTGGGCATGACTTTCTCTGTGAATTCTGGGAAGTCTCATGATATTTCCCTCATGGAGATGAGAGACCATTTCCCCTAGTTGTTGACAGATGCTCAACTGACGAGACAAGAGGAACTGGAGGAGCTGGAGGAGAAGCCTCACAGTCTTACCCTGATGGAACCAGACCTCTGAAGCTGGAACAGTCACAGAGAGACCCATGCCAGTGCTGAGATGCTTCTACTGCCAAGGGATACTGCTCGTGGACCCTGAGTCTTGGAAATGAGGAACCATGAGGGGACCACTGCCAGAGCTGAGATGCTTCTACTGCCACTTGCCATATAAGTCTCAGCACCCACTGGCCTGTGATTGTCCTGGAGTCATTGCACGTGCTTTGTGAGTTGGAAGGAGACACTTTTGTCTGGTTTCAGACATATGGGCTAATATCAGCCTTATGGAGTGGAGTGGATTGGGGTGCTTTCTCAATGTTCCAGTCCCCTTATATATAAACCTTTTCCATATATCCATATGCATGTTGATGAATTTGTTTCTCTAGTCTACCCAGACTAACACATAAAGCATATGGAGTCATAAAGGCTTGATGTTAAACAAGTGGCCATCTAGCAGGGAAGCAAGAAAGCCCACAGGGAAGAAGGTACCAATCCATGGGATCACAAGGTGTGGATGGGATCAGGTATCAGGCATCAGAAGACCCTACACAAACAACCATGTTAATGTGAACTAGGCAGATCCAAATGGAGACCCAAAACCTTTCTGAAGACAATTGGACATCCCCATCACAGAAGGGTCACTAAAAAGGGAAGATCCTGCCCATACAGGACCAATGAAATATACAGCACTCCTCTAGTTCTTTAGCTAGGGGGAGCTTCCTCCCCACTGCTGTCATGACTCCAATTCTACCTGACAAATCTGGCTAGACCAGAGCATATGCACTGGTCCAGATAAGGGCTATCAGTACAGAGAATCTAGAACAGATAAACCAATAATGAGAGCAGTGATACCAGGAGGGTAGGGGGAAAGTGTGGGAAGAAGGGACAGAAAAGGGGAACGTATCTCAATGATTGACCTACAGTCCCCCACTCCAGGGGCCAGACAGCAGAAATATGGGCAAAGGGAGACAGGGGATGGTGCAAAATATGGAAATAAAAGTAATTTATAAATTATCAAGGGTTCACAATGTTGGGTAGGAAATGGAAGGAAAATAAAGGAGCTGATACCAAGGACTCAAGTAGAAAGAAAATGTTACGGAAATGTTGATGGCAACAGATGTACAACAGCGTTGGATTCAGTGCACATATGGGTTGTTACAAGAGATGTAATACTGCCCAATAAAATGATTTATTAAAAAAGAATCCATCTGAGGTTCCTCCTCCAAGCATGGGCAGTGATTTACATATTGGAAGAATTGGAGTAAATGATACATCTCACCTTGCTTTCACTTATTTTAGAAATACTTACTCGATATGTTTTCTAAGGGATATGTTTTAAGGGTGAGCCTATGAGGGGCTGGGAGACTGAGGAAGATTGCAACCTGGGGATAAAGACAGGCGAGAAAGATCTGGTCACAGGCATGTTAGAAAGGGTGATCATGGTGGATCAAATTCAAGTTTTAAGAACATGAACAAAGACGGCTTTTAGAATCTAGAGGTAAGTGTTGCTGACGTCCCGGGCAGGGCAGGGCAGACCAGGCGTCTTCCTGGATGCCCTATTGAAGCCATGTGTTCATCCCTCACCCACGTGAGAAACAAGGTCCCTGTACAAAAAGCTTTATAAACTACACATTCTTAAAGATAACATGCCTGAGCACTTCCATTTTGGTATAAAAACTGTAAAAGTTTTAAAATATTCGATATATTTTCAAAATGCTAGTTCTGAAATGTTGGGGGGGTGGGGGTTGTTGGCTCTAGATGTTAAGATACAAGCTCAGGAGTGAATTTTGTTTTTTATTTTTTTGCTTGCTGGGCTCTCGTTGATGATCTCGTGGAAATAGAATGACTTTGCTTGGCTTGGCAGAAACACAAGAAAGATAAGCTGCTTGGGGGAAAGAGGGAACCTGTTCCAATTCTTGTCCCAAGGTCCTTTCATAACGTGTGCGTCAGACTGAGAAATTTTCACATGTAATGTCTAAGGCTAATTATTTAGTTTGGCTACAAAGGGTTGGTGAAGCTTGCTTTGAATCATTTTGATGCTAACATTGTCAGAAGGCAGCATTAAATCATTTGGAAATGATAATATCTCAGGTTAGCGACTATTTTTGCAGCTGTTTTTCCTAGTCAACTTTATTTGAAACCAAACCCAAAAGACTTGGTTATGCTGAAAGAAAATAAAGCAAATGACTGCATCAGCTTTGAATTAATTTTCCTCACTGTATAAATAGGCCAAAAAAAGAAGACGAAAGAAAGAAATGCCAGTCTTTTGAATATCTTCCTCCTCTCATTGGCAGAGGTTCCTTAAGAAAGGGTCTTCCTGTCTTTCAAAGGCTTCTGGGGAGGCTCACTGTCATCCCTCTCTCCATTCTCACCCACCCTCCACGTTGCAGCCAGATTGATCTTTGTACCACTCCACCGTTGTCTCTGTCACTTTCCTACATATAAAATAGGTGACTTCCAGTCCACACATTTAAACCCCTCCCTAGCCCGCCATGTGAGGCCTGGCTCTCTGAGCACTATCTTTCTTCAGGCTTCGTTCCTCTTTGTCCCTAAATATTCTCTAAGTCCCAGTCACACAGAACGACTTAATTTCCACAAATATTTATCAAGTGCTTATTCTGTGTCAGTCTCTGAGCTAAACAGTAGGATTCAAAGATAAGCGGGACCTTGTTTTGGGTTCGGAGGCACCCCTCACACTCTAGAAAGAATGTGGTAGATACGTACAAAGAAGTGTTGTGTGTGGTGAGATATATGCTCATGTTCAATCTAAGTCTCTTTCAGCCTGAGCTAAACTTGCCCCTCCTTCCTGCCAAATTTCTAACTCTCCTGTAAGCCTGTGTAAGCCATGCTTTCCTTGAGAAGAGAAGGCACAAGTAGTTATTTGCATCATTGTTAAGATTTTGTGTACACTTTATTAGAATTTATTTTCCATTTATATATTTTCAAAAGTTTTTAGAAAATTTCTATTCTGTTTAGTTACAAAATTCCACAAATTTTTGAAACCTACTCACATATACATATATTCTTATAAATATTTGTGGAATGAATAGTTTTAAAATATCATTTTGATATTTTTTAAATGGAGACAGTCTAGTCATCAATTTAGCTCATTGGAATATGTGACAGTGTTCTTCTTCAGTAGAACTTACTTGACTTAGAGAGATGCTTATTAGTAGTATTCAAAATAATAGCCACTAACTCTTCTTATAGCCTTAAACTCTTCTTATCAGGTACTGTTCTTGGAACAACATACAAATTGCATCCTTTAACTTTTATAAGGTTAAATGATTTAGAAAATACTATGTTAATAGATTGTATATAAAATTTCATGTATACTAGCTTTATTATCATTAATAATTACAGAAATTTACTTTGTTCCAGCCACTGTTCTAATGTGAATTATATATTAACTGATTTAATCCTTACAACCCCTTGGCTTATTCCATGGTTTCTACTGTTAGTCCCATTTTGAGATGAGGATCCCTAGACATGGATCTACTGAGTGATGTTATCTAGATCACACAGCTAGGATGCTGCGAGGCTATGCGATAGTCCAGCGTGTCTGGAATGGATGTCTTTTTCTAAGTTATGCTGAGCAGGCTTCACTTTGTAAGTCACACTCCAGTACATGGCTCTACACAATTGACTATTATCTATAGACACTTGATATGAAATAATCAGGATTTATATCATATAAACTACTTTCCACTAATTATTATTTGGATCAAGATACACTCCTGGGAATCCCCTCACATACTTTCCATCTTACCCATTTCATTTTTCTTTGTTAAGCAAGGGGAACTCCCATGGAAAGTGCAGATTTGGCTGGTTGAATAAGGGGCTGTGTCAAAAGTACGCTGTTGTTAAAGTTTTATATCATATATATTTTTAATACAGCTTAGGCGTTCCATCATTCTTTCCCCAGTTCTTTTTAGTACCAGGATCACTTGGGAATATTTATTGGCTATTGACCATGCAAAAATTTGCTTACTGCATTTTTGGAACTACTAACAAATGTTATCACAGTGTCTCTTGTCTGAAAGAGATTAAAGCTTTATTTAGCATAATAGAAAAATAATTCGTGGGTATAAAGTTTAGACTTCTATCCAATGTATACAAAGTAGAATTGTTAAATAAAAGTAATACATTTATGATGGTTAAAAACAAGCTCACTCGAGAATTAAAATTGTATCAGACATTTTTTTCAGCATACTAGCTCTAATCTGTTAAAACTTAAGTCAGAAATCTAGCTTAGTGACCATGGAACATGCCATTTATCCATTGTAAATTAGAAAAAGATTGGAAGGAATGCTAAAGAATATGAAATAATAAAGTTCACATTCAATGTTTGTAATACACAAACTTTAACCCAAAGACATATAAACCTCTGTTTTATAGAGGCTAAAAATGTGATTTCTAAAATTGCTATAGTGAGGACCTTGAGGTCTGTCTCCAAGACATTCTCTTTCCCAAAGGAATAATGAGTTATTCTAATACCACAGCTGGGCTCTAAGGTCCAGTCTCATGGAAGGAGCCCAGGGGTTAAGAAATTGATGATGAGCCCAAAGCGCGGCAGGTGTACTCCACCCTAAGCTCCCCAGGAGCCGTGGAGCCAGTGCGGGTAAGGATTACAGCCGAGCCATCCTATCGATGGGGCTGTCCTATCTGGTCTCATATAGTAGCTGTGCCTAATGCATTTGAGGCCTCCCAAGAGCAACATTTGCTGACATTATCTAAGTGATAAATGATAGAAATAAACAGCAAATCCACTGCCATTGAGTCAATGCTGACTCATTTCTATTTGACACTCTAGGAACATGAGTAAAGGAGAGGAGATGGTGTCTGAGGTAAACTCTATTGAATAACTATACGTAGATATGCTTTTGTCTACACATCGTGGAAAAGGAAGCAGCAAATTAGGATCTACAGATGTTTCAAGGAGCTACATGGACATAGAGCAAGAAATGTAGTCTTTGTGTTCAGCATTGCTACCATAGAGTTTTGGAATTTAGACCATGTAGCTCCACCTCCCTAAGAAAAAGTATCTTAATTTATATCAAACTGTGAATACATAATAATTGATTTTAAGATCTCTTCCGTTTTTAAGATTCTGATCTGAATTCTGGGTCAGTAATCATCGCTTCTATCACTTCTTGGTTTGGATGGGTTTCTCTCCTTGCCTCATCTCCTGGTGCCAATGAAATAAAAAGAGTGGAGTCTTCCAAGCACAGGGATCAATCTAAAGACTGTCAAAGGGAGTGAGCAAAAAAGAATAGCAACAACAATGACGACGACAAAATCCTCTGAGATTTTTCACCCACTCAGTTATTTTGAATATATTAGTGGAGTCAGTTTGCGAGTATTTCTACAGTGCTCATGGCCATCGAGATAGTGCCGACTCTTTTTTTTGGGGGGGAGGGGGGGGCCAATCACTGCCCGCAGGTGGTGGGAGTAGGAGGCCCAGCCTTTGCTCCATGGAGCTGGAATTGAACCTCCATCCCAGTGGGCCGCAGTCCCACGCACAACCACTATGCCACCGGGGCTCAGTTCAGTGCCGACTCTCAGTGACCCCTGGAGGGTTTCCCAACTGCGGTAAGCCCAGGTGCTGGTGGTTTCAAACTGCTGACCATGCATATCACCTCCCAGAACATAAGTGCTCCATCACCGGGGCTCATTATGTAGGGGCTGTCATTCATAACCAACAAAACAAACAACTTGACTGCCATTGGGCCTATTCACACTCATAGCAATCCTCTAAGACGTAGCACGACCGTGCAAGTGCGTTAGATGGCATAGTAGAACTACACCTGTGTGTTCCTGAGAGCATAGCTCTTCACAGGAATAGCAAAAATTGACTTTCTCCCACAACGTGCCTCGTAGTCTGGAACTGCTAATCTTGGGATCTGCAATTAAAGAATGTAGCAATCTACTATGGCACGGTGATAAAGTATTTTGCATTTGATTGTTTTTATACCTGCAGATTATAGGTTTGCTTTAAGAGCATGCATTTTTATATATTAAGTAAATACTTCTTCAACAACATGCAGATATAATACATTGCATCTGTTTTTAAATGAGTATAAGCTGAGAACTGTATATTTTTTCCATATTTCTAAATTGGAACTTTCATGCTGCATGCTTGTATTTAAAAAGTGGGACTGTATGTGTATGGAGTCAAGTAAATATTTACCACATTAGAATGCTTTTCTTTCTTCCTTTCTCCTTCCTTACCCATAGACTTGCTGCTTTCAAATAGCTGCATTCCCTTCCTGGGTTCCGCAGAAGGCCTGGATTTCCAGACGATGCTGTTGGACGAGGAGAGGGGCAGGCTGCTCTTGGGCGCCAAGGACCACATCTTCCTCCTCAGCCTGATGGACTTAAACAAAAACTTTAAGAAGGTCAGATGATTTGGGGACAGTTACTTTGAGTCTTTTGTTTATAACTGCAGTCTTTTCCTTCTGCCCTAATTCAATGGTTCAATGTCAAAGGCAGTACACATTGTATAGAAGAGAGGCATTTTTAAATGTGATGCAGTCTTTCTATGGGTTCTATAAAGTGAATGAGCAAAATGCTAAATCCTTGAAAAGCTGATGCATGAAAGCAATTAAATGTATAATGAATTGATAGCAGAGAAAGGCAAATTTTATGTGTCTTTTTTCAAAAATGAGTTTACTTTGCTAATGCCAAAGATAACATTAGTATTTGAAATGTTAAAGTAACAAATAGACACACTTACCATTGCTCTGATGATCTCATAGCATGTTAACAGCACATTGTTTTCCCACACACTGACTTCATAAGCAGACTGGCTTCTCCGATGGCCTCACCGCATGTAAGCGGTGGAGATGAATAATGACTGTACTAAGGACTCATAAAGCTAAATCTTATGACTAAAAACAAATATGAGTCTCTGGGTGATGCAAATGATTAATGTGCTTGGCTGCTTTTGGAGAAGTGGGCAGTTGGAGTCCACCCAGAACACTTCGGCAGAAGGACCGAGCGATCTACTTCAGGAAAACCACTAGATGTCAAAATGTTACAGGGCACAGTTCGACTGACACTCATGGGATTGCCATGGTTCAGAATCAACTAGATGGCAGCCAGAACTGGGCAGGGGTGGGGTGGAGGGGGTGACAGGGGTGGATAACATAAAGCACAGTTATTTTAAACTTTCAAAGAACAATTGATGCTTTCTCATATACTTTCAGCGAACACTGCAATTAAAAAAACTATCGCGTTCTAGACATTCTCAGTTACCATAATGTCTTCTATCATGTCTAGCTGGTACTCTATCTACGGCCATAGATTTCCACTCATAATATCCTCTATAGGACTTCCACAACTAAATTTTTCCAGGAGCAGACAGCCTCATGCCCTGTGGGCAGCTGGTGGATTTCAATCACCAAACATGTAGCCCAAAGCCTAAGCCACAGTGGCACCAGGGTTCCAGTTAGCAGTTTAGCAAATACCAAAAGCTACATAAGCAGAACGATTTTTGTTGTTCATTTTTGTCTTTAATAATAAATTATTTTATTTTTTTAATTTTGGGGGGGGGGCATCACTGCTCTCCGGCGGTGGGAGTAGGAGGCCCAGCCCCACTGCTGGAATTGAACCTCCATCCCAGTGGTCTGCAGTCCTGCACACAACCACTACGCCACCGGGGCTCAGCCCAATAGTAAATTATTTCATTTAGATAAAAATTTACAGAGTAAATGGCCTTCTTGAACAAAACATTTTTTTTGTACAAATTGTTCCATATTCTTATCAGTATTGACCTGGGTGATGTAATGATGTGCTGAAATCTTAGGTTGTTGTCCAATGTCATTGGTTCTCCATCTCATGAGTTCCTTTTAATGTCTCTGTAAGGGCTGTCTACAGTTCTTTTACAAATTTTTGTAATATCTGTTTATGTAGATATGTTGTAGTTTCACCATTATACTCAAAAAATGTTTTTTCTCGACATATGGTTCTGTCGGTCAATCATTTTCTTTTAGTCTTAAGATTGCCATCCTATTGCCTTCCTAATTTCATGTTGTTGTTGTTTACTAAGAAATCAGGATTTATTCTGATTGTTGTCACTTAGTAAGTGTTCATTCATTTTTCATGAAGTGCTCTAAGAGTTCTTTTTTTGCTTTTGGATTTAGAAATATAATGATATATCTTGGGGACTTTATTTGGGGTCTGAGGAAACGGTGCAGGCTCCATGTCCAACTTCCTAGGGCTCCACTAGTAGGAAGAACAAAGACCTGGACATCTGCTCAGAAATGATTCCTCTGTGGCAAAAGTCATACATGCTGTGGTAAATAGCAATGGTCCTTCCTTCTTTCCTTCCTTCCTTCCCTACTCTGAGGACAACTTTTACTTCTTTGCCTCCTCTATACTCTGGGTTTGATAATCCATTCCCATGACCACATGAAATGCATAGACAACAGTCACATGAAGGGTGTTTATTTGGGAAGTAAATAGGATACCACAGTAAAAATAGAGTCATTGGTCTCCTCAGCCAAGTCTCCCTCAGGTTCTCAGCCACTCCTCCACATGGTGGTTAAATCTCTCTCCAATCCTGAGTCTCTCATGCTCCCTTGGTCATTGCCTCCATGGATACTAGTCTGCCGGTAGTTGTGTCCCACAAGGCCATATTCTTGCATCCGTGGAGGAGAAGGTACCCTATCATCTCGGTGCATCTCTTCTGAGACCTCATGTCCGAGTCCCTGATGCATTTGGTGGCCTCTGCCATTTCAGGCAGAGATTTTGGATGTGCTCTTCCAAGTCCTGGAGATTCCTCTGTCTGTTGCTGCTTCGGAGAAGGCTCCTCCTGATAGCCAAGGTGGTGGTAATGGACACTGGCTAATCCCCTCTAGTACTATTGTGTACACCTTTTTGCATGGTCCCACCTATATACTTGGCAATCGTTTAGAACTTGGGTAGAGGAGCCATATTAAGACATCTCACTCAACCACATGAGCCTCCCCCTCTATCTTTATTCTCTACTCACACCACCCATTCCTCCCACTGGAATCTACTTCTCCGCTGGGTTTTGATCATGTACTCCAGTGGCCACACAGAATGCATAGACAATAAACAAGATTATGGAGGTTTATTAATGAAATTAAAAGTGTCTCACAAGTCAACATCAGAAAACAATTAGGACACAGTCCTTTTGTCTGCAGTGCTCTTTTTTTTCTTAGACATGCCAACCACCATTCCTCTCTCTGGTCTTCAGTCTCTAAACCACATGACCCCCTTTCAGTCTCTGCCCTACTTGAGTAAGTGTTACAAGTCTTCTTTAGTTGGGACAATCACAGGAGAAGCCGACTACCAGTCATTCCGACGGGTGTCATCATGCGACTTCTGTGCCTTCTTTGCCATTGTTTTCTGTGGTTCCTCACTCCCAGGTGTTGTTTGATGTCATCCCAGGACCAGTAGGAGATTTATGAATCTGTTTCTCCACTTGCTTTATTCTAATTCTCTCTCCAGCTGATGATCAGTCTGCTTCCTAAATAATGTATTTAATTTTCTGTGAATCTATTAAAGTCTATTTTTTAAGTCTATTTTTACCTACTTTCTTAAGTCTTTGTCAAGGGTTGTTACTGTGCAATTGTGTGGATGCTTTACTGACCAAGAACCCAGATCTCTTATTTGCTTTTAAGCAAGCATTTTGCTGTTTTCCTTTCTCTTCAAGAATTTCTTTTGTAAATGCTCATACGCCCATGTCCGGGGATGGTTCTTTCTGTGAAGGAGGACAAAGAGCAATTGCAGTGTACTTTGTAGTGTCTCTTTACAAGATATTCAAGCCCAACTCCCTCTCTGTGAGTGAGTCCATGTTAGCTCCTCTCAATGACACTAAAGGAAATGGAGGAACTGCCCTTGTGGGTTTGCGAGATTGTGCATCTGTTTAGCTATAAAAGCATTTTCCCAAATAGGTCTCTCTTTTGGTATAATAACGAAAAGCCATTCAGAGCTGAAAGGGAGATTTTTTTTTTCTCTCTTGTGCTGTTCTTTGCCCTCAAGGACTAGGAGAAAATAACGGTGCCTCCAAATGGAATTCATTCTATCCCAATCTGAAAATAAATTCTGATCACTTACATTCACTTGGTGACTATTTTAAGCAAATCCTTGACTATTTTTTGCCACATTCCATACTGGAAATGTGCTAACATTTAATAAATTCTGTTTATGAAATATTCATATATCTTCTGGTGTTATTAAAATTGTTGGCTGCTTGAACACATACATTTAGAATATCTCTACTAGATATTTTCTACTCAGTTTAGATATCTTTAATCTTTATAAATATAATTCATAGGAGGACTTAGAAGATTATTGATGTAAGCAGAGGTAAGAATTTATGTTGATGTATTCACCCACTTTTCTACTTTATATAAACCATGCCAATGCCAAAAGGGACTCCCCACAGTAGCAGGCACGTGATGAGACAGAGTAATGGAACGGTGGTTAGACTCAGAGGTTTGCCTTGGCTCAGTGCCCTCAGGCAAAGTTCCAAACCCCCCTTTGCAGAAAACCATGCATTGGGACGCTGAGGGTCTGAAAGATTACTTTGTACTTTTCAGAGTTAAAACAACCTACAATACATAATTGACTAATGGGTGGCCAATTGGGCATCTTGTTCCCTGGGAAATTAAAAAATGAAACCTATATAATGTAGTCTAATTTACATCTATATCTTTGAAATGCTTATCTTCCTTCGAATTTTGTTGTGCTCTTGTAAAAACTAATTCTGTGCAATCGCTAAATAGTCGTTATCATTTCACATTTGCCATAGGCAATGATGAAGCATTCGCTAAAGTAAAACCATTTCCAAGGCTCCTTTGGTCATAAATAACTGATGTAGCTTTTTAGTTATCTTTACTCTGGTGCTGGTAGATTTTCAATAAAGATTTAGCCAACAAATGTCTGCACAATGTGAAAATGAAAATTTAATCCCATAGAACAGGTAGACTATCTGGAAAGGAAAAATGAAACAAAATGCGACTTGTCATTTTTTTAATACACAATCTAAAATAATAAATATAAATAGAAGTTGATCTTTTTCTGAATGGCAAGACTCTTCCTGTAGATGTACATGCAATTAGGATGTTTCACTCAAAAATCTAGGTAGGTTTTTCCAGAATGGGACCATAAATTTAGCCTTATTTCTGTCCGGACTATGTAGAACCCTTTTTTGATAGACAGGTGAAACAGAGGCATTGATTTCACATTGCTTTCCTGAACAAGCATCTAATATGGAAAAATCAGAACCAGACAGAGAGATGTAGAAATAATTTATTATAGAATAATTAATACCAACAATGAGTTGGAGATCACAGATATCCCCAATGTCCAACTCTTCCCAGATGCCATCATGCTCTGTCTAGCCCCTTAAGTGCATGCCCTCATGCCTCTGGGTTCTGTGTCACTCAGCAGGTCCCAAGGGCACTCCCTGCACCTTGAAGAAGGGGCTTTTGAGATGGTGCTGTCCAGTCTCAAAGCCCCCAGGTCAGGCAAAAATGAGCCAAACACAGAGTTCAGTGCCCAAATCCCAAAGTATAGAGAAGTCACAGCAGGATTTTTTGAATTTACCAAAACTCAATCAGGAAACAGCAATGTATCTCTTCAGGCAAGTGTGGTAGAACTGTGCAGTGGGACCAGCCTTTTCTATCCTATCTAAGGAAAACAAAGCATTGTTCCTTAAGATGCACTCTGCAGTAAAGCAGCCTGAAAGATGCTCCCCCTGGATCCAGAGGCAGTGTGGGAACTCAATGGGGGAATACTGTGTGATTTAATATCAGGAAAGGGATAAGATGGGATTGTAGCCTCTCATCATACATATGCAATCAGAGAAGCTGGATTGTTTGAAGAAGAATGTGACTTCAGGAGAAGGGAGAAGGCTTATTAGTAACCTGTGATGTGCAGATGATACAATGTGATTGCTGAAAGTAAAGAGGACTTAAAGCACTTAGTGATGAAGATCAAAGATTAGAGCCTTCTGTGTGGATAGCAACTAGATGGAAATAAGACCCAAGTCCTTACTCTTTGACCAATAGGTAGCATCATGATAAACAGAGAAGGTGAGCTTGTCCAGGATGTCATCTGGCTTGGATTCACCATCCATGCTCATGGAGGCAGCAATCAAGAGATGAAAAGATGTGTTCCATTGGGTAAATCTGGTTACAACATTCAAAAGCAAGGATTTCCACTTTGACGACTAAGTTACAACTGACCCAAGTCATGGCATTTTCTACTGCCTTGCCTTATATTCATGTGAAATTTAGACATTGAACAAAAAAGACTGAAGAAGAACCAATGCATGTGGATTGTGGTGCTGGAGAATATTGAAAGTACCACTGACTTCAAAAATAACAAACCTACCTGTTGTCAGAGGAGCCAGTCTCTAACATTAATATCACAATTTCAGTGGGTGCAATTTTATGGCGATAATTAATTAGCTATTATAGTAAAGTCATAGAGAGCATGAGAGATATAAATAATGGAGTCAGACACATTTCGTGGTAGCATGCTCACTTCAGCCCTGGTTGGTGGTCCACGTGGAGAGAGAAAATGAGGGTGGAGGAGAAGTCATGGGGAAAGGGAACAGGGAGGAAATGGAGAGGAGGCAAGAGCAAGAAAGGGGGCAAGAGTGAGAATCCTTTTCTTTCCTTCAAGCCTTTTATATCTTTTGGAGACAAGTAAGTCCCCTAATTACAGGTAAAGAAATAAGTCACATCAAAGGGTTATGCTATAAATAATATAGCAATGAGGGATGATGTAGGGGCACACATTACATGAAAGGAGGGAATAGGGTCTCCATGTGACCAGTGCAGATCCCCCAACTCCTGGATGTGGCTGAACAGGTTTGACTAGTTCTCTGATCATTTCCAGTAGTGTGTGAACCCCACCAAGGGGTCCAGACTGGTGGTTAACAGGCTTCAGGAAGAGGTAATCTGTTGTGGTATAACAGCAGGGGGTATGTCCTGCAGCCAGAGGTTTGCCAGGCTGGGAACTTCTGGGAGAATAACTAAACCTCTGACCTCCTACCAAATGTTGGCAAATAGTTACTAATATTTGCTTAATATTTTGAAGGATATATATATATATATATGTGGAAAAGTTTTATATTCCTCCAACATTCTGTCTTAGAATAAAAAAGACCAGAGCGTTCCTTAGAGGCAAGAGGTTGTCTCACATATTTTGGCCACGTCAGGTGAGACCAGTCCTTGGACATCTGCATCATGTTAGGTGAGAGAGGGGCAGAGACGGAGAGGAAGGCCAGCGAGGCTTAGACATAGAAACGATGGTGAAGACAATACCAAGACTGGGCAGTGTTTCATGCTGTTATGCATACATGATGGGTTGAAACTGATTCTTGGCACCTCACAATAATAAAAAACATGTCCCCAAGGAAACAAATGATGTGGCTCCATTAATATTTTCTATCTAAAGACAGTCTGAAGAGCCCCTCAATGACAAGGGCGTAACTTGGTTCATACTCACAACAAAGGCGAGCTTACTGCCATTGAAACCATTTTGACTCTTAGTGCCCCTGTAGTACAAAGCAGAACTGCCTCTCTGGGTTTCTAAGACTGAAACTCTTTGCAGGAGTAGAAAGCCTCCGTTTCCCCCAAAAGGTGCAGCTGGTGGTTTTAAACTATTAACGTTTTGGGTTAGTAACTCAGTCTTGTCCATTATTAGAGAATGCTCTCCAAAATGGGACTATGACCATGGGCTTTGAGTACAGAATTATAGTACATCACATGAGGAGTTATTGCTTGAAAGACCATACTAATTGACTATAGCTCCAGTGATCACATTCCAAGGGAAAAAAATAGTTATGTAGTCTGTATTTACCATGATAGGCCCTTATTCTGAGTTACAAAACAAGCCATCGCTTAATCTGACTCTTAGGGGAGAAAATTAACAGCTGTCTGCCTTACATTTCATTAACAAGAAGCATGCCTATTTTAATTTTTTTTAATTTCAAGTGAGATTGGATTACTGTAACTCAGTTACATCAATTAATTACCTTAGAAGGGTGTTCAGAAATTAAATACATTGATGGAAACAACTATTGAACTGGAATAGAAAACATGCTTTCTATAAAAACAAACAAAAAACAAAAAAATCAAAACAAAGCAACAACTAACAGCCTTTTTCTTAGGGACTTGGGTTTTTTTTTTATTAGCTCAGGTAAACTGAGGACAATATCAAAGTTTTGTTAGCCAACCCCTACCCTCTAACCCCCCAAAAAAGACATTTTTTGACTATTTGGGGAGTATTGTAAAGATTAGCTTAGCTGGTCTTACCAGGAAAGACTTATTTTTCTTTAAAAGTATTAGTTACCAGTAAAAAGTCCTTGAAATAATTATTTTTTCCACCCTTCATGGTAGAAATTTAAAAATCTGCTAACCTTTATAAATACTTCTCTGGTTATGTAAGCACTCAGTTGCCTCTGTAAAAGTTCCCTATGCTTGCTTATTTAGTCTAAAGTCTATGGCATCAACTTTATCACAGTTTCTTTAATATTGCTAACATACTTTCTCTTTCTGTTGCCCAAAATTGTAATGGTTGTTGCAGGTGGGTGGCATAATCGAAAGGGGTAAAGATTTGTAATGCAGCTTAAAAATGAAAGAACACATCTTTATTGTGTACCTCTAATATTTAATATTGTCCACTACACCCACAGTATACAGAAATTATATTGTCATAGAACCAAATAAATGAATGTAAATGTTCTTGAATACTGAGGAGAACTATCTCTAAAGTACTGCTACTTTTATTGATTCAGTTTGTCAGTCAGTCTTTGGGCTTTGGAAACAAATTTGCACTACAGAAGAAAATTTTAGAATAATTTTTCAGTGTGCCTACACTTGTATGTATTTTCCCCATTATCTCGTCAATGTTTCTTTGCCACTTATTCAACTAAAATTCATTGAATACCTACAGATACCTAAGTAGAAGGAGAAGGAAAGCATAATTAAATGGGTTAAAAGACAAGTTAGAAAATGTTTAATAATGTCCCAAATAATGAGATCAACAAGATATACTATTAATTCAAGAAGCATGGGCAGGGAGGGATGGGGAGACACTTCTGTAGTGATTTGAACTCTTTCAAAATTAAGGGTTATAGTTTCGACTCCCATAAAGAGTTACAGTCTCAGTTACAGTCTAGTGCTGCTCTGTCAGATTACGTCACCATGAATTGGAATCAACTTTATGGCAGTGAGAGGATTTGGGCTGGTGTTAAGTATAGCTGTTTTGTACCTGATTTGGAGCATACATTGCATTATTTCCTTGGAGTTCATTAAGGATGCTGGACAATAAGTATAGGATGCAGCATAGAACGGTGTGTTTTCTCCCCCTCAGTGTCAACATTGCTCATAATTTAAGTAAAGGAAGCTGGATATCCTTGTTCTTACTTCAACATCTTACTTTAGAGGAAGTATATAAAAGGAGAACATTAAAATCTGATAAGAAATATGTTCAGTGACAGGTTGAAATTTAAATCAATTTCTGTCCTTTTGTAAGTGATGTATTAGATACCTGTTCAGTGTGTACACTAGAGCGATGAAGATGTTTAGAATCTGTACAGTGTGGTTCAAAGATTTATAGGTTATAAGCAAATGACCCTACATCAGGGTGTCAAACGGGCAGCTGTGGGCCACAAGGTAATTTTTTGTGACCCACGATGCTCTGAGTTAAAATGAAAATAGAAAAAAATTGTTATGAAGAACTCTTAGGGGAGATAGAAACAATACTGTATACACAATACCCCCATTACTAAAGATGAGTAAAATCACAAAAAATCAAAGCTGCTCCTTTTAATTGAGTTTGACACCTTTGCTATTTATCCTGAACAAATTCATAGCACCTGCCACTGTGATTCCAGCAAAATTCTACACTGCAGTTAGCCATTAGTATGTCTAGCATGCTGTGGTTGCGCACAGTGAAGTCTGTTCGAACTCTTAGCCACTAAGTACTGCCCACTCCTTGGCCATCCTCTCCATGGTTGGTATGTTTGAGCTCCTGGTTAGAGCCATTTGTGTCAGTCCATCTTGTGAGGCCCGTCCTCCATTCCATGTCTACTTTATCAAGCCTGATGTCTCTCTCCAGTGTCTGGTCACTCCTGATATGGCACATCCACAGTAGGAGGTGAAGTGTTGCCATCCTGGCCTCGAAGGAGCATGCTGGCTGTACTTCTTCCAAGACAGGCCTGTTTGTTCTTTGAGCTTTCCATAGTACCACCAACATTCTTCTCCAATGCCGCATTTCAAAAACATAAGCCCTATCATAGGCAGAGCCCTCTTTATGTAAATTTCAGTCATAATATACACAAGCCCCAAGTCTCTCCCTCTTTCTGTCCCTGACTCTTCTTTAGCAAAGGCTTCCTGGACAGTACAAATAAAGGACCAGTCATCTCTTTTTGGTCATGTTAATTGGCTGGGCCTCAGAGTAATGAATTGTTGGGATCATTCATTTGAAAGTGCCACCTAGTTTGGAAGTAATTCAAGGGATGCAGGGCAGAATATTGTCAAAACCAAGATTCAAGTAACAGGCCACAAAAGGAATGCTTTATTAAATTAAGTACTACTTGTGTGTCATGCTGTTCAAACATTTTTTTGTAACCGAACTGCAAGGGCAGATGAAATTAATAAGAAGTAAGCTTACTCAGGAATAACAGTTTTACACAGTTTTATTCATTTGAAAGTGGCTGTTATATCAAATCAATATAATCTTAGAGTAACTTCATTCTGCATCCCCTGTAGCTCTCTTCTGCTGGGCTAATCCCTCTCTTGGGCCTGTGGGGTAAGTCTCCCATGCCTGAGGGCAAACTGGGAGAGGTCCCTAGTCACCCTGTAGGACACAGGAGACTCCTCTGCAGGGGCTTTGAGGTGGGGATCCTTATCAGAGCAGGCAGCAGCATCTTCCTTCCACAGAGAAGCTGATGGATTCATAGCACAGATTTTAAGTTGCAACCAATATTTGATACACTGTATCCATTGGATTCAGGCACTATAATATAGCTATAATTAAAAGGTTTCACCTAATGTAATAAAATTTCCAGCTTCATTTAAAATTTAACTCAACTTACTGGATGTCCCCAGGCCTGCCTGGCCATGCTCTGAGAGAGGC
Organism: Nesogale talazaci; assembly: GCA_004026705.1. NCBI lineage: Eukaryota > Metazoa > Chordata > Mammalia > Afrosoricida > Tenrecidae > Nesogale > Nesogale talazaci. Next base: position 79,530 of record PVJH01001434.1, on the reverse strand, counting down.
CTGCATGAGGGAGATGTTCAGAAGCCTTTCTCCCTTGTCCCCTGACCGTGCAAAGCCTTCTAGAGCAGTTGTTCTCACCCTTCCCTTGTCGCGACCCTTTCATCCACTGCCTCATGGAGTGGTGACCCCCAACCATAACATTATTTTCATCGCTGCTTCATCACTGTGATTTTGCTACTGTTATGAATCGGGCAACCTCTGTGAGAGGGGTCACGACCCACAGGTTGTTAACAGCTATTCTAGAGTCAATCAGGACAGGGGAGAGGGTCTCAGGAAAACCCAGAGAAGGGATCAGATCGCCCTGTCAGACATACTTTGATGATTAACTCTCTTGCCTCCTCAGAGTTTTCTTTCTTGTGAGTTTGTAAATCCCCCCTCCTCATTTCTGGAGTTCTCAGATTTGCAATTCCCTGGGTAAAGGTGACTGCATTTGTTCTCGGACTGGGGTGTCTCCCTTCTTCATCCACAGACAGTCATGGAAAGAACCTCCAAGTCGTTTGTTTTCCTTTTCTACCCATCCTTCTTGAATAGAACCTTTGCACAGGGGCTGTCAGGGACTCCATTCTCAACAGGTCCTGGAAGCGCAGACAGATCTGAATTCCACCACTGCCCTGTGCTCAGCAATCTGTGGAAGCTTCCTCGGTGGTTCTCTCTTCCTGGACATCACAGGCCACACAAAAAGTTATGTCCAAAAGGAAGAACTTTGTGAGGCCCCACCAAGGTCCCTTCCTGACCCCTCCCCGACTTGTTGGCTGTGGGTTTGTTTGGGTCCATGCCTCTCTCCTGACAGCTGTTGGACACATGTCTCAGGTGTCAGGAAAAAAACAATCTCGCTCAAGGGCAGTGGGAAAATGTCCTAGCTTTTGTTTCCAACAATCTTATTATGGGGACATGGGTAAAAGCTCTAAATTATTCTTGATTTACTTCAAAAATTATTTATATATTGAGCTAACATCCCATTTGAAAATGTGCTGTGATTAAACCTTATACTGTAGTGCTATAAAACGAGGTCCTGAAAGAATATTGACTTAGCTGACCCTGAAATGAGTAAACTCACTGTGTATTACTCCTGAAGTACATAACAACCATCACAGGCACAGGCACATGAAGAGTGCTATGCTCTTATTAAAATATCTTACCTCTAAATATTCTCAAGACCAATCAGACGTTTTCTGTTTTACCTCTTCTTGCCTGGCTTTTCTGAAGATTTCAGAAAAACTAGGCTACAATCTAGATTTTAGATAGCAGTATACAGATTCAAATTTTATTAAAACTAAAAGTTAGGATTCAGAGTTTATTTTTATTTTCAGATAATGCTTGTTATCTCTGTCCTTTTCTAATAATCCATTTAAATTTTTTCTGAAAAGCTATATGCATAAAAGAAGTATGGTGCTCAAGATTGATGAATAATCTAATCCCAAGTCTTGATCGTCGTTGACAAGACTCCATCAAAGCATTGTAGCTGAACTTCTTATGCTATTGAAGACTGTAGACTACTGGCTTAGTTTCTGTCTCAGGTCAAGTTTGTTTTAATGTAAACACATATTTTACCTTTAATTAGATGTAATACAATGCTAAATATTTTTCTGGAAAAAATATAAAACTTTCTTCTGAAGTGCTTAATGAGAATACAATAAATTCAAACAGCACAAAATATGATAGTCTTAGAGAATGCCATGATGTTCATGGAGAACCTGGGAGAGTTTATTTCATCTTGCCATAATAAAATTTAGGTTCTGCACGTATGTAAGAAATGTGCACAGGCTGAGCCCCGGTGGCGTAGTGGTTGTGTGTGGTACTGCGGCCCACTGGGACGGAGGTTCAATTCCAGCAGTGGGGCTGGACCTCCTACTCCCACCACCGGAGAGCAGTGATGCCCCCCCCTAAAAAAAAAAGTAAAAAAAAAAAAAGTGTGCACATTTTGTTATGGAAGCCCTTTCCTCTCATAAAGTTGGTATTATTTAAATAGAAACATGGGGTAAAAACTAAAGAGAAAATATTTATGTGAGAGTTTCGAAATGCTAGTATCATAATTTTTTAAAAGAATTTTATTCCATCACTTGGAATTTATAAAGATTACATCATTTTATTTTCTTTTTATATTCCACTTAGCAGAAATTGTGTAATTTTTATGTGTTTTCTCTTTAACTTGAAAGTTAGGTATGGGATTACGAAACAAAATACTAAAATTACTTAATGTTCACCAAATTTTGCTTTATCTTTCAAGCATACATTTTATGAGCAAAGCAGAGTTCGGTGGATAGTTTTGTAATTTTACATAAAGAAGCCCTGATGATATAGAGTGCAAGTTGGGTGGATAAGGTCAGCAGTTCAAATCCCCCATCCACTCCTTGGGAGAAGAATGAGACTTTCTACTCTCATAATGATTTACGGTCTTGAAAGCTGACTGGGGCAGTTCTCTGTCATGTATGGTCACTATGGATTGAAATTGACTTAATGGTAGTGAGTTGAGGGGTTTAATTTTTTTTTTCATGGACTAAAAGGGGTTTATTATTCCCATTTCCTTTTTTTTTTTTGGCATCACTGCCCTCTGGTGGTCGTGGGAGCTACCCAGCGCTGCTCCTGAAAGCTGCCACTGGATTTGAACCGCCAAGCCCATGGGTCTCAGTCCCTCACTCAACCACTTGTGCCACTGGGGCTCAGCCCTATTCCCTTTTCCTTAAGGAAATTTAAACCAGAGGGCTTTCTTGCTGGCTTTATATTGAATAAAAGCAGACATGCTTTTCATAATCAAAATGGCCTTCTGACTCCAATTCTATTCATTCTCTCTATGGTTGAATAAGACATTGCCATCTAATATTCTTTCTTTAAGGGAAAAAAAAGCAAAGCAAAAAACCTTTAAAAATAGATACCTTCTTTCAGAGCTTCATGAAGTTATTGTTAAAACAAAACTGCTATTCTTTTATCCTTAGTTCATAATTGAGATTAAGACAATATAAACACTTGCAAACCAGGTGGACATGCTAATAAATTATGATTCCATATACAACATCCTGCTGAGTTTCTGTTGATGAATCTGTTCCTCATGCCTGCTGAGCATGTGCTGTCTGTCTAGCAGCCCCAGAGCTGGAACAATGGACTCGTTCACAGATGTGCGGGCTCTCCAGGTTGGGCACCGTGTGCAGGTGCCATCTGGTCTCTGTAATGCGCTGTCAGGATCTTGTCAGACCGCTCACCTCCCTGCCTTCACACTGACAAGAACTCCTCCTGTGCCTGCAGTTTTCAGAGAAATTCTTCAGAGCACTTTTTGACCACTCTCAGTTGCTTGCCTTGTACAGGAGATTGTGCAGGGGCGAATGGCAGTAGGAAGAAGTAGCCAATGTTCCTTGACCAAAGATTGTCTATTCAAAGTCAATGTTTCCTAAACTTCCACGATGTAAAAGACTAAAATGGAGTTGAAGAGTTCTAAGCCTATTGCTCTCTACTCTGTTCAGAATCATAGTCACCCCGCAAGTTTCCAATGAGGACTCCACTCCACTCCCCAGGGTTGCCCGTGGCTGGGATTTAAGAAAGTGGACAGCATTTCTTCTGTAGAGCTCCTGGGTAGATTTGAATCACTGACTTTCGGTCAAGGACAAGCCATTTGACTCACCAGGAACCTTAGGAGAACTCACTACTCATTTTGGAAATGAAAAACGTGCATCCAGAGTCTTTGGATATCTCATTTAAAACTCCCAAATTTTTGTGAATTTATTTCTCATCATTTATTTTAATTTTATGATATGTTTGCATTTCCCTTTTTCTCATTCCAAGATGACTTTATGTATTTATTGAGCTCCTACGACGTCCTTGTTACCCTTTTAGATGCTGCGAATGTACACACAGAGACACATGTATATATTTATATATATATGTGTGTGCATATATTCCCAGTACCCATAATCATATGTATATGCATATATGATAACAAGACTAGCTAGATTTTTGTTCTTCTTTGCCTTTATAAGAGTAATTATATATGTGTGTATATTTATATAAAATAAAGATATATATCAATTTAATATGTATGTGTCTGGGAATATAAATTACCAACACATAGAAGTACATACATAAGAAGATAGGTTAGGTTTTTGTTCTTCTGTTACCTTTAATTGATCAAGAGCCTAATGCAGAAGAAGAACAGAAACAGATAATATCACCAAATGTTGTAACGAAAATAAAACAAGAAGAAGCTCATAGGGAACAACTTTAGATGTTTATCAGAAGGCTTTCTGGGAAAGCAATGTTAAAATTTGATGAGAAGGCCTCTTTATGAGAAAGGGCCACTCCAAGTAGGCCAGGTGTTGTCCAAGTAAATGAAATTCATCCTGAGAATAACCATATGAAGCACTAGCTGCCATGGGTGCGGAGTTAAGCAATGTTGATGTAAAGGTTTGTTTAAAAGGTTGGACATGTAGTAGAGATCAGGATCTTTGTTTCCAGGTGTGGCTGCTGAGACCTTCAATATCACCAGCTAATAGTGAGTAGTGTGCATTCGGGACCAGAATACACGTTTCCCCGTTCCACTCAATCTCTTTGAGATTTACCCTTAGGGAGAGAAAACAATCTCAAAGTAGAGTTATTTACAGAAGAAATGGGTGGGAATTTATGTAAAAGAGAGTAAAATGCAAAAGAGGCTTCTGAGGTTATGGGAAAGAAAATGGGGAAGCAATTCTTACCTTCAAGTGATAAAGGATCATTACACTTGGTTCATAGAAATCCATTTTGGGATGTGAAGACATTTTCTGAAAAACTGTTAGACCTGTGCTGATATGCATTTTTTTTTTTTAGATCTCCAAATTTGGTCATTTAAACTTCCCATCTACAGCAGTTTCTCCCCAGGCTCAAGTAGTGATCTTTTCCTAATTGTCTAACCTTCTGCAGAGCAGATCTATGGCACGTATCCATTGATAAAGCCCTGGTGTCGTACAGCAATTTAGCGTACCCCACCACCCCCAACCCCCAAGAAATGTTCACAGCCATTCTACAACTAGGGAGGGTTTTTTTTATTTATTATTATTATACAAATGACCACTTACTTATATGTCTAGGGCCCTAATTTTTTCCCCCTATAATTAGAATCTCTGAAAAACTTCCACTTCCTCTTATGTAGCACTCAGTTGTTCTGGCACCTCTGAATTAGGCCAAAGGGTATTTGAGTGACCTTGTACTTGCTAACTCCAGTCAATTAAATTGCTTCTCAAAAACTGGACAGAGGGTAGATATAATTAGAATTTCCTTTGGATGTTGTTATATGACCTTATCATTATATGAATGTTTCTGTAACTTGTCTAACAAATAATTAAAAATAAATTGTCTGACATTTTCACCTTACTAAGCGATAACTGCTAATGGATTACATAATTTGTGAATGAAATAGTAATCCTTAGGGCCTTCAAAGTATTTCCTCTTTGTCAAAGTGAAGTAAAAATGTCTTTTGCTTTGTTTTCTTTGATATGGATAAGTAAGCAAAATCAGTATAAAATATAAAAATCAACATGAAATAACATATCCTAGTTACCTCTTTAAATCTTGAAACTCTGAGCATATTCTCTTTTGAAAATTATTATCACAGCTTTTTTGAAAAGATATGTTTAGAATACATTGTTATATGTCGGTGAAGGAGGTATTGGAAACACTGTACATTTTATTAGAATGATCTTCCACATGGCTAAACTACATTCTAAATCTCTAAAAGAAAAATACACTACATACAAATAAATATACGTATACATTTTTGAAGACTGGAATTTGAGCTTCCCAAATGTACTCCATGAAAACTTAATCCTTTGGAAATGGTCATTTGTGAAATGTAATAAAAAACAACACAGACATAAATATGTGATTAAGTCAGCAAATTACACAACATGGGGATTAGCTTAAATTCTGTTTTTATCTAGACCCACTTGTTTGAAAACACTAACCCATAAATTACCAGTGCAAAATGAGAAGATTTAATAGTTTGATATACTTTTGCTTCCAATAGCACGTTTGCATAATCGACTTGATCTGTAAGAATTAGCACTCGTATTAAAACATAGTCTAAAGCAATTGCAACAATGATCTAGTGGGTTTGAATTATTGAACTCAAATCAACAGCCCAATGCTTATCCCACAGTGTTACCAAGTTTAACTATAAACACGGATCCTGAAATCATCTCCAGAGTTAACATTACAATATCTCCTTCTATAAAAGAGCTATACAAATGTGGTGGGAATTTTTCTCCTATTTTTAATTCCATTTTTCCATGAACTGTTTGAAGTTCTTTTGTATAGCTGTGCTTCTATTTCTTTTTCTTCTTATGTCCTCCTCTTCATGCAGCTGCACGTACACACACACACACACACACACACGACTAGAAAACACTGAAATTGTGTAACGAAATTGTGTAATGTATCAATATGTGTTATTTTATATAGAATACCTTAAATATATCACTTCAAAATATTACAAAATATGACAATGTTACTTAAATATATTTCAGCTGATTTTATGTAAATTGAACTGTGATTTTTTTATACCTCTCACAATTTTTAGTTTTGAGATTTAATTAAAAGAGTTTTTAAAAAATCTTGACCAACAAGGAACCAATAGAGACATTTTAAGAAATAAACATTTTGTACAAATGACTAGGTAGGAGGGAAAAGAAAATTTCCCTACAAATTATATTTAAAATGACGTATTGTAAAGATGGCACTGCTACAATGATTTTTTTTGGTTTTGTTTTCCTTTAGAGTAAATGTTTAGTGCCTGGAAGACAGCCAGTTATCTCCTGAATTGCTATGATGAAATTAACTCTATTTTTGATTCCCAAGTCCTTAATAAAAGTGTGTCTAAAAAATTAAAAAAGAAAAAAAATTAAAAAAGACTCTTATCTTAAACACTTTAGTATTCCTTTTGTAAAAGTAAAATTAATTTTGTGAAAGTATCCTAAAATCTGTGTTGAATAATTATAATACTTCAGGGACCTTTCCTATATTCATGAGGTTCTAGGGAGTAGAGAATTGAAGGTGAATGACGAAAAGTACGGTGGCATTTGGTTGTTGTTGTTGTTATTAGTTCATTCACACTCATAGCAGCTCTGTGTACAAGAAAGCTAAGCACTGCCCAGGTCCACAAAGTCCTTACAATCGTTCCTATGTGTGATCCCATTGCTACAGCTCCTGTGACAGTCTCTCCCGGAGGGCCTTCCTCTTCGTCACCATCACTCTACTTGACCAAGCATGATCCCCTTCACCAATGACAACATGCCCGTGGCATGTGAGACAAAGTCTAATCATCTTTGCCTCTAAGAAACACTTTGGCCATATTAGTCAAAGACAGATCAGTTTATTCTTTCCTAGTCATTTTTATATCCAACAACATTCTTCTCCAGCACTACAATTCACATGCGTCCATTCTTCTTCAGTCTTGCTTATTCAATGGTCACCTTTCATATGCATATGAGGCAACTGAAAATACCAACTTTTATTCTTGAAATGACATACTTGCTTCCAAAATTATAAAGATATGTGTGGCAGTTATCGAATGCATTGTATCATTTGCTCTTGACTGCGGCTTCCGTGAACCTTGATTTTGGAGTCAAGCAAGACAAAATCCTTGACAACTTCCGTCTTTTCTTCATTAATAATGATGCCACCTCCAGGTTCAGCTGTGAGCATATTGATCATCTTAAATTGAATTGTAACACAGAATGCAGGCTACAATCTTTGATCTTCATCAACAAGTGCTTCATGTTCTCCTCATTTTAAACAGGCAAGGTTAATCCATGTGCATATCACACGTTGTTAGAAACCTTCCTCCAATCCGGATACACATTCTTCTACATATAATTCAGCTTCTCTCATTATTTGCTTAGCATACAAAATGAACAATATAAAATGATAGAACCCTGGCACACACCTGTCCTGATTTTTAAGCCATAAAGTCTTCACTTGTTTTGTTCACTCAACTGCCTCTATCCATGTACAAGTTCTGCATGAGTATAATAAAATATTCTGGAATCCCTACTTTTCTCAAGGCTATCCATAGTTTTTTTATGATCTACACAAATGAGTGCCTTCACCTAATCAAAAAAACACAAGTACAAGCACTTTCACAGGTCCTTCCCTAGGCTGTGGGGCCAGGATATGGTAGTTGGTACTGAGGGAAAAACCTTTAGTTGCATCTTTCCCCTGGGTCTGTTCCAGTGGCAGCTGTCAATCAATGGGACAGGAGAGGGAAAAAAGAAAAAAAGGGAAAAAGCTCATTAGTAAATATTTTTTGAAATCCTCTCCTTTCTGTCAATAGTGATCTAATATTAGCAACGATCTCCCTTGTTCCATTTCCTCTTCCAAATATATCCTGGTCTTCTGGATAAAGTACCTACTAAGGTACTGCTGCAAGCTGTTGAATGATCTTTAGCAAAATGTTCTTGCATGTGGTATCAATATATTGTTCTATAATTTGAGCATTTTCCTCGGTCATCTTTCTTTGGAATGGGTACCAAAATGAATCTCATCTAGTTAGTTGGCCAAGTAGCTGTCTTCCAAATAGTCTGACTTGGACAATACATGCTTCCCGTGTTTCATCAGCTTATTGAAACATTTCAGTTGATGTCCCATCAATTCCGGGAATCATATTGTTTGGGTAATGCTTCCAGTACAGCTTGAATTTCTTCTTTCAATACTATCAGTTCTTATGCTCATATGCTACTTTCTAAAATGCTGGAATGTCAACTAATTCTTTTTGGTACGGTGACTGTGTATTCTTTCCATCTTTTTTGATGGTTTCCTCAGTTGCTCAATATTTTATACATAGATTCTCTTAATATTGCAGTCTAAGATAGTATGACAAACTGAATTTCCTCTTTTGTTCTGCTTCATATGTGGTGTTTTTCTTCCTTTTCATTTTTTCAAATCTAAGTCTTTGTACATTTCATTGTGATATTTAACTCTGTCTTCTTGAACAGTGCTTCAAATTTTTCTTTTCAGCTCTTGAATTTCATCATTTTTTTGTGTGTGCCTTAGTTCTACTTGTAAGTTTCAGCATTTCTTCTGACATCCATTTTGATATTTTCTTTCCTTCCTGTATTTTCTTCCTGAATGTTGAGGTCTTCCCACAGCTTAGCCTGTATTCTCTCATTAGTGTTCAATGCATCAACGTTGTTCTTGATGGGCAGTTGGTGGTCTATTCCACAATCAGACCCTGGTCTCATTTTAGCTATGGATATTGTGCATCTCTATTATCTCCTCCAACAGATACAGTGAATTTGATTTTATTTGTATCCCACCTGGGGAAGTCTGAATACATATTTGCAGTTTGTTTTATTGAAAAAAAGGATGTATTCTATAAATATATTAATGGTCTTGCAAAATTCTATCATGCAATCTCTTTCTTCATTTCTACCACTAAGACTATATTTTCTAACTAGTGTTCCTTCCTCTTCTTCCAACATCTGTACTCCAATCACCAACAACTATCAATGCATCTCAATTGCATATTTGATCAAATGCAGACTGAAGACATTGCTGAAATTCTTTTTTGTATCACTAGTTTTAGTGTTAGGTACATAAATATGCTTGACAGTTGAGTTTATTAATTTTCTCTACATGAGGATACAGCTAATTCTATTACAGATAGCAATGTACTTCAAGATAGGTCTTAAACTATCCTTATTGACTTAGAGAGCAATGCAATTCCTCTTGATCACTTATTTCCCAGCATTTGGTTTTCTGATTCATAATGGCGCAAGCGATTCCATTTTAGCTCACTAACATCTAAAGTATAGATCTTTACACATATCATTTCATTTTTTATGACTTCCAATTTTCATAGATTCATACTTTATATATCATATCTATATGCTAGCATATATCTATACTAGATTTTCCAGTGGTTTCTTCTTATTTTTAATCATACCCCATCAGAAAATGAAGGTCCAGAAGTCTTGACTCCCACAAGCTTTACTCCTTTCAATGCTGTCCAGTTGACTTTACTTTGAGAAGGCAGTTTGTCCTTTCTCATATGTTGAGTGCCTTCTGACCTGAGGGGTCTTATGAAACTGTCTTTGACATCATTCTGTTTCTATTCATTAGGATTTCCATATCTGATTATGCCTAGGTGCTATGTGTAGGCTTTTAGTGCTTAATTCCTCCAGAGTGGACAGCTGATTCCTTTTTTGTATGTAATCTATTGTTAGTTTGCACACTCCACTGAAAACTGTTCATGTTGGGTGACCCTGCTCTTTTTTAAAATACCAGTGACCTCACTTCCAGCAGCACCACAGCAACACATATGCCATTTTAGTATAACAGATATTTGTTGGGGGAGGGGGAATACTGTATATAAGTAGTGAGTGATTAGAAGATTTACAAAAATTCGTTTCTGGATGCCCACAGATTCTCAGTGCCTACCTATCTCTATATAACAGCAATATACTAAAATACAACTATGTTAGTCTGAGTAGACTAGAGAAACAAATTCATAGACATGCATATGGATCTAAGGGAAAGGTTTATATAAAAATGGAGTGGAACATTGAGAAAGCATCGCAACCCAGTGCAGTCCAAGGTCATAAATCCAACATTAGCCCATATGTCTGATACCAGTCTAAAAATTCTCCTTCTGATTCATGAATCACGTACAGTTGAAGCATCCCCAGTGTTGGCAGGGGTTTCCCCATGGCTCCTCGCTTCCAAGGCTCAAGGTCCATCAACAGCATCCAGTGGTGGTAGATGCAACTCAGTACTGGCAGGGGTATCCACATGGCTTCTCCAGCTCCAGAGGTCTGGTTCCATCAGGGTAAGACCATGTGGCTCTTTCCCTGACTCTTCCAGTTCCTTGGACACTGCCATCTTGTCTTGTCAGTAGTTCATGGTCTCGGAGACTGACTCGCAGAGACTGAGACTCAAGACTCTCTTCCCCAATTGGGAAATACCACGAGACTTCCCAGAATTCTCAGGAGAAAGCCGGAGAAAGCCACACAGAGGCTTCATCGGCTGTTCATTGGCTGTCTCCAGATTAACAGGCATGACTCCACCCCTACATCCCAATCATGAAATTGACATCACAAATACGTGACCACCACAACTCAAATAATATAATACCCTTATATCTTGAATCAAATGACATAACCAATCACTATAAATATTCAACCAAACCATTAAAACATCTTTTTCAAGATATATATTTCTTTACAAAGAGTAAAATAATCTCAGATTTGCTATGTACTGTCATGCTTCCAGGACAAAATTAAAGTTAAATCATTTACTACACACTATTACAAATTTTGCCTCAGTTATTTAAGGTAAATTATGAATTAAATTAGACTAAACTGGAGGAGCCCTGATGGTGTAGCGGGTTATATCCTTGCTTGCTAATTGCAAGGTCAGCCTTTTAAACCACCAGTCTTTGCTGGGAGACAAATGAGCCTTTCTACATGCATACAAACCAACAGTCTCAGAAGCCTGCATAAGCAGCACTCCTCGGCCCTGTAGGGTCTGAGTCTACTTGGTGGCAGTGTATGCACTTGGGTTTGGGGATGGTAAGCTTTAAAGAAAACATTCAGGGCTGAGCGCCGGTGGCATAGTGGTTGAGTCTGAGACTGCGGCCCGTTGCCTTGGCAGTTCAACTCCAGCAGCAGCAAGGCTGGATAGGTCCCATGACAACCAGAAGGCAGTGATGCCCAAAGAAAAAAACAAAAAACCAACCAAACAAAAAGAAAGCATTCAGCTGACAATGGTTGTTTATGGTTGTTTTAACCATAAAGATTGCAGCAAATGAATTCTTAATGAGTCATTCTTTTGTGTTATGTGGTGTCAAAATCTACTCCGTAGAACCTAATAACACCAGACTAAACCACACCACACCATTGTACCACACCACTATACCACACCACAACACAGCACACACACCATACCACTATACCACACCAGTGTACCACACCACACCACAGCAATCTATACACACTACACCACTATGTCAAACCATACCACTATATCACACCACTATATCATACCACAACACTGTCCCACACCACACCACTATTCCACACCATACCGTAACATCATAAGTGAAACCAAACCCAAACCCAAGCTCCCTGCCATCCAGCCCATACTGACTCAGAGTGACCCTCCAAGCATGAGTCCTAGAGACAGCCATTGTTAATGGGAGTACAAGCACCAGCTTTCTTTCGCAGACCACCTGGTTGTTTCTGAACAGCCAACCTTGCAGATCGAAGCTAACGAGGGGAGGGAGTCTCAGTGTCAAAGTTGGTCACTGCAGTTGGTGGTTCAAAATAACCAGCTGCTCTGCTGGAGGAAAATGATATGACCTTCACCCAGAAAGATTTAGTCTCAGAAAACAAAAAGATACAGTTCTACTCTGTCCTAAAGTTCTACTCTGTCCTCAAGTTCCAGTAGGGTTGAAGTTGGGTTTGGGTTACCTCCATGCAAAGCTAGCTGACTAAAATCTGAGCACTCTTATACCACACCTTGCCTGATATGCAGGAAGCACTTCATGCTTGCATGCCTAATGAACAAATAATTAATTAACAGTGGCTATTCTATATTTTGACACTTGAATTTAGATTTCAAATATGATGTAAAGCTTTCTTCTTCATTTAATCCTTCTTGAAATAACACTCTCAAAAACAGTTATGCATGTAATAAAATTCAAATTGGCATCTGTATCTTTATATCATAAATTACTTTAAACTGGGCAGAGCCCCTGTAGCGTAGTGGTTGTGCGCGGGACTGTGGCCCACTGGGTTGGAGGTTCAAATCCAGCAGCAAGCCTGGGCCTCCTATTCCCACCACTGGAGGGCAGTGATGCCACCCCCCCTCAAAAAAAAACCAAAAAAAAATTACATTAAACCAATCACCTATTATACTGATATGGTTTTTTAAAAAAGTAAAAGTAATAATAAAGAAAAAATAGATGTCTCTTTAAGATTCATTTGTTTAATATGAAAGAGTTCTATATCTCATCTTCATTTTGTAGTGTTAATCCAGATATTTGGATCTGAACAAATCAAAACTCTACTGTTAAATTTATGTTAAAGATATGGTTAAATCTAATTGCCATAAAACAGAAAATTAGGGCTGAGCCCCGGTGGCATAGTGGTTGTGTGCGGAACTGCGGCCCACTGGGACGGAGGTTCAATTCCAGCAGTGGGGCTGGGCTTCCAATCCCACCACCGGAGAGCCGTGATGCACCCCCCCAAAAAAAACAAAACAGAAAATCATACTAAAAATAGTTAAAATATACAAAAAATATTCATCTAGACTAGGCCTCCCAAATGAGTGAGACCCACAGCAATATAGTGACCCAGTGGATGCAAAAACGGACTCAAACATTGCAGTTATTGCGAGGATGAAACACAACAGTGCTTCATTCTACTACACGTAGGGTCTAACCTAAGGACAGGTCGCAACAGCATTACACTAGTTGCCATTGAGTTCACGTTGACTCATGGTGACCTTCTGTCTGTCAGAAGATGGAGTGCTAAAGATTCTCAAAGGCTTATTTTTCAGAAAAAGGTGGTGAAAACTGTTGCCTGAGCTTCCTCTGGGTGGACTCGAACTTCAGCCCCTCTGGTTTGGAACTCAGAACATAAGCCATTTGCATGCCCCAGGGACTCCCTACCTTCCTTGCTGGTTTTTGATTATGCATGAAGGACCCAAGAACACATGATCGAAGAGAAAAGCAAGGATCTGATGAATGACTTGCTTCTGACCGCCCCCCCTGTCCCTGCTCCTTTCTCCCTTTTGGGTAGCTCTCATTTGAATTGTTATTGAGTTTCCCCTTCCTTTTCTTTTGACATGTATGGTCTACCTGTTTATCTATACTTAAAATGTATTTATTTGACTTGATTTTTTAAACTTTGCTGTAAGATTATTCTCTTGTATGAGATGGCTTCAAAAAGTTCAAGGGGAAATGTAATAAAAAGATAATGGGCTATTCCCATGAACTTTTTGAAGCCCCCTCACATATAATTTTGGAAGATATACATTTTTTATCTATTGTTTTGCTGTACTGTTACTTTACTTCATTTGTGACAGGTGGCTATAATGAGAAATGCTCAGAATGTATAATTAAAATGATTTATGATTAAGGTTTATGAATAAATGAACTCTCCAGGCATCTTTGTAGATCATATGGAAGCTAGGTCATCATTACAGCCTATTGTTAACACCATTACTCAATGTCTATAGATCTTTGAAGAATAAGTTTATGGATTTTTAAACTGTGTTCTAAATGAGCAAACCGACTTCAATTTAAAATATAAACTAATACATGGTTTTGTCTATTAAGCGAATTTTGGGTGTGATACTATGCTTGGTTTGACTCAGAAATATAGAAACCTAAAATTTTACTGTAAAGAGAATACCGTATAAACATCGGTGACTTCCAATTCATTTGTTAATTAGAGGTTTGACAAGCCCAATTCAGGGTGTCCCCTCGGGATGTTTCCTTTCTCCTCATTCATTAAAACAGTTTCTGCTAACACTAGTGAGAAACATCATAAAAATTTCTTAGGCGCTTCTTGGAATATTCATTTAAAGCAACTCCAAGCCTGCTTTTCTTGTTCCTTCTTGCCTGTAACTTAACAGAGAACACGTCTCTCGAAGTTAATGGAATTAGGTTCCTCTTTGAATCTTGTTTTGGAAAAGTATCCTGCCAGTATTTCTAAAGTTTGTAAAAAAAGAAAAGAAAGGAATCAGTGTTTCTCATAAAATCTCTAAAACAGGATTAAGAGCTCCCAACCAAGGAGCTGGGAGTTCTTACCCTGTAGTTATATGTCTAACTAACATTCATGGGTATTCGGCAGTGATCAGCATCCTGAGCTCTGGTCACAGAGTGATTTGGGATCAGGTTTTGGCTGGCTTATTAGCTCTGTGAATCTTGGAATATTATTTAATAGCTACAGAGCTAAATTTTCTGGCCTGATAATGGGGGGAATAATTATAGCCATCCTAAAAGATTATTGTGAGATCCAAATAAGGCAATGCTTAGAAGATGTTTAGCTAGGAAACCGAGGGATCTGAGCTCCATACTTACTAACTATGTAAAAAAAAAAGTTCACATAAATCGTTGGCTTGGAAGGATAAATTATGTAAGCCTGTGGCAGAGAAATCTTTCCACCACCTCATCCTAGGTGATTGCCGTGTTTGGCAATCTGAGTAAACACAGAATATAGGGCCAATAGCGCTTCTTCCTAAGCAAGTGCCAGTCTGAAATTCTTTTGACATCACTGTAAAAGTGTATGGCCTTTTGAAGAAAGTGAATTAATTCTTACATTTGAACAAAAACTAGAGAATGAACAACACTATAACTGTTTCTACAGAGATTTCTTTTGGAAACAATTCAGGGTTTGGAAAATAGTTAAATTTCATCTCTGTTCTAAAGATCTACTATTGGCTGGATATCTGCTGATCCATTTCACACATTCATACCCCCAATCAGAAATGTAGGGTGCTTTAGATATTTGGTTTCTAACACATCTTGAAATGTTTTACAGATTTATTGGCCTGCTGCAAAGGAACGGGTGGAATTATGCAAATTAGCTGGGAAAGATACCAATGTAAGTATGAGACTTTTAAAAATAACTTTACAACTGGTATTGCTATAGTAGAAAATATTTAATATTAGGGTTCATAAGCTGAATGGAGCTAGTCTCTTGAAAACAATTGTACTGAAATATTATTCATAAGTAGTATATGGTATAAAAATATTTCAACCTTGGAAAAAGAAATGGAATTATTTTCAAAATTTTAGGAATTTAAGAAGAGAATACTTTCTAAAATGTTTCTTCCCCCCCCTGCCGCCTTCAAATATATTTCTTATGAGTATTAGTTATCTGTGAGAAACACCCCTACCAATAAATCAGAAATAATCATTTTACATCTAGAAATGTGTATTTTCAAATCATATATTTATTTTGTAATACACACAAAATTTGTTGTTTTAGCATTACATATATGCAATTGATATTTAGTTTGGATTGCAATGAAATTAATATCACCTAGATGAGTTATTTCATAAAGTGAGATAACTAGAAGAATTTGTTTAGTATGATGGCCAGTAATCTAGGCTAACACCTCTAAAGACCTCGTACTATCATTTACTAATAGATAATTATATGGAATGACCTATAAATAATACATAGTAATACCCTCATGTCATCTTTTAACTGAAGGTACATGAACACTAGAGCAGTCTGGTAGATGAGATGACCGGACTTTAACGTGGTACTCTGGGGATTGGTTTTGCATAGCCTACATGGTCCTACAGGTAACTTGTGTTCTTTCCAACCGTGACTCCCAGCACTCTTTCATTGAGTCCTCTAACTTAGGCCAATCGCTCTGCTTTGTATCCTGGTTTCTGAGTAATCCTGGAATTGTTCTTTTTTCACAAATGAAATGACTCTTCAATATCTGTTAAGATGAAAAGAGGTTCTAACTTTGGCCCAAAACATGATCACCGTGGGATTTCTTTTTAACAGCAGCTCATGTTTACCTGAGGCACAGCAGCTGCTAACAACAAGATCAGCCGTTTGGGTCTGGCAGTGAGCGAGAAAAAGGGGAGGCTTCCTCTTCCTAGAAAGAATGACAGCTTCGGACACCCTAAGGGGCAGTTCTCGTCTGCCCATAGGGTCACTATGAGTCAAAATTGAGCTGATGGTGACTGCTGTTGGCGAAATGTTACACTGGCCACGACACAAGACTAATCAGCAGAAAAATATCTTTCTAATGAAGAACTGTCTGTGTTGTGTTTCATATGAAAGCATTCTATAAACTTTCCACTTTGTCAAGGTGATTTAAGTAAAATAACACAGCATCATGCCTAATGAATTAAGGGGGAATATCAGCAAACTGAATAACAGGATAACAGCTTTTCTCAGTCTTTATCATTCATTTAGCAAACATTTCCAGAGTCTTAATTCAAAGTCAGCTGGATATATAAAGCTGACATGACATTTGTCATCATAGAGTTTTCAGATTAATGGGGAACAGAGATATTACTCAACTGCGATGGAATACATCATAGGACAAACATTGCAAAACAAAGAAACCCGTGCTTATGCGTCATTTTGTATTTTGTTAGCAATGAATGTGATATAATTTTTTGGGGGGCATCACTGCTCTCTGGTGGTGGGAGCAGGAGGCCCAGCCCCACTGCTGGAATTGAACCTCTGTCCCCGTGGGCTGCAGTCCCGCGCACAACCACTACGCCACCGGGGTTCAGTCCCAATGTGATATTTTTAGGAACATTATGTTAGTAGAACTATATCGGCTATTTGCATCAAATGCAGCAGGAAATCAATTGTACATGTATTGATTAGAAACTAAAGGGATTGAACCTTGTACAAACTATTTTTCATTCGCACTTGTGACTTACTCGCTCAGCCTGCCCACTGTCCCAACTCTGCATAGGTTTCCATGTTTCTGCCAAAGCATCAATACTTTACTTACCTCATGATATAGTATGCATTGGTGTTTGAAGAGCGAGTCTTAAAAATCCTTTTGTTTCATTAAGAGTACACATATTATATGACAAACATGATTTTTTAATTTAGTGTTTCATCTCCACTGGGTGTAAGATAAAGAAGAAACAGGCAAGTAGGGAAAGGATGTTAATCAACTGTTTCAAGTTCATTTCTTAGGGAGCAGAGGAGCAATAAAAAAACCTCAAGTTCCAACCACCCATGAAGGTTTGAATCATGACATTATTTCAACATGTTCACTCATTTCGGTTATAGAGTAACTCTGTTACCCGTATGATGAAGTTAAAACAAACATTGAAACATTTTCCTGGAAGCTTTCTCCTAGAGAATGTAAGTTTCTGTGTATGGAATATGGGCTTCCATGTCATTGTGGCTTGTGGCCTAATAATCTCTGCTAATCTTAACACAACTATTAGTAACCCAATCTTAGATATCTGTGTTACTTTTCTCTTTTTACTAAAATGTGTAAGATTGATGTTAAAGGTATTAAGATAATAAAGTAGCTCTCCTCATTTTCATTTTTCCTTTCAAATATCATATTTAGAGATAATAACAGCTAACACATTTAGAGATTTTACCAGGATTCTAAGGTCACTATGAATCACAATTATTTTGGTGGCAATGAGTTTGGTTTGTATTTAGTTTTCCACATTCCAGGAACTGCTCTCAATATTTTACATTCATAATGTTATATAATCCTTGTAACAACCCAATAATCGAGATCTTTTTCTTATTCCGCATTTCACAAATTAATGAACCAAGGCCAGGAAAATTAGAAGACTTGCTCACATTCATATAACTAGCAAACAGTTCTTGAAGCAGGAAATGAATTCCAAAATTTTGTCCTTGTCCCTGTGGTCTCACATTGAGACAATACTATTGAATCTGTATGCTGATTCCATCAAGTAGTTAGGGCTTATTATGATTCCATGTGTGCAGAGGAGAACTAATCCATAGAGTTTGCAAAGAAGGAAATTGGAATCTATATAGTCAGTCTAAAAACTGTATCCTGGGCTGAGCCCCGGTGGTGTAGTGGTTGTGCATGGGACTGCGGCCCACTGGGATAGAGGTTTGATTCCAGCTCCACGGAGCAAAGACTGGGTCTCCTACTCCCACCACCTGAGGACAGTGATGCCCCCCCCCCCCCAAAAAAAATAAACTGTATCCTTCAAGTCTCTGTGTCTCTTTAATATTATCAGCATGGAGACTATCACCATTGCACAGACATCATTGCATAGATTTTGGCCAACAGAACACTAAGACAAGCCTGTGGTTTTATTGGCATCTTTTGCTGCTTTTGACTTACCCTTTCCCTTACCTCCTTCAAGATTAGCAAGTGCTTACAAAGACTGTTTCCTCTACACAAAGCTACTTTATAACTGTGGACTAGTGAATTATTCACTATAATGAAAGTTAGTTAATTTGAGTGAAGGAGTGGTCACTGAGACAACAAAAGGTAATTGGTCTGCTTTCTTATGCACAATTCTCTTATAATCCAAATTTTAGCCCTTAGAAGTAAAGGAAAGAAAAGAAAGAGGAGGGGAGGGGAGCCAGAAAGATGTTGGTAGTATTTTGCATTTGTTTAGAATGAGGGCAAACAAAAGTCACTAAGGAAAAGTTTTCATCCCCAGCTATAGACATTGGGTCAAACAGTTCATTTCAGGCAAAAGAAGTTACCAGGTGCACACAGCCAGACATGCATGGCAATTTAACCACAGCCCTGCTGTGAAGCTGGGTCCCTCAAATGCCAATGGAGACACTATATGAAAGTAATGATTTTTTAGCTCTGAAGTTCTATGAGTCTCTAGTTTTAATTTTTGTTTATTTTTTTAGTTGAATTATGAAACAGGAAAATGCTCAGTATAAAACATTTGCAAGCTATATAAGAATAAAAAAGATAAACATATCATATGTAAATAATCTGTCTGCCATAAATATTACCCAGAGGTAGCTGATGTCTATTCTTCTATCTTACCTATTTAATATTTTTCAGAATTAAGTCATTATATACATAGTCACTTAAAACATTTTTTAGGGCTGAGACCCGGTGGCGTAGTGGTTGTGCGCGGGACTGCGGCCCACTGGGATGGAGGTTCAAGTCCAGCTCCTGTAAGGCTGGACCTCCTACTCCCACCACTGGAGGGCAGTGATGCCTAAAATAAAAAAAAATAAAATAAAACATTTTTTAACTTAGTCGACTGTCACAGGCATTTTCTCATATAATAAGATTACTTTTGATAACACTACTCTTAATAGCTGCATTGTATTTCTTTAGACATTATTTCAATAATCCTTTATCATTTAAAATTTGGTGTATATCCCATTTTCACTATTATAAATGACATGACACATGAAAAACCCTTACATGTAGATATTGTGAACATGTTCTATTATTGAGTAGGTGAGAGAATATTTTTTAAATATAATATACCTATTTCCAAATTGTCCCCCACAAAGCATGTACCTTTTATGCACTTATCAATAATACAAACTCAAGAGAGAAGATATTTCTCCTTATTTCTGCCAGTAGTAGAGGTACTATAACATTGTACATTTAATACGAATTCACATGTTAAATAAATGAACATATTTAATGTCCAACAAAAAGAAAAGTTATTTTTGCTATAGCTTGACACCCATTCATGATTACAAATAGTATTTCATATGTTTCTAAATCAGGATGTGTTTTCTCATATCTGTCTGTTTTTTTCATTTTTATTATATTTATTTGTAATTCTTCTATGACTAGTATCAAATTTATAATTTATCTACATATTATTACCACAGAAAGTATACTATTTTGTGATTCACTAATAAAATATTACTCATCAATTTATCCTATTTGATAGGTTTTCAAATACTTAATAGGTATAATTTCTAAAACCTTTAATATAATTTTATATTTAAAATAGAGGTTGAGCCCCATTGGCTTAGTGGTTGAGTGCAGGACAATGGCCCATGGGCTTGGCGGTGAAATTCCAGCAGCAGCTCTCCAGGAGCAAGGCTGGGTAGCTCCCATGACTACCAGAGAGCAGTGGTGCCAAAAAAAAAGAAGGTATATGAGGGGGTACAAAAAATGGAATCACCCCAATGTTATATATAAAATATATAATTAATTTTGTTTTTCTTCCACAATTAACTTTTGCTCTGCAGAAATCTCTTCTGTCAGATCTTACATGTTTATAGAGAAGTGGACCTTTGTATTTTTCCATAATTTTTTTTAGTCTAAGTGTTTCAACACTATGAGAGTTGAGCAGATATCTCTACCAACTTGAATCTATTCGAGGACCGCTATATGTAACCCTAACATTTAACATTGCAATCAGAAGGTGGTATTAACAAAAATATTTAATGATAGTTTTCTGTAAAACATACTAAGAATAAAAGCAGATAAGATACCCAAATGAGTCTTTTCCTATATTTAACCTAATTAAATTGAAATTTACAACTATAAGTTTATTATCAGAATTACATTAAAAATTTTATGGGTTGAATTGAACTAACTGAAAATTTAGAGAATTATAAGTTCTGTTTTGCCAATATAGTTTTCAGCTATCTAGGAAGAAACTAAAGTCCTATATGTCAACATAGGCTAATAAAGGGTATTTCTTTCAATTATTAATATGTTTATATTTGGTTTATTTTTACAGTTACTCAAACACTTATGTACCATAGAGATACAATTTTGACTTGCTAATATTACTGGGAGTAATCCTGGGACACTCCTGTCTGGTACTTGTCTTACATGAACGAGGGACAGAAAAAAAGAGAGGAAAAAAAAAAGAAAGAAAGCGGGACAGTCAGAGTCCCTCAGCGCATTCTAAGCAAGATATTGCAGGTGGCTTCTGCAAAGATCAGCCTTGCAAACTCTACCAGGCAGATCTCCTCTGTTCTGTGAAGGCATGGCGAGTAAGACTAGGTTGGCAGCAAGGGATAATATGATTTGATATCATTGAAACCCAATGCTTGAATTTGGATCCCTCTTGATCTTCTCTCTTCTGAAGGGGGTTGGGAAGATTGTAAATAGGAGCACAGAAGGAAGGCAGGAGAAAAGAATTCAGTATTTCCCCCACAGCTGAATAGATCACTCATTGGATTGTTTAAAGCATGCAACAACCCTTGCCATTGTGAGCAATAGCTAACGAATTAGATAACTTTCTAACTTTCAAGGAATGTTAAAAAATCCATGTCTCGATGTTATATTTCCCCATGCCTCACAAACTCATGTTACCGTTAATTCTCTAAGTGAATTAACTCAAGTTAATTATTTCTCATGCTACTTAAGTAAAACTTTGGACCCATGTACGGAAAAATCGGGGGTGGGAGGAGGAGGGCGAAGGGGAGAGCAAAGTAAAAGAAAAGCAACATAATATCTTTGAGATTTTACAAGTGAAATTAAGGATCAAAAGGAGAGGCACCATTGAAAAGTTTTTTGTTATCTCAGCTTGTTTAGTTAAAATATAAGCATCAGACACACTTTAAAGGAGGACACTCACTTTTTGAAGAAAAGAAGACCGTATTACTTGGTAATTTCACATTCGACTTAATCGTAAAGCAGAAGGGAATTGCATAGCTGACCCTTGACTACATCTCACCAGAGTCTTGGCATCTTAGGGGACTTCTAAAGACAGTTGCATTTCAATAAAGGCCTCCTAGGAGGTGGGGGGGGGGGTGGTCGGGGAAGGACACAGTGTTTCAGGTATTACTCAGAGTTTTTCCTTTGTGATGACTAAGAGTACAGCCCCTAAACTCCTAAGGGGCTTATTTGCAGTTTATTTGCTTTTAAAAACAATATTGTGTCTTACATAGTCCCTGATCCTGTCTTTTGTAATGTGAAAAAGGAGTTGTTTTATTTCTTTTTACAAACGTTTCCTTCAGGATCTTGTCAAAATTACCCATTAAATCCAATGA
This sequence comes from Nesogale talazaci, assembly GCA_004026705.1. Taxonomy (NCBI): domain Eukaryota; kingdom Metazoa; phylum Chordata; class Mammalia; order Afrosoricida; family Tenrecidae; genus Nesogale; species Nesogale talazaci. The sequence continues at coordinate 57,130 of PVJH01001434.1, read as the reverse complement.
CAATTTGTGAAGTTGAGCTCTTTTAAAAAATGATTAAGTAAATGGCAGTAAGTCAAGTCCACCTCATTCTATCCATGTCTTCGGGCGTATCTCATTCATATTGTAAGTGAATAACCTGAGTTAGCTCCCAGTGAGATATTGCAAGTAAAATAATAGTTGGAGAATATTATATTTACCCACTACAGACATGAGACCATATTTTGAATATTCTGATGTTACTCAATTTCCACAATTTAACCCAAATCATCAGGATGGCATGTTTATTCCCATAAAGAGTCTCAGAAATTCCTAAGGGCTGGTCTATTCCCTCGTTTGATGCCATGGCTGATGGTAGTGAGTCTGGTCTGGATGAGTTTTCACATAATAAACATATGAAAACTGAGCATATGAAAACATTCAAAGTCATGGAAATGGCTGCAGTGTGATTTCTATACATTTGAAGGTGACATTCTTTTGTAACATACCATGAACGCAACTAAGGGTAGTGACCCAGCTCCTGTTAGGATCCTGAGTGTTCCTGCCAGATGAGAAAATGTCCTTATCCAGCTGAATTAGCTGGGGGATGCTTTGCTGGTCAATACTGTTTTTCCAAACAATCTTAGGTCATGGCTGTGTATACAAGATGATGCAGAACACTAAGTTCAATGTGGCATTTTTCTCCAATGTTGTTATTCTTGGTGGGTGCCATCAAGCTAGATCTGACCCACATGAGCCTCATGTACAACAGAAGGAAAAACTACATAGGTCTTAGCCATCTTCAAGGTCATTATGTGTGAGCCCATTGTTACAACCACTGTGCCATTTCACATCCTTGAGGTCCTGCCTCCTTTCTCTTTTTCACTGACCTTCATTTCTCTAGTGGGCCTTATTTTCTCTTAGTTTCATTGACCTTATCCCACCCCCCACCCCACCGCCAACACACACACACACACACACACACACAGACAGACACACATTTTTGGAACATAAAATTGCCAAACTAGTTGTATGACTGAAGAGATAGAAACTAGGAATTCTGTACTATATAGTCAAAGTAGACACTGGGATGTTGACATTGTACATAGATAAGAATGAGGAGTAAGGGATATTGCTACGTTATTTCATTTAACCCACAGAACAATTCTATTAGATCACTGTCTGTCTTTGTAAAAAAAACTTTTAATTCTAAAAGCCACCCTATTGGTTATGTCATTCTGTGTGATTTTCTCTTCTTCTTAATATATGATTCTCCGAACAAATCCACCATTAAATCACTGCCTGATTGGTGAGGAGCCCATGGACACACAGGCAATGGAAAAAGCAGATTTTTCTTAAGAGTCCCAGGGGTTAGATAAGTGTCCAATATTCTTAGTAAGTAGTTCCCTCTTTTCTGGGTGGAACCAATTTAGAATAAAAGACTCTTCCACCCACTATTCTCACCGGAGGCCTTTGCAAACAGGAATCAGGAAGCCACGGGTAAGAAATTACTTTCAAAAAGTATGTAAAGATTGAGCACTCTTTTCATGTTAAAAATAGCAGAATTACTAGACTAGTGCACTGAAAATTAGAGAATCACATATTGTTGGGAAGAACAAAAAAAAATAATTAACATGTAGTGATAAAGAGAATATAAAATGTACTTCTGCCATGGGTTATGCACACAAAAAAGCAGCTATTCTAAGAATCACTTAAAAATTCAAATTTGATGTCAGATATATTCTTTTAAGAAATGAAGATGCTCTGGAAAGAAACAGGAATTAAATTGATTCTTAAGGACCATGGCAGTATTTGAAAATAGTGTCCCTGTTGTTCAGTGCCCTTAAGCCATTCCAGATCATCTTAACCCAATCAACAACAGACTAAAACTCACCGAGCAGGTTCCGTTGTTGCTGTTTGTATCCCATTGTGGGGTACTATGCCGTCAATCTCAGAAGTTCCTCTTTTTCATTCTCCCTCCACCTTTCTGAATCTGTGATGTACCTCTCCAAGGATCTTTCCCTTTTGAGACAGAGCTCCCCATTATCTGAGGTTCCTTGTTACCCACCAAGGAGATTGGATAACTCGCTAAATTGTGCAAAAAAGGTGTGTGGAACCCTAAAGGAAGTTTTCTCAGTTTTTTTTTTATCCCATTAGTCTAAAATTGCACTTCAGAGATAGGCAGGAGAACACTGATCATCACCAAGAGCCCTTTGAATACATATCTCTGTGCTGGGACTGTCCTAGAGAGAGGACTATCACAGTGGAGACAGACAAGATGGGAGCGGTGGTGGCAGTTGAACAAGGAGACTGGCAAAGGGTGGGTCAGTGGATTTCCTGGCTCCCAGCATGAGCAAGCTGAGCAGCTTTGCTTGGGAGCCTTGCTGGGGCAGCAGGAGACCTGGAGAGCAATACCCAGGGTGAGCTAGCTGAGCATGAGCAAAGGAAGGCCTTTTGGAGGGATTGGGTGCATCTCGGCAGCTAGCTGGGAAGCTAAAGAGCTCGGTATTGCCTGAGCACATCAATGGTTAGTCCAAAGGCCAAGCATCTGGGAGAGGCATGTATGTAAGGGAAGACCCACATCCAGAGTGATTTCTGATTCTGAATTGTCACCAAGTAGCAAAAGCAGCAAACAGCTTTAGTATTGCTAGAGGGAATTCACTGTATAGCACTCTGATTAGTTCAAAAACGGTATCACTTTAGAAGCCTTAGAACCAGTCCTCTCAGCTATCGTTTCTATACTTGTCTTACCTTCTCTACTAATTGAGGTGTTAAAATGTTGTTCATATTTTTGATGAGTTCTCTAGTTAGCAGGTAGTATGAGTGATAATTTAGCAAAAAGCTCAGTGGTGTGCTAATTCTACTTTTTAAAATGTCCAATAGACAGAATGTGCAAATTTCATCCGAGTACTTCAACCTTATAACAAGACTCACGTTTATGTGTGTGGAACTGGAGCCTTTCACCCGATATGTGGCTATCTTGACCTTGGAATCTACAAGGAGGTAAGAGAATTGAGGAGTATGAACACTTGATTGATTGTAGTATTGTGTTCCTTAAGGTGACAAGCATTTTGAAACACAAAATAGGCAGATTTGAGTATTGGGGTTGAATCATGTTGTTTATGAATTGTATAAATATTAGTTTCCTAGGGTGACTGTATGAAACTCTCAGAAATTGGGTGAGGCATAGGGACAGAAGTTTATTTTCTCACAGTTCGAAAGGCAAGAAGTCCAAATCACATTATGGGTTTTGTTGACGCCTTCTGATGACTCAAAAGGCAACTCTTCCCTTTCTGTCTCATAGCTTCTGATGACCCCCAGGAGTCCTTTCTTTCCATACAGCTTCACATGACACCCTCCTGTCTCCCTGTCTCTGTGTATCCCGTCTTCTTCTACAGACACCAGTCAAGCAGGATTGGCACCACCCTTCTGTAGCATGACATCATTCAAAGCTAACTGACAACATCCTACAAAACCCTCTTTTCAAGTAACATCACATTTGGATTATTTGTGATTATTTTGGGTGAAGATTTCAATATATCTCTTGGGGAATCACCACTCAATTCCTTTTTTCTTTCTTTACCATTTGATTTTTCATGTTTGTGTTCTTAAGTTCTTAATTTCACTTTAATTAGTCTTTTTTGAGCAAAACACTTTAAATTAAAATTGATTTTTAGTTATATGATCAAAACTAATATATTAAAATCTTGAAAGCCTTTGCTTTTATCTACCTACTAAATATATGTCTACATTTTCCCTAGAATTTCCTTTGTAACTATTTCTACATAGAATGTTGCAACTGGTAGAAATCTTTATCTATAAGATATGCATTCCATAAAGAATTCTATTGTTCCAATGGAACAAAACATTCTCAGCATATGTACAAGTGTGTAAATTAAGATATGATAAATCTAAATTATCTTTTGTATTGTGTATTGATAAATAGTAGCACTTGGAATTCATTGTTTATTTTGGACCAAATTGACTTTGTGGAAATAAGGGATACATTAATTAGGAGTAAATGATTCCAGACATCAGTGAATATTTTCATAAATGGGAAGCATGCAGACTCTGCTCTTTATTAACCCATTCAAATGCCTCTTTCATGTGTGATGGGAACTGTGCTATATACTTAACATATTGCCCTTTTTCTTTTGAATTTCACAACAACCCTAAAGATGCAAGAACCATAATAACCCCTAAAAAATTGTGTCTCGGTGGAGTTAATATCACCCAACCAGTAAGTTATTTAGCAAAGATTTGAAATAACTAGTCCATTACTAGGGGAAGCATGTTATCTCAGTTTAGAATATGTGCTGTGAATTATTTCTATAAATAAATGCCTTGATGGTTTGCCTTGCCATTGTGTGTATGCACATATCTATGTTTATGTAGGTATAAATGTAGATAGATATAGATAGAGAGAGAACCAAGCTCACTGCCATCGAGTCATTGTTAACTCAGAGTGACTGCGGATTTCTGAGACTGTCACTGTTTACGGGGATAGAAAGCCCAGCTACTAGTGGTTTCGTGTGTGTGTGTGTGTATACATGTATGAAGACTTATACTTGTTTTCTATGAATAACCACATGTGTTTGCAGGATCACTGGCTGTGTTAGAAAACAAAGCCCGGACTTAGAGAATGGGTTTCTTTACATTGATTTAACTGATTCATGCAGCAGTCAAACCCACAATTGTGGATTGATTCATTTTTCTTTCTAGCCCACTTGTATCACCAGCTCAGACACAACTGTTTAAAAACACGGCAAGTCATATAATCAACTCTCTGAGTTGCTGGGAGATTTGCCAAGTTGTATTCGTCATCCCTGGTGCATGCTGTAGTGCTCTCCTGGCCAGCTTCGATGAAGAGTAATAAGTACACTGACTCATGGCATAAGGACCCTTGGTGTTGCAGGGGCTAACGTGTTCGGCGGTGAATCGTAAAGACACTCTTGTAACCCAGGTTTTCTTTATCTGGGAAAACCCCAGCACTTGGATGTGTTTGAGGTCTAAGGCTAAAGGCCAAACTGAAATCTGCTGAGAGAGGTATGTGATGTCCCGTAAGTTCTGAAAGGGAATTTAGATGGAATTAATCACTTCGTTTGGGACTGTCGGAATCCCCGAGGCTGTCAAATTTACGAGTTCTGTGAATAACAGAGTTACAAGTGACCTGCAGGATTGAGCCTTATGCATTTGAGCTGGTCAGGAAAGCAGTCATTGTCAGACAGCCCTCTGTGAAGGTGGCTAACTACTTTTACAGGGGCGCTGCTGGTATCACAGCTCATGTGTCGGGCTGCTAACCACAGTTTGAAACCCCCAGCCTCCCTGACGGAGGGAGATGCAACTCTCTATTTCTCTCTAAAGTGACAGTCTCTGAAACCCTCAGGGGCAGTATCACCCTGTCCTGTTGGGTCACCACGTCTGATTGACTCTGCTACTGTCAATTACATATTTTAATGAACCTGCTACTTTAATAATCGCCTAATCCTTGTTCTGATGAGGTGCTGTTTTCTTCCCTCCTTATTTACTCACCTCTTCACTTCTGCAAAAATATTTCTGGGTACGCCATTCAGATATAGGGGCTTTGGTGAATAATTGTTTAGACTCAAAGACTCAGGGGGAAATCTTAGAAAGTTGAAATTATCTCACACAAAAAATGTAGTCAGTTTGCATCAGGAAATGTATCTAATTGTCCATTGTGCATCACAGCATCTGTCACTGGTGCCCCTGACACTGACTAACGCAGACTTTCTTTCTGGCCGCCTCCTTTCTCCAGGAGATGATGAGGGAGAGTTTGTCTTCAGCCTCCACCAATACCCATGTTGGGCTTATCTGGAGAATATAGTGAAAAGTTACACTTGAAAACAAATGTCTAGACAGTTGTAATAGTTTATGTAATACCTTGTATGCACTATACCATTCTCCCAGAAGGTTGCCCCCTCATCCTCTCCCCCAAATATTTTATTATTTCTTTGGGGGGAACCAAGATCCAAATTACCTTGCCATTTATAGTATCACATGATAGGCTTGTTAGTAAACCAGATTATCTGACTGTGCAGAATAGTATACTCTTAGTCACACTTTACATATGGAGACACTATGTCTGGACATTCTTCTTCTGCTTTGCCCTCTCTTGTAGCGTTATAGACGCCCCCATCTAAGGAGAAAGGCTGCCACTCTGAATTTCCCTGACAGTGTGTGCTCCAGAGGCCCAGTGCTTCTGTGTGTGACATTATGAGGCTGCTCACCACAGAGTGATGGTTTAAATCAGGAGCAGGATCATCAGGAGAAAAATAAAGCTGTCTGTTCTTGTAAATATTTACAGTTTCTGAAAGCCTCTGCAGGGCGGCTGTGAGTCTAAATAGACTCCATGGCTGTCTTGTTTTGCTTTGTTTTTACTTGGAGGCATTTCTTCTCAGGCATTTTTTGCTTGTCCTCCAATCGCAGGGACGTCTGTCCCAGCACTGTGTCAGACAGCGTTGCAGACCTATTCATATGGCTCTCACTCTCCAAGATTTGTGCAGGGACATTGCAGGGTCTGTCAGAGTCTAAATTAGTCGGACTCTCCCCCTGAAGCTGGTCAGCTGGAGTGTTTTGCTGGTAGGAGAGACACCAGGGCATTGCTTCCAGCATGAAAGCAGCATGGAACCATCACAGTACCACAAACATGCACACACTAAAGTAGAAGAAATAAATGAAGTCACCTACTGATAATTAGGTTGTAAAGTGTACAGAGTACAAATCCAGAGCACCGACATTAGTTAAAAAATTAAATAGAATTCATACAGATCAATATCCTAGGCATTAATGAACTGGACTAGGCTGGCATTCAGCTCCTTTGACTCACTGCCATCTGATCGACTACGCAGGAGTGTGGAAAATAAAGATGAAGTTTGTTGCACTTTTGTTATAAAGAGAATTTCAAGACATACCCTGAAATGCTATCAATGATAGGATGATATCTATACACCTACAAGGAAGACCAGTTAATATGACTATTAATCAAGTTTATGGACCATTCTAAGGTTGAAGAAATTGAAGATTGCTACAAAATTTTGCAGACTAAAATTGATGGAATATCCAATAAAGATGAATTGTAAATATTAAGGGGGGAGGCTCAGCAGGCAGAAAGTGTGGCCTTGGCGATAGAAAGGATGCTGGGAATCCATGAATGGGATTTTGTAACAACGACAGTTTCTTTAATTCGGCTCCCTTTTTTTCAACAGCACAAATGCATTTATCCTGGATTAGCTTTTATCTTGGAAAGGGTACAGATATGGATATCTTCCAGTTGGTTGTCTGGTTTGATCTTTTAAATTTCTTGAGCAGTTCCAACATTGCATCTTGTAACATTGCATTGCTTGTTAAAACAACTCTCTTGGGACCTTGTTTCTTGTCATAATCTTCAATATCAATGAATTTCTTCATTGGCTACCATTGTCTTTTTCTGTAATATGACACTTCCTAAAATCATTGAATCTTGATCAATTGTTATTGGTACAGTGACTGTGCATTTATATCCTTTCCATCTTACTTTGATGTTTCTATAACTCAATAATTTGCTTATAGTACTTTCAAATGATACTATACTTTGCCTTCCCAAGTTGCTCTTTGAACATTTCTGTTCACTTCTTTCACTTTATCATTTCTTCCTTCTTTAGCTGCTTGCTGTACATGTAGGTCGGAGAGACTCTTCTGACGTGGACTATGATCTATTCTTTCTATCTGCCCTGTCTTCACCTAGCTGTCTTAATGGCATAATACTTCTGGTCTTTTGTCATCTGAATGCATCAAATCTATCCTTGAGACAATCTCTAAATTCAGGTGGAATATCTCCATCATTGCACTTTGACTCTCCTGAGCTTGTTTCCATTTCCTTCAGCTTCAATTTGAACTTTCCTAGGAATAATCGATGCACTGTTACATAGTCAGCCACCAGCTTTAGTCTGACTAATGAGATTGAGCCTCATCAGCCAGTGTTTTTAAATATAGATGATTTAAATATAAATACATATGTATATAGATGATTTTTTTCCCCTGTGTAATCTATCCTTCGAGGTCCACATTTGCTGCTTGTGCAGAGGGTCAGTCTGACTCAAAGCCAATCAAATGACACCCATTCACAGCAAAAATGTATACATCATGAGTCCACAAGAACGAAAGACCTGCAAGGCGGATTTTTGTTTTATTTTTTTTACCACATTCATCAACAGTTCTGGAAATGAAATTTCTGCCTTGAACTGAGCCCTGGTGGCACAGTGGTTATGTGCAGGACTGCAGCCCACAGGGCTGGCAGTTCAAATCCAGCAGCAGCTCTCCAGGGGCAAGATTGGGCTTCCTACTCCCACCAGGGCAGTGATGTGGAAAAAAAAAAAAGAAATTCCTATGTTGAATACTTCTATGTCACTGGAGTACCCAAATATTATAAGGTTTACATGATATAGAATATACATGCGCATAGGCAGATGGGCCATAATCATTATAAATCTTCTAATTATGACCATTTTTTTGGTTTGTTTTTTGATTTTTGGTTTTTTGGTGCATCACTGCCCTCTGGTGGTCATGAGAGCGACCCAGCACTGCTGAGAGCAGCCGCTGGATTTGAACTGCCTAGGCCAGAGTCCGCAGTCCCGCACTCACCCACTTACCTCACCGGGGCTCACCCATATTTTTTTAAAGACGAAAGTAGTTGTGTTTGGCTCAATAATTAGACTTAAGAAATATGTGTATTTCTATGTTTACTGATATACTTTGTATACTTCGATAGTTACTTCGCTAAAAATTATGTTCCGGGCTAATTTAATTCACGAGTGTAGTACTACCTCTAATTGAAAATGGCATTTAATGTTGACATTACCACTCTAAGTAAAAAAGAACCAACTTGGGGATTGAGCTTTGCCAGAAATAACATTGCTGAAGAATTAAGGATCACAGTGTGATGTGTATGCTATGTGCTAAATCAGGTTTTATTGGTTTCATTAATTTGAATTTGACTCTTATCTCCTATGTTTTGGTTGCCTCTGATATTTTTTAATCTCACTGTTTGGATATGTCTTATAACAGGAAGTTACGTTCAAACTAGACACACATAATTTGGAGTCTGGCAGACTGAAGTGTCCTTTTGACCCTCAGCAACCTTTTGCTTCTGTAATGACAGGTAAGATCAATGCTGCAAGCCAGTTCCTAGCTGTAAGTGATTTTTAAAGAAAGTGTGAGTAAGTTAAGCCACCCTTTTTAATTGAGTTAAAGGCCATTTGGGGTTTTCTTTTCTTTTCTTTTTTTTTTTGCCATTTGGGATTTTCATTCTATTGGATATATATTTACAGATATTTTTGTACCTGACTTTCTTATCAAGGAAGTATGACCTTAGTAATCATTATGTCTGAACAGTATCTTATTAAATGAATGTTTCTATTGTAAATGATCACATTCTTTTTATTCATAGATTAGATGTTTTAGATTTTTAAAAGGTACCACAGCTGTGTTTGTCTCAGTATAGAAGTTAAATTCCATAATTCCTTGTTCAAAATAAGTTATAAAATATGCTTAGCTTGTGAATGAATTAAATTTATGATAAAAGTTAAGAAACTAAATGGATTAAAATATAGAATATTTAAAATAGAGTACTTATTACACTTTTCTCCCAATAGCATTGTCTCCTACTTAGATCATTTAAAATTGCATGAAATTAGTTGCTAATATATTCATTCTTTTATCAGTATGTATACTTTAAAATTTTTTCTTATGAGACCATTCTCCTGTTCAAATTAGGTAAAATCTGTGTGCTCTGAAGTCTTTTCTAAAGAATGTAGGTTTGAACTCTGAATTTCAACTGTTATAAGAGCTCTTTTTGTTTTTATGCTACCAGTGTCTTTGAATACAACTCTCAAAAGACCTTATTAAAAGAGTCTCACCGTGAGGACTAAAGGGTATGGAACTCAATCCATAGTATTTTCGATCACATATGTATGGGGAAACTGTGAATGCATAAAAGACCTTTTAGTAATGGTGCTGGTAAAGACTATCCCATGGGTTCCAGAAGAATGAGCAAATATCTCTTGGAAAAAGTACAGCCAACAAACTCTTTGGAAAGGAAAGTGAAGGGACTTCATCTAACCTACTTTGCACATTACTAAGAAGGACCAGCCCTTGGAGAATGACGCCATGCTTGGTAAAGCCAAGCACCAGAACCAACCACAGCAGCAACCACAGCAGCACACCAGAGGGAGGCCTTCCATGAACGCGCTTGCCATTGAGTCAAGTCTGTCTTGTAGCGAGCCGACAGGGCAGAGCAGTGGGCAGGGTAGAACTGCCCCTGTGCGCCCACCCCCCAAATCCCCCAGGGTGTAAATCATCTTTTTGAGAGTAGAAAGCCTCATCTTTCTCTCGCTTTGGCCAGTGTTCCATATATGGTGCACAGGGCAATTATGAGTCAGGACCCACGAGAGAGTAACTGGCAACAAGTGAAAGTCGCACTGATGTCAGAATAAGCGATCTCAGTAAAGCAACACGACCTTTTCATTTTCAGGTAGTTGGAACCGATGCAGTGACCTTATTTGAAGTGAGAGTATGTGTTTTCCCAATTTCTGAAAATTAGATCGCTAATGTTCAACAGTCATTATTCTAAGAAAATAAGATTATTTTCTAATTTTTACCTGTTGATGGCTGAAACCCCTGCAATAAAAACAAAGCAAAAAACAATATTTTATAGACAGTGATGACCCCTGTCTGCAATCTCTTAAATAGTTTCAAATACAAAGAAGAAAATGTGAGTTAATAGAGATCAAATTATTGAAATCAATTGTACCTATTTGTCTTGACAAAACAAGATTTATTTAGATTTCTATAATCAGACTTTAGAAAGTATTGTAAGTACTTCTTATGCAATTGTAATATTTTAGAGACAGGTTTAGAAGGAAAATTTAGATGCAGTAATAAGACAATATCATTTGTATTTAATAAGGCAATATCTTTTGTTTTTAAAAAATTGAAATGCTCTTTGCAACTTAGCCTTTCTGATTCTACTAACTATAGTAAAGAGGACTTGAAACAAATTGGTGACGATAGAAAACCATAGAGGTCTGTATGAAATACAACTCAGAGTAAACAACGATCCTCACAAGTGCCCCAACAGACAACCTCAGGAGAAATGTAGGTGAGAGGAATTGGCCCACGGTCTTTTTTTACTTGGATCCATCATCACCCCTCATGGAAGCAGCCGAGAAATAAGATGACACATTGCATGAGACAAATAGTCATCATTCCTACTTCAAGTATTGAAAAGCAAAGATAGCACTTTGAGGACAAGATGCACCTGACCTGTGCCAGGATATTTTCAAACACCTCATATGCAAATGATAGCTGGACAATGAATGAGAAAGACTGCAAGGAATAGATGCATTTGAATTATGGCCCAAGGAGGACAATTGAAATTGCCATCAACGGCAAAGAGAAGAAACAAATCTATCTTGAACGAAGAACAACTGGAAAGCTCTTTAGATGCCAGGATGGTGAGACTTTTTCTCAGGTACTTTGGGTATTCTCAGGAGAGACTAGTCACTAGAGAAAGCCATCTTTCTTGGTAGAGTGTGAAAAGGATGGTCCTCCGTGAGATGGATTGATCCAGTGGCTTCAACACAGCAGTAGGTTCAAGCACCACAATCATTGGAGGAAAGGTGCAGGACCAGAGGGGTTTGGGTCTCTTGTATATTGTGTTTTCATGAGTTGGAGCCAATGCCAGGAACCCCAACAAGTGCAGTCATATGCGTGAACTATATAGGTTTCTTGATATGATCAAGGTTGAACTCTCACAGTGGGAACTTCATTCCTTCAGGTAGGTTCCATCTGCCTTTGACCCCCCTCTTTCTGCTTTCTTCCTCCATTCTTTCTTTTCCTTTTCTTCTCTGTCTTCTTGCTTTCTTATTCTGCCTCCTATTTTTACCCCTTTCTTCCTCTTCTTCTGCTTCCTCTCCTCTTCTCTCTTTCCCCCACTCACTCAAAATCATGGACATGAACTCTACATAAATAATAGGACAAAGAAGCTTGGTATGCAGTAATGGCAACACTTTTTCTTTTTTCAGAAACCCTGTTTATCAAAAGAGACATGATTAGCTACAAGGAATGCAATATGTTGTAATTACAAAGAATGACTTCAGTGCTGAAAGATCTCTTTCAACAGAGGTTAGGCAAAAAAAAGTTGTGGTCATGGAGGTTGTTTCGGTTAAGTAAATGCTAATTACACAACCTACTCCTCATTATGGCATATGCTTTTTAATATGTTTTCCTGGTTCCTACAAAGAGGAACTTCTGATTATGTTGTAAGGAAGAGAAGAAGAATGCAGTCTCAAGAGACGTTAATGCACATGCATTGATGAATTCAGAAGACTGACCTTTTTTATATTCAAGCATCTATCATTAATTTACCAAAATTAATCGTCTTTATTCAAATAGCACATCTTTCTAATCTGAGAGTGGTATGTTTGAAATAATATATTCTGAGATTAAGCTGTAATCACCATTGGTTTCACGGTCTGAAATTATCATATTATAAATTGTATGAAGTACTTTTGTGCTCTTTGAAGTCCTATGGGTGTTTTTTTTTTACCCTCGCAGATGAGTACCTCTACTCTGGAACAGCTTCAGATTTCCTTGGCAAAGATACTGCGTTCACGCGGTCCCTGGGGTCTACTCATGACCACCATTACATCAGAACAGACATTTCTGAGCACTACTGGCTCAACGGTGAGTGAATTTCTCACTTTTGACTCATTTTTCTTACTGAAGATAGATTAAAGCAAAAAAAAAACCCGCATTATTATCCACTCCAGGTGATTAGGGAACATTGATTTAGCACAGCATACAAAAGGGAATGATGATGCTGATGGATGATACCCCAGGACATTTAATGCCGTCTTGTGTCTAGTGTGTCCATCCTCTCATTGCCATTTTCACAGACCTTCTAATTTACAGGACAGGATGTCCTTACCTGGGCACCGTGTGCTGTGTTTCTTTTGTTATGTACATCCAAAGCAAACAAACCCAGGTCTTTGGTATGTATGTTTGTTTCCAAAGAACATTATGACTGTATTTATTCCAAGACTAATTTACTTGTTCTCTCTCAGTCGGTAAGCTCTCCCATATTCTTCACCACCATAGCTGGAACACACCAGTTCACCTGGTTTTCGTTTTTGTTGCCCAGCTTTCGCATGTATGTGAGATGATTAAAAGGGTCAAGGCCTTGGGCAGGCACACTTTAGTCATAAGATCTGACAGTTATTTACTGACTGTCCTAAACTCTAATTTGCATGTGCATTATTCACATTAACCTATATGGGAAAGACTATTATTACATTCCTTTTATAAGAGAGCAAGCTGTACAAAAAGGTTAGGTAATTTAATGCAGATACCGAGCTTGTGAGTTGCAGCACTCGGCTTCAGGATGGTAGTCCTGTGTTTTCAACCACCAAGCAATGCTGCTTATTAACCCAAATGAAAGGGATTTTATTGTAATGTGAACTTCTATTACTTAGGGATCATTTATTTGTCTTAAAACATGTCTCTCCATGTTTTTAAGCATTATTGTTGCAACATGTCACTAGTTTATATGATTACTTATTGTTTATAAGCTATAAAAATGCTTTGGGTTTTCAAAGAATTTTCAAAAACTCAAATGAGGAGCTTTATTGAATTCAGGGAACAATAGAAGACTTCTCTTTTGTCTCACAGATTTAGAGAGGGTCATATTTTATGATGAGTTCCTAATGCTCTTTAATTAATCCATGCCGGCTACACTGCACAGCAAAGGAAGGCAGCACGACTCCTTCAGGCTGCCAGGGATTCCCCGTCCTGTCACTGCTCTTTGCAGGAGGGAGAGGAGGCATTTCCCTAGGGGCTATCTCTCTCACAGAGGGTTATTTAAACCATGACAATAAGAAAAAAGGCCTTAAAATGTTACTTTACAATACTTGCAAACCTATTTATTTATACAGTTTGTCCTTTGAGCAAAAATGTATCTTTTCCAAAGCAAAAACAATTTCAGAAGAATAGCTCCAACTTTGTGATTTCACACACACACACACACACACACACACACGCCTTTTTGTGTATCGTAATATCTTTGAGAAATGACTTGATTTACCAGAACACCAGTTTTCCCCTATCATAAAGCTCAGATATCAGTATTTCCTTATAATAAAGCTTGGTTCAAAGATATCCCTATGGCTTTAAAGCAAAGCATGTAATTTCATTCCTGCAATTGATTAACAAACAAAGTGATAAACAAACATCATATTGCCCATCTCTTAGGAGATTATTTGTTTTGTTCTATACTGGCATGCCCATGAAGAACGCTGCAGCATTGTCCAAACAATAAACACATGGACTAGCATTTGCCTAGAGCACCACCGTCTGTGCTGTGTAAAGAGAATACTAAATAAGAAGTGTTATTGATGGAGTCTCCCCAAATATATGTGGTGAATTTTAAATTTGCATGCTTGTGGCTGTCATCCCTTTTGGCAACAGGACTTTCTGGGTTGTGTTGGTGAGACTGTTATCCTTATAGGATGTGTTTTCAATGACTTGCGAGCCCTGTTGATTCTGCGGTTTAAAGTGCCTGGCTGCTAACTGAAGGGCAGGGGATGAAACCCAGCAGCTGCTCCACGGGAGCTAGGCAGGACAGTCTGTTTCCACGATTGTGCCGGGTCACCATCCTAGAGTCATCGTGATGAACTGGACTCACCTAAATGGCAAGGGATTTCTGCACCACTCACCTATAAATAGAGCACATTAGATGAGAGAAGGAAGCACAGGTGGAGGGAAGGATACAGTCTACTCCAGGGAACTGAGTGAGAAAAAGAAAGTGAAAAGAGACAAGAATATTTCCCCAATATCAACAGAGAGCACATTCCCTGACTGCCTGCTCTCGGAATTCCTACTCTCCTCAACTGGAAGATAATACAGTTCTGTTTGCTAAAGCTGGAACTCTGGTGAGACAGCAGGTTACACATTGAGCTCTCACCACAGGTCAGTGCTTTGAAACCACTAGCTTCTCCACAGAAGAAAGATAAATGGGGCTGCTCCTTCCAAAATCTGCCTGGGCAATTGTGTTAGTCCGGGTAGACTAGAGGAACAAATTTCAAAAACACGCTTATAGGTATAAGGAAAGTGTTTATTTACAAAAGAAATGTGACCCTAGAAGGCATCCCAATCCAGTCCAGTGCAAAGTCATAAGTCCAACATTAACCCAGATGCCCAAAGTCAGTCTATAAAGTCTGCTTCTGACTCAGGAAGTCACAGGTCAGTGGGTGCAAAATCCTCACGCTGGCAGGGGTCTCCCCATGGCTCCTCGCTTCCAGGGCTCAGGTCCATCAACGGCATGCCACTCCAGTTTCAGAGGGCAAAGCCGTGTGGTCGCTCCACCGGCTACTCCAGCCTCCCAGCCACCGCCATTCTGTGTTGTCTGTGGTTAATCATCTCTCCAACTAACTCCCAACAACTGGGGGAGCTAGCTTCTCATCTTCATGAGGGAAATATCACGAGATTTCCCAGAAGTCTCAGGTGAAAGCCATGCCCACACAGAGGCCTCATCGGCTACTCAATGGCTTTCTCCAGATGAACAGGCCAGACTCCACCCCTACATTTCAATTATAAAATTAACATAAGCACATGACTGCCACAGCAATTTTCCTGTGTCTTGTCAGGTGACTATGAGTTGGAATTTACTGGAAGGCAGTGCATTTTTCTAAAGCCACTCCCCCGCGGTGTTTCTGTTATAGCAACACTAAGGAACTACGCTATGAAATCGATAAGAGGACAGAGCAGTAAATGAGTCATTCGCAGAGCCCCGGTGGCCTAGGGGGAGAGAAGTTGGACTAACTGTGAGGAGTTGAACCCACCAGCTGTTCCGTGGAAGAACATCCAGGCTTTCTACTCCCGCACGGAGTCACAGGCTCCAAAATCTACTGGGATCGTTCTGTCTTGTCCTCTAGGGTGGGCTTGCTAAGAGTTGACTTGCTGGCTGTGAGTTCGGGCTTGGGGTAGTGTATATTCAGTGTGACTGTGTCTATTGCATCAAAGATAGAGTAGTGTACCTGGCAGTTCCAGACCCTTCAAATATAAAATCTAGAAACTTTAAAGTATGTAAGTCTAACATTAAAAAAATTTTTCCCCTTTATAATCTGCAATTCAATACCTGAGTCCTGATCTGTATCTATCTCAACTTTTTAAATGTCACTCCCCTAGTTGGCCTTAGATTTTATTCCTTCCTCTCCATCCAGCTTCTCTAATCTATATTTAAGGGGATTTTCCTTCCTTAAAAGATCCCCTGGCCATGCCTTTTCTATTTGTGTTTTTCCCCAGGGTCTTCAGCACCTCATCTCTGGATTACTGCCAATTTCTCACTGCTTTTAGTCTTGCAATTCAAATTGATTTTGTATACTAGCCATTCTAGTCCCTATTTTAGGAACTTTCAAAGTGTGATTTATTTGCTGGTACAATCTATGGAGAAGTAGAGCTTCTGCTTTCTCGTAGGCATAACTTAAGAAATCATAGTTATATAGCAGCAGAGAGGAGATGGAAAGACAGGTGTATCTATCTAGCTCTAGGTAATCTGTTCATTCTGTTGGATGAACAACCATTGGAAAGCTCATCAGCCCACACTGCTATTTTGATTGCACATTTTTCATTCTTGTAACCCACTTAAAAATAAGTTCCACACCTCCATGTCATATTGAATAGACATAAATTGAGCCTGGGGGTCTAGCAGCAGGGACAAAGCAGGGGAAAGAGAAAAGCTGGAGTTGTGCACAGCACAGGGAGGGACTCAGGACGTATGCTCAGAGTTAGGGCTGGTTCATAGATCAGCTTAGCTGGAACAGAGGGAAGAACAGGACAGGGGCAGACGAGCACAGGACTTCTGAAGTTTGAGTCTGTTCAGCCTTTTGCCGTTTGTGAAAATTAAGACCACATGACTAAGAGGGAGAGAATTTATAGAAAATGCATGAGATTCTCGTAATGCAAGAAGCTTCATGAAATATAAAGAGAACATTTTAGCTTAATCAGGGAGTCCTTCTGTTCTACTTTACGGAAAAGGGCCATTTTACAGATACAGTCAACACGAACATCTAACAATAAGGGGTCCTGCTGGTGCTATCTGGTAAGTTTTGGAATGCTTACCGGAAGGGAAAAAAAAGCAACATTCAGTTCAAATCCATCAGGTACTCCACAGGAGAAAGATGAGGTTGTCTTTGCCAGTAAATATTTGAAAAGCCTTCATAACCCTTACAGCAGGCTGCTATGAGTTAGAATGGACCCTATTCAAATGGGATGAGTTTGGGACAACGTCCAAAGTCAGAGAGCAATGGGGTCATCAAACTGTAGTTAGGAATGTGAGGAAAGAAAGTGAAGAGATTATTAGAGTAGTGGCGGTGATTATTGAGGAAAGAAAAGACATGATCTTAGCTTCTCCTATTGAACGAATGTCCCATTTGACAAATTGAAATTTGGAATGAAGTGATGTAGTGTTCGAGGGGTCCTCCTGGCTGCTGCGCCAATGCTTCCATTACACTTCTGAGAGAAAGGTTCTGCTAAGCCTCCTGGGTAAGGAAACTTGCCTGGAAATTTGGGTGTAGGTTGTGGGGATAAAACTATTTCTGCCTTAGCAATGGTTCTGCCAGCAGATTATTAGCACAGTTATTTACACATTGAAGGGCCTGAACACTTCACTGTTCAACATGGTTGTCACTAGCTACTTATGCTATTTCAATTTTAGTTATTAAAGCTCGATTGCTTTATGCCTTTGTCAGATTATTTATGTTTCAAGTACTCAATAGCTGCATGTAGGTAGAGGTTACCATATTGGACAGTGACACCTCACTCATTGAAGTAACTTCCATTGGCCATTCCTGGTCTAAACTATCCTGAATGATGTACTCACTATCTAACAAAAGCAATATAAAGCCTGTGAACACTTTATTTTTTTATTAATTGTAGATGAGAAACAATGTTGGCTTCACCAAAATTGTTTCTAGTTGTAAAGAATTTGGCAGATATTTAATATTTTAAATTGCAGGTAGAGAAAAAGTCAGCATCTTCTTTACTTTTCTTTCCTATACGCTATTCTATCAGGGGACTCTTCACATCTGCTTAGGCTCTCTCAGTTATTTTTCATTCTCTTTTACTTTCCATCATTCTATTTTCGATTTAAATTCTTAACTCATAATTAGCTGATATTTTCCTGGGGGATTCAAGTGAGTCAGTACTCAATTGCTAGCCCAACAGTACTGGTTCAGCATATAGCACTCTGGAATACAGGAATATGGACCTTCGAAAAGGTCAGCCTTGAAAACCCATTGAAGCACTCCTGGGGTTGCCAGGGAGAATGATCGCAACTCACAATGAGAACAAATACCTGATGAAACATTTAAATGTAAAGGTTCTTTTTTTTATTATAAAAAGGATGAAAATTAGATTTATAATCCAGTATTCAAAAGATGTTATGTACATTTTTGAAGTCTGTTTTTAGTCCCTGATTAGTTGGAGGTTGAAAAGCATTCATGGGTGAATGTCACATGGGTTCTGTGCTCTACTGAGAAGTCTCCAGAGTGAGGCCAGCTAACGTCTTCACTGAGTAGTGAAAGAATTCTCAGCAGAATTATCTAGGAGTGTGTCTAATGCCAGTCCAAAGACTTAAAATGGACCGTAGGTGCCTCAGCTGATATTCCAGTCAACTTATACTCGAGTATCTATGACAAGACTCCTTGTAACCCCCTTAGAGACTTTATTTGCTTATTAATTATAAAGCAAAGAGGATAAAAACCTGCAGAGGTGGTTCACAATGGCCAATTCTAGATGAAGACTTAAACACTTCTGCACTCTTCTTCATCAACTTCACCTCAACCATGACCTTTCTCAGGCACCACGGATCCAAGCATGTGTGATCGTGGTTCCTCCAACCTTGCTGAGTTTGGTTGCGATTTAGAAATGAAAGGAAAGTGTATATCCAGTTGGAAAGTGAAAACAAATACGGATGCCATGACTGCATATGTTTTTGTTTTCCTTCCTGGAGACGATGAAAACTCTTATTTTAAAATTTCATTTTTAACATATGGAGGCAGTTTTTATTCGAAGTTTCTCTTATGGTGCTATGTTGTCTATAAATTCTTCTTCCACGTGAAAGAATGCAATGACAAATGAATAAATGTAATAAATACATAGCATGTAGACAATATTTCCAGAAGAAGGAAAGAACATTAGCGTCTCATGATCTATTAAATGATGCCATGAGTGTGCTCAGTTAGGTGAAACAGTGTTTATAAGGAGAAATGAAAAGTGATCTCATACTGCAGGTCATATGGGTTTATACCATTTCTTTGGCAATAACTCTTGGTGTCATGGTAGAGGTACAGTTGTGCAAATGTATGATTGCAAACTCCTTTCACAGTAAGGCATGTGTTTCAAATGCCAAAGGGGACATTTGTTGGAGACTAAAGCCCAGGTGTCTATCAATATAATTTTAAATGATTTACTACAGCAGCCATGCATGTCATACTTTGATTAAATGGTTCTTACTTTTATCGAATCTTGGCATCAAGTCAAGAAACAGTTTCTTCATAAAGTGCTAAACTGAAGGATCTAGTGCAATCTATGAGAAACTATATTTTTTAAAATTGTGTTTATCTTTAACTTATAAGGCTATGTATTATTGAAAGCACAGACTAGAGTAGTGTTGCATACTAACGCTTTCTTTATAATTAGATTTCCTCGTATAATATACTTTTGGCTTGCATCTCTTCACTATTCTCTTCCAAAAACTTTTTTGTGTAATTCGTGGAGCAACAATCCATTTTGAAATGGAAGTTCAATAAAACAAACACGTAGAAAACAGGCACAAGATCAACTGTGTTATATATTTGCTCAAGGTAAAATAAATATCACACAGAAAGGTATTTATGCCTTCCCCTAGTTGAAGTCGGGATAATGAAATCCCTGTCATGAGGACTAATCCCACACTCTGCCTTTGACGAGTCCATGCAACAATCCCGGGCAGCACCTACACGGAGGTGGTGGTTCTTGGGTGCAGATAGGAGGGTTCCAACTCTTAGCCACCCTGTGTACAGGGTGTACAGAATGAACCCGCCTGACCTGGGTCATCCTCCATGCTTCTGATGTTGGAATCTATTGTTGCAGCCACTGTGGAAAGCTATCTCATGGAAGGACTTCTACATTTTCTCCCTGTCCCTCCACTTTGCCAAGCATGAAGGGTTTCTCCAGAGAGTCTTCTCTCTCAATGACATATGCAAAGTATGTGAGACATAGTCTCACCATCCTTGCCTCTACGGAGTATTCTGGCTTCCAAGATTCATTCCAAGATTCATCCAAGATTCTTCCAAGATTCATTCATCTGTGGAAGCTACACATGGTTGCTTCAATAACCTTTGCTAACACCTTAGTTCAAATACACTGGGTGTTCTCTGGTCTTCCCTCGTCAATGTTCAACTTTCAATCATGGTCGTGTTTTCTGTGTCCAAAGTGGAATAATAGCCACCGTCCCTCTGCCATATGTCATGATTGCCACATTTCCTTGTACTTCAAAACTTTACATTTACTTTGTTTTAGTTCTGTGTTTGTTTTAGTATGTTCTGTAACTGAACTCCAAAGCATCACTTCTGAACATCATGCCACTGCTCATGATGTCTGAGGGCAGACTTGTCTCTTTCCAAGGACCTCTTTGCCTTTAATTTATAGATTTCACCTATTCTCCCTGGAGAACGATTATTGTATAAACTTTGGAAGAACTTTTTTATTTTTAAAAATTATAAATTCAATGCAATGATTTTGTAGTTCTATAGGAAAGACAATACCAGGAGCTATCGAACTCATGTGTAACTTTTATTGCAATCAAATGTAGATACCATCATAAATTTTACTTATATCCATGCTCATTGTAACTGCATTATAGACCTGAGATCTTCCCATATCCCATTCCCCATCTAAAGATTCTATAGAATATCAGTCTATTCCAATGGTTCATAAACTTAATGGCTTATCAGAATCACCTCTAGAATTGTATCTATTTATATATTTTAAAATACACTTGCCTGTGCACTTTTAGTTTTTCATTTTGTGGGATGATATTGATTTTGGATATCTATATATTTCAAAAATTTTGTAGGTTGGGTTATCTATGAGAAACAAAACTATTGACATGTATTATTTATTCCAAGAAATGACTCATGCCACTGTGAAGTCTGGTAAGTCCCAAGTCTGTGGATCAGGTAACAACAGTTTGAAAGAGGGCCTGTGAACAATAGCAAGCTGAAGACCTAGAACTCCAGAGGAAAACAAACTCACTGCCATCAAGATGATGCCCACTCTTAGCAACCCCATAGGCCAGCGTGGAACTGTTCTGGGAGTTCCAGAGGCAGGAAGAGTAAACCAGGTCTTTCTTCCCCAGGGCATCTGGTATTTTGAACTGCCAACCGTGCAGTTAGCAGCCTGACATGCAACCCCTATGCCACCAGGGCTGCAATATCCTAGAGAGAAATTATTATTGGATCTTCCCAATGTGAATATTAGTTAAAATTTATAATTTTAAAATCTGTAATTTTCTTTTTTTTGGGGGGGGGGGGCGGCGAGCATCACTGCCTCTGGTGGGCGCTACCCAGCGCTGCTACTGAGAGCCGCCGCTGGATTTGAACTGCCAAGCCTGCGGGCCGCAGTCTTGCACTCAACCACTTACGACACTGGGGCTCAGCCCAAAATCTGTAATTTTCAAACATTTATTTTCTATATAAATTCATATCTGTTAACCAAGTGAGGGTAGTAGAAACATAAAAGTCCTAGAGGGCTGAGCACCGGTGGCGTAGTGGTGCGCGGGACTGCGGCCCACTGGGACGGAGCTTCAATTCCAGCAGTGGGGTGGGCCTTCTACTCCCTCCACCGGAGAGCAGTGATGCGGACCCCCAAAAAAGTCCTAGAGTTCCAGGAAACGATTAGGGAAATAGTAAAGATCAAGAGAGAGCATCTGCAGAGATCTCCCCCTCTTTTTTCCACTGAAAGCTTCTCTTTTGAGCAGAGAAGAGATTGAGTGGAAGCCGACATTAATTTAGGGCGGTCGGGAAGCTGGAAACTCAATTAACCCTTCACTTAAAAGCCAACACGAAGGCAGTTGGGAAATGTTCTTTATTAGTCTATCAATTGCTGGGATACACGGGCAGGGGGTGCACAGGACATTACAAAATCATGACCTTACTAAATTTAAAGAGACCTCTTCGGTAAATGAATTCAATTGTGGCTGCCAGGCAGTCCCGTGGAAAGTCACCTACACTGTGGGGTTCCTAGAGAACTCCATCAGTGTTGCTTCAGAGCAATACTGCATATCACTACATCGCCACATGTTTATTTGTGTACATATTTGATTTCCTATGTTCATTTCATAGTTCCTTCTCATTTGGGGGGAGTGGTGTAAACCTGATACTAATGGCTTTATATATTTAAAAAAATCAACAACCTAGGAATATAGTGGCTGAAATATTTGTTTTTTCACTTTATTATTTTCTCTTTAACAGGAGCAAAGTTCATTGGAACTTTTCCCATACCGGATACCTATAATCCAGATGATGATAAGATATATTTCTTCTTTCGTGAATCTTCTCAAGAAGGCAGTACTTCTGATAAAACCATCCTTTCTCGAGTTGGAAGAGTTTGTAAGGCAAGATATATTTACTTATTTTGAGGCAAAAATGTATGCATAAAAACAGCTAGTCATATGATGTGGAAGTGAAATTCAATGATATTATTTATAAAATGATAGAGTGAAGTCATATAATCCCATATGTAGTGATTTTTTAACTCAAATATTAAAAAGAAAAAGGAAAAAAGGAAAAACTTAAAAAACTCTAGTTAAAAAATAGTGGGATATTATTTTGTAGGCTATTGGTACTGCCAGTAAGATTATTACATTGTCCTAGTGTGGGGAATTGAACAGTTTAAATGCAATTAGACTTCAAAATTGAAAGCAATGTAGTATGATCAATATGGTAGCTTAAATGCTAAAATAATTCATTATTTTTAACCAAGTTTATTTCATCGATTTAAAATGTATATATTAGATGCCGAGCCCCGATGGTGTAGTGGTTGTGTGCTGGACGGTGGCCCACTGGCTTGGTGGTTCAAATCCAGCAGCAGCTCTCCAGGAGCAAGTCTGGGCCTCCCACTCCCATCAGAGGGTAGTGATACCTAAAAAAAAAGTGTATATCTTTGCTTGGATAAAATAAGTAGAAAATACAGTTCTATAATAAATATTTTCTAGACCACTCATCTACATTAGGTCCTATAGGGGAAAAATTAGGTATTGATAAACATTAAGTCTTAGCGGGTATTTTTTTATATATTAATAATTTTTATGTTTCAAAATATAGAGGGACTCTATTAGGTACTTCTTTTCACTTTCCATTATCAAAATTCTAATTTGAGTGAATACAAACTTTACAAAGTAATAATACTACTGGATTTGTTTAAGTATATTGTTCTGAATTTTCTTCATTGAGTCTATCTTTACTGAAATTCTTCTCCTAAAATACACAGACCCTTTTCTTGTAAACTTAAATAATCAGAGGAAGGGCTGGTAAAGCTGGTAAATGCTCTCAGTGGGAAGCTTTCGCTGGTCTTTTATAAACTTTTCATATTCTTCCATCTTAGCCTATTTCTTTTTTGTCTCCATTTGAGCCCTCAGGCTTCTGAGCATTTTCAAGAACAGAAATCCAAACCATCATCTCCCTTATGTGTGCTAATGAAAACATGGCTTTTGAATGAGGCCAAGTTCTGAGCCCAGATCCTCCTTTGCCATGCTGACCAATAATGCTGTCTCCCACTGATCCCTTCACCCCCGGGGCACAGAGCCACTAAAAGCATCCTCACTCTGACAGGGCCCTAGGAATTCGCCATCATCTCTCTTGAAACCTCTGGCCGGAAGATGAATGGCTGTTGATTGGAGTGGTCCTAGAGTGTTAGTGTACTGAAGCATGCCTTCCAACAACACTCGCCTGACCCTAAAAAGCCATATTCTGGGTTGACAAACTTTGTGGGATTGTGTTGCATGAACTGTGTCATAGGATATTTACAATCAAATATATTTCAAGAGACACTTTCAGATAAACATAAACAGCAAGTTTGTTTGCTTTGTGAGCTAGTTCAATATTTCTTGATAGTTCTAAACCATTTTATGCAATTGAGTCATAAAAAAGTAAGACATTTAGCTTAGTTTAAATATACTGAAAGTTATCTTAGAAGTAAAGAAATTACAAAAAAATAGTTTCCCTGTATATGATGAATATTTTATATTAAGGTTGGAGTACCAAATGTAGTTCAGCATCTCATGAGGCATATTATGTTAACAGCACACTCCTCGTCAACTAAAAAGACAGAGGTAAATGAATGCGTCTTCTCACCACACAGCGCAAGCAAATCCTCTGAAGCTCCACAGTCAGACCTTATCATGCTATTCTCCTTGGATAAAAAACTAAACAAAACTAACTTTACAAGATCACATAAAGACTTTGCATTGATGGATTTATTAAAGGAAAAAAGATAAGCTAGAGGTTCTTACTTATTCATGCACCATCCTTACTTGATCACTATTTTAAATAGTATCTTCAGTATTTCTTATCATAAATGAGCTCTATTGTTTACATGCTTACAATATGTGGGTTTTGAATACTTTATCTGAAAATTTTATATTGCAATACATCCTGTTTACATTTTTATTTAGGTTCTGTTTAACAAGTTAGGATTAACTCTTCCCAAACCCATGAATACTTTCCAGGGGAAATATCCATGACAACATGAATAATTCCTTGAAATAAAAAAATAGTTAAAGATCTTATGTCCAGTAGAACAATAGGTGATGGCATCATCATTGCTTCTCTTATATGTTATTTTCACATGAAAAAGTTTCTTTGGACATTATATTAAAGTTTTATTCTTTTGTGGAGTTTTAGGTCCATGGGGTCATTATTGTAATTCTATTTTCAAAAGATAATAATAAAATACATGATGTACGATGAAGCAAAATTGTGTTTGAAAAAAGCCATCAACAAAAAGCAATGATCTAAGCAGGAAGAGATCTTATCAAAGAGAGTTCAGAGTAAACGGTGTACACTTTCCTGCTCTCACAAAGCATTTCAGCAGATGACAGCCTTTGATATGATTGATTCTACAAGAATACTCTCACAACATCAGTTTGAAAATTTTTGAACTTTGAGAGATTTTAAAATTATTATTTATGTATATCTTTTTTCCCTCTCAAAACCTTTGGCACCCATGAAAAAGAACTGTTTATTATTTAAGAGTTCCTTACCTTTTCAGCAAAACAAATATTATTTTAGGAAGACTGCCAAAGATAATATAGTGTGGGGTATAAGATTGCTGGGTAGGAGATTTAGGGATAAAAAGGCAAAAATTGTACAGAAATAATGAAAGGACTTTTTAAAGGGCTATATATTAACTACTTTTATCCCCTTTATTCACTCTCATATTATTTAGCATCAGCACCATATAAGGTGGCTTCAATATGAGAGGCACTACAGTAGACACTAGAATAGTGGTTCTTAACCTTCTAATGTCACAACCCTTTAATCCAGTACCTCATGTTGTGGTGACCCCAACCATAAAGTTATTTTCATTGCTACTTCATATCTATAATTTTGCTACTGTTATGAATCAGGTGACCCCGGCAAAAGGGTCCTTTGACCCCCTAAAAGGGTCAAGACCCACAGGGTAAGAACTGTTGCCCTAGAAGATAAGACTATATGCAGTATACAGAAAGGTTACCAGAATACATAAATAAATTAGCAGACCTGTAAACAGATAATGTCAACATATGTGATGGAGCTAGGAGTTGAGTACTCTGAGAATCCAACCAAATTTGAAAAATATTTGAGCTCTGGATTAGTTAGGGAAGGTCATGTCGGGAAAATGACTAGACAATCTCAGTGCAGAGATGACAAAAGTGAGAGTGACCCACTCAGGCAGATGGAAAGACACAGGTGAAGTCTTTAAAGCAAGAGAAGGCATTTAAAGGATTAGAGAGAGTCATGGTGCCTGCAAGGACTGACAGAGAATAGAGAACAATACTGGTTGTTTTCACTTTAATACACAAATAGAGGTCCAGTTTTCAAAAATGGTTTTCCTTTCTGTTTGTAAGTAGGACTGATTCATATTGCAAATATTGAGTCTATGAAGTATAGGGAAGTCCTGTCCTAATTACAATAGAGGGATGTAGAAATATATTAGGCTTCTCAGATAGTTTACCTTGGTTTTTGTTTCTCAACGCTGAAAGAATTCCTGTGGCAGGAGAACTTTTGTAAATGCAAGTTATTTTTCAGAGGGAAAGGAACATTTCAGGCATTACATTCTTGGAAAGTACACGCTCTCCTTGGAGAGTGTGCAAGGCCACATGGCAGAGACCACTTCAGGAGTGCACGAAAAATGGAGAAGTGGCCATGAAGCCGTCCCCTGAGCCCAGAGTCCTGAGTTGAGAAAGGAAGCAAAGCTTGAGAGAGAAAGGGTGCAAGCCCTGAGAGGGCTCTCTGGAGCTGCCTGGGCCCACAGGAAAGATCACTCACTCTGACCTGCTAGAGAGAGCACCTGAGAAAGAGGGAGGGTGGCCGGCCCTCTGCCTGCTTTTATACTCCCCTATCCCCACTGGCTGCAGGACGGTGGGGTGGGGAGGGGCAGTGGAGAGTGGTGTGATTGAGGGTTGTACCACCCCTAGTGGCTAAAATTCAGGCACACTGACGATGTTGACCTGTGAAGGTAAAGGTTGACCTTCACCTGTACATAGGTGACCTTAGTCTGCATGTACTCAGTTCTGGATTTTCCCATCAGTGTCCAATGTGTTCCTGGTTCCTTTCTTACCACTTTACTGTGACTTGGCCAGCTAAGTTTAATTTAGGGTAGGCATTTGGTAGAGACTAGCCCCTTTTATCTCTCATCTTGCTGCCCATCAAATCCACATGTTTGTTGCCATATCAACCAACTATTCTTAGCAGCAGAATAGGTTTGTAGTGGCTGAAGTGGCAGTCGTTGTTTTGTTGCCCTAAATTTTCTCTAAAGTTTCCTTTGTGCATAGATCTCCTTTGGAGCCTTATGTGGTAAAAAAGAGTGTGAACCATTTAGATAATGCAAATTTTGGACAAGAGGCCTGGATGGGAAGGAAAAGAGTTTCCTAAAGGAACTGACTCAGAGGGCACTTTCCGGAGTCATGTCCATCCATGACAGCCTTGGCAGAACCTCCTGTATCCAAAGCAGCTCTGTCAAACTCAACTAGTTTGCTGATATACATCGTAGAACATATTTCCCAAGGAGTGATTTTTCAATCATGTTGTGACCCTTTATTCAAACAACATTCTCAATGGTCCCATATTTAAATAAGCATCCTAGACTAGCTCTCTGTGATCCTGTGAGGCAGACAATATCTAAAATATCAAATGGTATCTGTGCCCCCACCCCAAACCCTACAGACTTGGTTCAGAATCCTCGGGTCCCTGTTAAAGATAGAGTAGAATTTCCCCATAGGTTGACAACGTCATAAATGTCAGAAGCAAGGATCAAAAGGCCGCCCTTCCAGCTTGCAGCCTACTGCTTCAGCACCAGGGTGAATTCCCTAGATCTTTTTGGTAAGGTATTAAGAGTTGATGGAATGAACAAGCAAAGTGGTATGAAATAAATCTATACAGATTTATATATGTTCACTTCCCATGTTAACTTTTCAGATATATTCAGATTGTTGTGTCTCACTGGTGTATTTACTATTTTTTTACGTGTGAGTGTGTGAGTCTGTGTGCTATATTATGTGTGTGTGTGTGTTGTTCTCAGATCAACCTTGTACAGTAATATGTGGAAACACCCGTAATTTCAGTGGTTTATGTACGACTTTCTGCATCAAGGCCGTTTTGCATCATTTTTGATCTCTAGTCAGTTTTTGACGTGTTGTCCATCAGCTTCTTTATGCTAGCCCACTTCGGATTCCATCAGTCGGCTATGCCAGTTCTCATCTTTGTTTTGAAGTGTTTTCTTTTGTCTGTGCCAGGAATTCCGTTTGGATGGCCCTTTCACATAACTTGCCTAGGGCTTTAATTAATAGTCCTTTCCTTCCATTCCGGTTGCATTGTCTATTTGGATATATGGCCCTATTTGGATAATTGCTACCTTTGAAGATTGGTACTTGTAGTCTAAACCACTTTCTGCATTTATTGATCTCTACCTCGTGTGGTTTTTGTGCTTACTCTCTGAGTGTCGCTTACAACTCAAATGAGGGTTTAGAGCCCATGAGTTACAGATGTGTTTGTGTTTTGCTTCCATCTGGTTTCCTGTCCAAGAAATTCCTTGACAGGGATTTATACGTTTGTTGTAGTTTTATTTTTTATGCATTTGTGTCTAATGAACTGAGATCCTACCTGAGAAAGATGGCTCACCATGCTTCAATTTATGAAAAGTGCTCAGCAGTGGAATCCATTAGCATGGTGTATTACTCCAGTCCTGACTCTTCAGTAATCTTTACAAGTTTTGAAATACTTAGAAAAACATGTCCTCCCTTTCTGTTTGCTCTGCCGTTTTCCAATAGTAAATCATAGCCATCTTTAAACATTAGAGCTATGGGATTTTAATACAATAATATTTTGGTCTTGAAAGCCTACATAGACTTGGTCCTTAAAAACTAATGTTTAGTAAATAAAGGCTTTTCTTTGTTTCTTCCTCCTCTCCCCTAAATCTTCTATGTTTGAATTTGTAAAGGTATGGTTTTTATAACACTAAATTGTAGGTGAAATAAAAGACTATACTTCTTTGGCTGCCACAATGTCTGGAATTTATTTTGGATTCTCAAATTTTCAGAGAAGGCACTAAAACCCAAGCAGTGAAGAGAACAAGTGTAAATAAATCTTATTCTGGCAAAGAGAGAAAAAAACCAACAAAGTTATTTTTTTATTGCTATTTAGCAAAAATCTTAACATCTTAACTGAAACTTAGTTTTTCAAGATAATAAATAGAAAAAGACATATTTTTTTTTATGCAACCTCTCAGTTGGTTGTCTGGCATGTTATGAGATGATATAAATTACTTGAGATGATATAAATTACTTGAGATGATATAAATTACTTGAGGCATCTTTTTATCATCAACATCTATCTCCATCCTAAGAGCATACTTTCAAATTCTAATGTTAATGGACCAATTTTTGTATATTAATAAACTAATACCATGAATCAAGGTCACAGCATATTGTGAAAAGAGCTTCATGGGCGCAAAAGGAGAACAGTTTTAATTGATGGAGCAGCACTGCCTAATGGATGGCGCCTTATGCCTTCAACGCTCCTTCTCTGAATTCCTTCTCTTAGGGTGGTATTCAGTCTTCATGTACCAGCTGCAACCTGAAAATGAGACCCTTTGTGTCTTATTCTGGGTTTATTTTGTTACTACCACTTTTTAAAAAATTAATTAATTATTATTTTTTTAATTTTATTGGGGGCTGTTACAGCTACTACAACATTCAGTACATCATTTATATCAAACACATTTGCACACGTTCCCACATACATTTCCCAACATTTTCCCCTTGAGCCCTTGGTACAAGCTCCTCTTTAAAAAAAAAAAAACTCCCCTTTCCCCTCCCACCCCCTTTTTTTTTTAATGAATCATTTTGTTGGAGGGTACTACCACTTCTTGATCAAAATTCCAAGTTCCTAAATAATCTGTAAGGATTTATCTGCCTGGATCACTTTTTTTTACTTACACAACTTCATAAGACCGTTTTTCTTAAGTTTACAAAGAAGATTATCAGTAGAGACAGCCCCCAAACAAGTAGATTGGACAATTCTTAGGAGGGGTCTGTTGCTGAGATCTTAAGTATGCCCTGCCATATCTGGTACTTAAAGAGATTTAGTGGTATATCTGCACACAAGATTTTCTTTTGACCTGGACAGTACAACTGTTATTATTATTATTATCAATCACAACTTGGATAAAGAATAGTAAATGTGTATCTAGGTATAAAAGGCACTGAACTGAAAAAGCAACAATGGAATATTGTCCTAATCTTATTTGTTAAATTATTTGTTCAATATTCAATGGAACTCTTGTGTATTTGCTTTATAATTTCAGTAGTGAAAAGATAGTTTTCACATTGTAGGGTTTAGAGCACACTGCAAAATGGTAAGCTGGTATTAATACAAGTGAAAATCATTAAAACAAATTAATGATTCTCCATCATTAATGGCTAGAAACTAGAAAGGGATGTCACACAAAAGATACATAGTTTGTTTTCCAGTGTATTTTTGAAAATATCACTCTCTTGCGTACACAAAGGCATTAAAGAGAAAAGACCCACATTTTCAAAGAAGAGAAAATTTATAGCCTTTAATTCCAAAATCAAAGCTTTGTTAAACAATTTCTGTTTCTGTTCTTGATGTGTGCCATTCCCCAGAGTTGATTAAAATTTTAAATCCTATGTTCTTCCATTTGAATTCACTATTATGGTTACAAATCACCAAACACACACACACACACACACATAATGTTACAACATATCATCAAACGGCTTGGGCATTTTATTGTTTATGAAATATTTAGAGTATAAGTGCAGAAGATCAATAAGTCAATTATTGCATTATCCAAGAGCTTCTATTTCCAATATATGGTTGAGATGATAATATTTCTAAAGTGCTGGGAGGTCCTTGAAGAAGATCAAACCACATTTCACAGATGAGCCTGGGATCATAACCCACAGGTCAAAAGGCACACTCAATAAAAGTTCATGTGTGACAGATTCTAGCTACTCTGCAAGCCTATGCAAGATTTATAAGGATGTGAGTTTGCTGAGATAGTTGAAGGAAAATGTAGTTACCATTAGTCTGCCATGATTCATCTGCCCACTAATAGGTACTATGATTAGAAGATCATAATGCTTCATAAGATGTAACAATCACCCAATCAGAAGATTCTAAGCTACTAGATTTTAAAACTTTTGAAGGATTGAAAAACTGTTCTTTCTTTCTTTTTGTTTTATTTTTTACTAATCACATTAAAATGAAGAAATATGCCTAACACAAAAACAGACAGAAACAATAGACAACTCCTGCCTTTACCACCCAGACTGAACACATGTGACCGACCTTGTTTACATGTAATGCCTTTACTACTTTCATCTTCATCTTTGTGCCAAGATGTCAAAGCTTTAGGCAGCCTGAGCACAAAGAGGTTGTGATCCATAGAGAGGAGACACAGAGAAGTGGGTGGTGCCTAAGAGCTGCTGGTTTTCACATCTCAGTAATACATCTATTGTGTTAGTGAGACTTCAGTGTTCTTTAGAACCTCACAAAAATAAACACAGAGGTGACAATTTCGTACAAAAGTAGTTACTTCTCTTTCAGCCCTCTTTTGGGGTTAAAGTTCTCAGGGGGGATTGTGAGGATTTGCAAACAAATCTTAGGATTAAAAGCTGGTCTACAGAGTCAGTCAACTGACACTTCCTCAGTGAAGAAATACAACTCCTCATGAATTGAACTTTGCCATCGCAGGTCAGGCTTCTGGATGTCTGTAATAGTTACTGTCAAGTCATTAAATGCTTATAATCTATTCCGGAGGGCTGTTATCCTTGAAAGCGTAGTAGCCCCCTCCTCCCAGCACCTTATGTTCCAAGACCCCCAGTGGATGTGTGTATATATACATACACACGAGGCTTTCTTTCTCTTGCTACACATTCAGAAAACAGGTGCTCAGAGGGTGTCCTGGAAGCAGTAACCCACAGGAGGCCAAGAGCACACCACATAGCTCTTACCCAGTGTGTTCCCAGACTTCCACACAGCCTGGACTGGAGCACCTCCTCAGAGCAGCACACAAGCTTAGTGTTCTTTGATCTTGGTTACTAGGGAATGGAATAGAAACCAGGAAAAGTGAAACTGTTGAGAAGGCCGAATTATTTTGTATTTGTTTTGTTAGTGACGGCAGGTGGCTTTGGTCTTTGACTCGATTTGTTTATTTGTTTGCTTGCTTGTCTCTTGTTCAAAGGGTTACATTTTCATTTGGAAAGTTAAAAAATAAATCAACTACATTATAAATCTTTATTCAATCCACCAAATCTGGAACTTATAGAATAGTTAGAATGTTTCATCATTATCTCTGTTATGAGATATGGGCAATAATTACAAAGAGAAAAGGGGACTACTTTTGAGAATGGAGACTTGTCTTTAATAGAATTTTAAAAAATTGTTTTATTATAAATGTTTTGGAAGCACCACATTTGCAATTTGAGCAACCTTCACATTCTAATAGAAAAGAGAATATGGCCAGTTACATTTTATGATAAAGTAATAATGTGTATACTTGCTAAAAGATGCTTTTGGGTAAATAGTATACATATTGATATTTATTCAGTTAAAAAATCATTTGAGTGCCTGTTTCATACCAGGATAAAGCAATAAGCCAAAGTCTCTGGCATTATGTTTATGTTAGCTGGAAGGTTTTTTTCCTTTTTTTTTTTGTCTTCTGCCTCAATGTTATTTTATTAATCATTCTATCATTCTAAAAAAATACAAAAATAGGCCAACAGTGTTTTACAAATACCATTAGTATGTGAGAAGACCACATTAAAATGAAAATGTTCTAACCAGGCTTAAGAGTCTGCTGAAGAAAAAATATAC
This sequence comes from Nesogale talazaci, assembly GCA_004026705.1. Classification (NCBI taxonomy): domain Eukaryota; kingdom Metazoa; phylum Chordata; class Mammalia; order Afrosoricida; family Tenrecidae; genus Nesogale; species Nesogale talazaci. The sequence continues at coordinate 24,482 of PVJH01001434.1, read as the reverse complement.
ATGTTGATGATTAAAAATGTAAGTGGATTAAAATCATCAAAGGTCATGAGAAATATGAGAAGATAGCTTACCTTGTGTTTTCAAATCAGCTGACTGACAAATTTATTAATTTAAATTGACCAAAACATCTTTAACTTTTGGATAATCTCAGATATACGTTATCACATTATCTCACATTATCTTTATGCATGTAATCCTAGGTGCAATGTTAAGATGGGGGAAAAAACCCAATTCTTTATATTAGCATCTAAATGCACAATTATAAATTGATCAGGGGCTATTACTATTACAAATAAGATTAAATCTGTCTTCATGTCTACAGTCAATGAAATTCATCTAGTAGCTTACTAAATCCTGACAGAGAACCATATAATAAATTAAGTTTAAATCATAACTATAGACACACTTGTTAGATTAGATTCTGCTATGTATTCATTTTATGTCTTTTTAAAAATCTCATATTATTTTGCTTTTTTGCTAATTACAAAATGATTTAGGAATTGTTGTACACTTAGTATGGATAGCCACCATTACTTGGTTTCAAGACTTCCTTGATTTTACTCCAATTTAGTTTATGACATTCTCCTTAACATATTCCATTACCATAGTCATGATTTAGTTTGAATTATTCTTTGAATTCTGTATATCTTGAGTTTTTTATCTGTTGTCTTTTCTCCTTTGTTTTCAGCACTCCACTATTTCCTGAGACAATTTCTACCCACCTTTTAAAGATTTAGTATGAAATCTGAATCTTCCCTAAATCCTTATATTTCCCCATTAAATATATTCCCCATTATGTATATGTATATATAACACACACACACACACACACACACATATATATATAAAGTTCAAAAGAGGTTCAAATTTCTTGTCTCCCAACTTATATCTTTCTAAAGACTTTTATCACTTTTATCTTGCATTTTTTGTTATTCATCAATTATTGCACATATTTATGTTAAGCACTTGCCAAGTAAGATGCTAACAACATTCCATTTGGGTCGTGAGTATAAGCAAGATGGGCTTGTATGTTCTGGTGAGAATTAAAAACCAGGGCTGAGCCCCAGTGGCGTAGTGGTTGTGCACGGGACTGCGGCCCACTGGGATGGAGGTTCAATTCCAGCAGTGGGACTGGGCCTCTTACTCCCACCACCAGAGAGCAGTGATGCCCCCCCCCCAAAAAAAATAAAAAACCACTAGGAAGCTAACTAAAAGCTATTGTACTTTTTATTTTCACAAGGTATCAACAATTTTAAACAGCATGAGTATTAAAACACTCCTGCCCTCAAAACCTTTCCTCTTCCACCCTCTGGACCCTGTTAGTTTACCATTGTGTATGTCTACCTGTATGTGAGACCAACCCTGGGTAGTGCACGTGTTGTGAACCCACCTACCCATCCGTGTGACAGAAGAGGCACCTGACTGTCAGCCTTTGGAAAGATGGTAGCCCAGAAAACTCCATGGAGCAGTTTTGCTCTGTAACGTACGGGGTCAACATGAGTCGTAATCAAATCTCTGGCAACATATCTGTTTTTTTTTATGTAGGTGCATGCCAACTCTTATGGTATGAGAAGACTTCAAAAAGTTTATGGGAAAGTAGAATTAAGATCATAGAAGTTTCTCACTCAACATTTTGAAGTTTCTTGTCAGGTATATGTGCAGTTAGTCACCAGAATTCCTGAACTCAGCTTCATACTGCATTTGTTCCCAAAGTAAATTCACAGTGATTTTGCATTATTCCAAATGAAATCCACTCTGATTTCTGATTCTTAATTGCAAGTAAAGGGCTACTCGTGATATATTGTATTGAATTTAAATAATATAATAATAATCTTTTAAAGTCCTCCTTAAATTGTTGATTGTTATAAACTTAGAGAACAGATTTTAAAAATGAGTAGTCTTTATTTTTTATAGAATTATTACTAAAAATTATTCTGTTGTGTAGTGGGGAATGTAAAGATCTACTCTATTTGTCACATTCATATGTTCACTCAGTGTAAGGACAGATATGATATTCAGTCTCGAGGTACTTGTATTCTCATATCCCCCACAAGGCATTCTGTCTGTTACTATCTTTAGAGCAACTGAGATATTGATTAAGCACTTTTCCAGAAGATGTACCTACATATCTATGTGTGCATTGATCGTCTGTCTTCATACCTATATACTGGCCCCTTCCCTCTCTCCTGAAGCAGCTTTTCCCCTTACACCAAACATTTGGATGACCTGGGATTCTTCTCTGTGAAATGATAATTTTCCATAGAGTATGTTCACAGAGGGATTATATATCTCTTATTTAATTTACATTTAGATGTAAATATGTTCTTGGGAAAGCGGCTTCAAGAACTATTTTTCGCTAACCAAAAATTATGGATGTCATATATTTATTTCATGAAATAGCTTAGTTTGCATTACTATGAGCATGGAGCTAATTGAGTCAAATAAAATGGCATATTAATTTTGTAATCACAGAAACATAATCGTTTAAATTGTGAAGCTGCTCATGAGTCATTATTAGGTAGTAAAACCAGCATTATTCTTTTGAATTCTTTAAACAATTTACATTTACTGATATTAAAGGCCATTTTATTGAAATATTTTAGAGAAAAAGTTGACATGGAAAATGTATGTCGTTATGAAGATCACTATATTGTTCTAATGTTTAAGTATGAAGGCTGTATGTGGAGAGGGATCATTTCAGTTCGTCTTTGTTATCAGGTTGGTTCTGTCTCATATTGACTCTGTCATGTTTCTAAGACTAAATCCTTACAAGAGTCAATAGCCTCGTCTTCCTCCCATGGAGGGGCGAGTGAGTTTGAATTTCAGATCTTGCAGTTAGCGGTCCAGTGTTCTTGAGACATCTCCAAAAATAACGAGACATCTTTCTCAGGAATGTTATTATTGATATCAATCACATGAGACTTACAGCCAAGTCAGTGCCAGCCACTATATGAATTCAAGGGACCTTATATTATGCTAAGGAATTTCCATATGCTATTTTATTTGCCTTTGATTATAGGCTATTTCCCCAAGGTATTTTGTAGTTAAAAAAATAGACACTTGGGATAATAAATAGTCTTTTGTAGGCCCAAGTAGTGGGTTATGCTTTGGGCTGCTAGCTGCCTGTTCAGAAGTTCGAGCCTCTCAGGTACTCAGTGGATAGAGGTGAGACTTTCTGCTCCGAGAAAGACATACAGCATTGGAAAGCCAAAGAGACAGTTCCCCCCTGTGCGATAGGATCTTTGTTATTTGTAGATGGGGAACGGGGGAGGTTTGTATGTCCTGGAGGAAAACATTAGCTGAAGGGCTATTTGAATCCAAGCCTGTCTAATTTTTGGTAGCCTTGTATAAACCTTCTCATTCAGTAGAGCTATTTTGTCTGGGTTGTACTTAATTAAAGAAGAGAAAAATGTTTACTGTTGAATGACAAAATTGCCTCTCTCCTTACTTAGAAAGACAAGGACCAAATATGTAAGTCCCGTGTCCTTATAAATAATAACATTTATAAGGGACTCTTCGTAATAGCACCAGTTTTAGTTGGAAATAGACTCACGTAAATCTTTATCTATATTTATATTTCCCCCTTTCTTGCCAGAATGACGTAGGGGGACAACGCAGCCTGATAAACAAGTGGACCACTTTTCTTAAGGCCAGACTGATTTGCTCGATTCCAGGAAGTGGGGCAGATACTTACTTTGATGAGCTTCGTAAGTTGTACATTCCTTCCTCCTTGACAGATCTTTATGAACCCAGTCATTTGTCTTTTGTTTTATTTCCGAAGACTTATTATGTAGCTTGCCAAATGTTGCAGAAATAGTCTTCACTAAAATTGCACACATATTAAAGGGCATAAAGCTACTCCAGGTCTGGGCACATAGGAATTAAAAAGACCTTTGCTTTGTAAGAACCCTCAAAAATAATAAAGGAAAAAAACCTGGCGGTGAAAGCAAGAAAATTATTTGCTTGGGGGCAACAAATACAACCTGTCCTTTCCTCTTTTCTATTTCCCCTGTTCATTTTCTATGCAATCTTTCCCTTTGGAAAGAACCACTCTCAACTGTGGGAAGAATTTCGGTTCATTATTCTATGAATGCCCTCTACTGGTGGACAAGAGACGCTTGGTAACCTGTGTCCCTCTGACGCAGTCTAAAGAAAAATAAGAAGTGATTCTTCTCTTTCACTTCACCTTTTTATCTTTCCCAAAGTTAATTCTAGGTGTATTTTGGTTGATGTATAAAAATTCAGCATTTTTATGTGTTACCGTCTTGAGCTGGTTTATGTCTTTACCAATAATGTAAAAATGTATGCATACATATACTTGTATTAAATGGTATTATTATTATATTTTATTATATTTACATGGTGCCCTGATGGTGTCATAGGTTGTGCATTGAGCTGTTATCCTCAAGATCAATAGTTCAAAACCACCAGTCACTCTGAGGGAGAAAGTGGGGCTTCAACTCCCAAAAAGATGGGAGGAGCACACCGTCTCAGAAACACACAAGAGCAGTACTGCTCTGTCCTACAGGGACACTGAAACAGAATTGACTCCATGGCAGTGAGCTTTTTGTTTCTGCTTTTTACCATTTTAGTAGATTTCAATTTTTGTGGATGATTTTGTCATGTGTACAGTGTACAATGACAGCAGAAGTAATATTCCTCAGGACAGTAAAAGTCACTCCCATCCAGTCAGTTCCAATGCACAGCAGCCCTGTGGACGGTTTCGGAGACCATGGATCTTCATCGGGCAGACAGCCTCTTCTTTCTTCCTCAGAGAAGCTTGGGGGCTTGGACTCTGGACCTGGTAGTCAGCAGCCCGCACCTCACCCCCAGTGCCACAAGCAGCACTGCCAGCTTAATGACCTCTGCACTAGTTACACAGAGAGCAGTTTCTCTATTGGACCCAAAAGGAAATTGAATTACTTAATAATATTGCAAGATAATGCTATTTTTACAGTGGAAGTTGAAAAGGAGCTATAATTTAGGTTTCTATTCTATCTGATTCATATAATCTTACTTGGAAATAGTTATGGAGATTGTCAATGAACTCTTTAATTTATTTGTGATTCAAGAAATCTCCTAAGGGGTTAAATGTTTAATATCATGCTGCTGTGAGTGAATAATTCTTTTCATTTTGATGCTTAAGTCATAATATAGTGATCCTCACTGTTATTTTACATACTGTTTGAAATGTCTCATAAATGTTGGTTTATTTTTGTAAAATTTTTATAAACACAAAAGTAAAAATATCATGATTTTTCCCCATTTATAGAAGATATTTACTTACTCCCCACAAGAGATGAAAGAAATCCTGTAGTGTATGGAGTTTTTACTACAACCAGGTAAGTTCTGAGAAATATTTTTAACCATTTGAGAATCTTCATGTGTACATAAGTTATATATTTTTTTCTGTACTTTTTAGGTAGTATATCATACACATACCTGCATTTTACTTTGCAAATTTTTGTTTCTCAGAAATATGCTAACATAAATAGTTTCCTTTTTATATCACACAGCATAGCATCCCTTATATCAATTACCATAACTTATTTAACCAGTGCCTTACAAATGGATATTTATATTATTTCCAAATATTTGCTGTTATAAGTACTGCTGTAGTGACATTGCTCACATGTTATTCCCCACACCAGTAAGTGTCTGTGAACCAAGGTCCCAGACTAAAATTACGAGGTCAGAAAGTATATAAAGATATATCAGAAGTATTAATACTTCCAAGCTGCCCAGCATAGAGGATTCCATTAAATAAATAATGTTCCTTATCGATTTGGCTGTTATCATAAAATGGCATATTCTTGACTTTTAAAATCAGGCTATCAGAATAAAATGAAGCTCTTATTTGGCTTCTCAGTATGCCATAAAGATGGAAGTGAATCTTTTTGCAATCATTTTATGCTTACTAATTTAGCCCATAGAAATTTGCATTGTTTACACAGAGATTCCAATTCATAGTACATTTGGCTAAAACTAAAGATTTCACAGAATATTTCTATCTGTTTTTTTCTCTCATCTTTCTGGTTTATGCTGTCTATAATTGTCATCTTAAAAACTGTGCCCTCATTGTGCTTCCCTGAATCTGGGACTTTTATAATGCTAACATCTCTGGTCCTAAAGACATCCTCCATTATCAGGACTTCCTGCTTGGTGGCAGTAGGTACCACATATCTCTGCTTACTTGCTTAATCCCCTTTATATCTCAAAAGAAATGGATTCAGGATACAAACAAACTCATTCACTACATTCATATAAATGCCTTTAATCCTGAGGAACTAGTATCTTTGAAAAACCAAACCCATGACCGAGGAGGGGGTTCCAAGTTATAGCGAGCTGGTGTAGCAGAGTAGGAAGGGCCCTGAGGGTTTCTGAGATTGTAAGTCTTCACATGGGTGGATCATCGTATCTTTCACTCTCAGAGTAAGTACACTGATGGGTTAGAATAGCCAACCACCGTCAGCAGCTCATGGCTCCACTAGCATCTTAGAGGTGAGCATTTAAGATACCATATAATATAAATATCAATTCAGAAAATGAAGGATAATTGCAAGACACAGGAAAGTATGGCCCAATCAACTTGCCAATTATTTTATGGAACAAAATCAAATTCAAACTTGCCTCTATGTAGCTTTTTTCAGAATATCTGAGTACTTTCCTCTGATGATGTTAAATTTGATAAGTAAGTTTGGTCATTATTCTTGACACATATCACTGCCTAAAACACATGCTACATCATATATTTCAATCTCTTGAACAGATTTCCTATCAGTCTTTTTCAATGTGTATTAATATTATATTAGAAGATTCAAGATTAAAAACTCACTACCATTAGGTAGCTTGCCAGTGATAGCCAACCTGTGTGACATAATAGAACCACTTGTATGAGAGTCTAAAGCTGTGACATTTTTCAGGATCAGCAAGCCTCTTCTTACTCCTATAGAGCGATTATTGGGTTTGAACCATTAACCTTATGGTAGCAGTCCAATGCATACACCTATATGCCACCAGATAATCTTATTCTTGGTAATAGAGAGACAGTATTTTGCTTCATTTCGAGTACATTTTAAAAATTTGTTGTTTGCAAAATGGAGTTTTTTATTTTTCTACTGCTCATTTATTATATAATATGTTATATAAAAGTTAGCATTTAAGATGCATGTGTTAAATAGATAAAGAAAATAAATACAGTGTCAAAAATACATCTTCAAATAAGAGATTACTTGATTTAGTATAAGATATTGAATATAAAAGTAACATCTGAATACAAAGGAAGTACCCTAAGATATAGCTTAAGACGTTCTTACTTTAGACTCCACCTTCCCATTAGTTTGTATTTGAATATAAAAAGGTGCAAGAAAACAGGGTGTCTGTTACATTTCAGCACTCGCTCTCTTGGCACCCTTCCACTCACAGACGTACTTTCACGTCATTGTGTGTCCCACACACAAGGCACAGCTACCTGCCAGGAAAATACCGCCCCGGGTCCTTTTCTTTTTGCGCAGCCCACCAAGGGTGTGAAGTTACAAGTCAGCCCTTTGTTCTTGTTGCGCTTTGTTTAGTTTTTAATGCTGCCCTCAGACTGAGGTAATGTCAGGGTGCAGGTCACATTCTTTGTCCAATGAGAAGATATAATTAGCCTGTAATAACAGCGATGCCTTTAAACGTGATTCATCGTCGCTTCAAAAGCGTAGAGCAGCTCTTCGGGCTTGGAAGGCAGTGGCCCTCCACTTCTGTAACTTTCCCCTTTCTGCTGGTTTTCCATCACCTCCTTAAAAACAAAACAAAACTCACTGCTCTGAAGTCAATCCCACCTCATTGTAACCCTGCGGGACAAGTCTGAATTCTCCCGTGGGTTCCTGAGACTGAAACTCTTTGAGAAATTAGACAGCCTCGTCTCTCCCCAGTGGAACTTCTGCTGGTTTTGGACTATGAACCAACCACTACACCAACAGATCTCCTTCCCTTCACCTTCTGATGACGCCAAGTAATATCATTCTAACAATAGCAATCATGGAGATACTCATTTTCGAACACTATTAGCTCATTGGCGTGGTGCTGATATACTATTAATGATCTCTTTTTAAAATCAGAAATCACTGGAAGTTTTTGACTATGGAAAGTCTTTAAAATTCCTTTGGAGATGTGAACTCCCATCCTGTGTGATTATAAGTAACTTTAAATATCATCTAAGGTGCTGTAATGCATGAACTTAAATGCAAGGGCAAGCAGAAATAGGTTCTTTCAATATTTTAAAGCAGATAAGCCAAAGTTATATGAGGAACTTATTTGGTAGGATATATTATTGTACACTACCCTGCTTTTAGAAGACACTTAAGTAAGATGATCAGTATCTACTTTTCTACAAGATTGGGTGTTTTCTTTTTTTTAAATAGGCTATATATACCTCTTATTTTCTAAGTATGTAAAAAAACTATTATTTAATAATAAAAACACATAAGGTGCACTCACTGACTTTGAGCCAATTCTGACTCCTTATGACCCTCCCATTCCGACTTTGGGGTTTCGGAGACTGCAAAGCTTCACAGGACTAGACTCCCAGACAATGGCTGCTGGTTTCAAACACCTGCTTACATGGCTGTGACACTACACCATGGGGGCTCTTATGCTATGATAGTGTCTATAAAATTCAAGAACATGTGGATCAATATAGTATTCATTCTTTTGTATTATTCCCTAACCATCTACTTTTCTAAATAACCTCACTTACCCAGGGTGCCAGTTTAGATGTCACCTCCTTGCTAGAAACTAACCTGGCAGGCTGTACTGCTTCATCATCCAGATCCAACGATAGCTTCTTATCATACTCATATTTAGTGTAGCTCTTATCAAACTGTTTTCTGGATCACTCGGACCAGAAGTTTCTTGGGGGCTTTTGTCGGCATTTCTTAACATGTAGTATATGCTCCATCATTTTGGTCTACAGCATCTGGAACATTCGCTCCATAAACTGTGGCGGGATGTATCAGTGAATAATTGAATCTGGCTACATTTTTCAGCTCCATCTTCAAAGGCTCCGCTGTTTGTGTGTACAGCATGGCTGACATCAGAGGTGTTTTCAATGGCCCGTATGCGCATAAGGAAAGTGCAGACCATCGCTGGGTGCAATATGATGGAAGAATTCCTTATCCCCGACCTGGCACGGTATGTATCGACTTGAGGACTGAACTATGCTTTTAATCCCATATTATATGTCTGGTTGTACTCTAATACATGATTCTACGCATCACAGAACAAGCTTACTGACGAAGATCCTCAGGTACAGACAGGCAGAGCACTTTGCCCAGGGTCACAGAGCTAATAAATAATGGAGCAGCGGGTGACATCTAGATTCTTGGGCTGCGGCATGCAAGCACTTAGTCCTTTGCTCTGCTCCTGAGGTCTAGAGATTTCCAGTGAGCTCTCTGTAACTCAGAAAGAAGCTCGCCCTGCAGGATTCTTTTACTTTATCAGCTTTCTGTCCTGAAGCAGCATCAGCCACAGCATTCTGAATTGTTTCTAAATGATTTTTCTTTAAAAGAAAAAAGCACAAAAAAACAGAGATCATTCTGAGCATCCCATTTTAATTTACATTACCTGAAAAGTTTTCAGAAAGTACTTAGAAAGCTACAGTAGTTAAAATACATCCATCCTTTCCAATTAATTAGCCCCTGGGGAACACAGATGGCTAAATGCTGGATGATTAACCCCGAGATGGTTGACTCAAATCTTCCCGGGGACACTTGGGAAGGCAGGCCTGCCCATCTGCTTCTGACAGCCTGGAGAAGCCTGTGGGGCAAGTCTCCTCTGCCCCCACGGGAGGGGAGTCCTCACTCCACACTCCACTGCAGCTAGGGAGGAAGCTCTTTCTATTTCCTCCATGATCATTACCAGGACTGAACAATGTGAAGGGTGCAGACTCCATATCACTCCGTTAGTTTCTCTTAATGATTTTTAAAGTTAGTAATACTGTGTTTTTTTCCTTGCTATTTTACATTTGTCATGCTGATACTGACATTGGGAGCCTCATATAACTACTGTGAAATTCTGTTCCACATAGGTTTTTCGTAAACTATCTGATCAGTATAATATTTGCAGTACCTTTTCATTCATAAAATGACTAAAATTTTGTTTCATGGCATGTCAAGTCATGGCACTTAAAAACTTCAAGAATGTAAGGACTAGAATGAAAGTTAGAGATAGTGTCGTCCATGAGGTACAGGAGCAAAGGGATGCGGGCTGAAAACACGTTTCCTGGGGTCTGTCTGCAAAGTCAGGCTTGGGGTTTCTGCTTAGTCTCCTCCCACACACTGCGCTGGTAATGCTGATACATTGTTGAGTGTCCTCAGTAAAACTAGCTGCAGTTCTTTGAACAAAATCTCTTCCCTTCTCTCATGAGTTGTCTCTTTAATTTGTTTGAAGTTGTGATGATCCTATTTCCTACAAAATACCAATTCAGAAAATTTTGTCAAAAACCTTCATTGAGGGATCCTCTTCATGCACATGTACATGATTTCCTTGCATTCTTATGACAATATGGTGGGGTAGATATTTATTCTCACAATTTTACGGGCAAAAAAAAAGCACTTCAAAGTGAACAACATGCTTAAGGTCTCACGCATTGAAGAATGCTGGGATTTGAATTAAATTTAGATCTACCAATCCCTGTTGTTGATGCTAGAGACCTGATTGTGGCTCCTGACCAGGGCACCTGCGACAGACAGTCACCACTTGTTGACAGTAGCATGTGTTTTGGTTTGATGCTGAGCTGGTTCAGCTGAGCTTCCCAAGCACGGGGAAGAAAGTCCTGGCAACTTAATTCTGAAAATCAATTGCTGCTGAATAATTGCCTTTCTATTAAACATATTGGAAATATCTTGGACTATCCAAGGAACAAACAAATTTGCCTTGAAGAAGTGCAGTGAACATGCTTTTAGAGGCCACGATGGTGAGACTTATCTCCTGTGGGGTACACTGGCCATAGTATCAGGAACAACCCATCTCTGAAGAAGGACACAGGGCTTGGTAAAGTGGAGGTGACACAGAAAAGAGGAGGCACTTGCCAAAATGGTACCTAGAAATGAAGCGATAAGAATATTTACTGAAAGTCACTTTATTCTTAAGCGAAAAATGTAAGTGCACTATTAAAATCATTTTTCTATTTAATTTTGTCTCAACATGGTTTTTTTGATGTTGAATTCTAAATCATCTTATTCATCCTGCCATCTGTTTTTATTTTTCCTAAGCTAAAGCAGCATGTCAGAGGTTTTTATTGATTTTCAGTTTTGAGAGAATGCTGTACTTCCTCTGACACAAAGTCAAAACTAAACTCTCATCAGGGCTGTGACATCACTGCTCTATCATGGAAATAAGCCTGGAAATTTCAGGGCACAGAGAGGCACTGACAGAATCACTGCACTCCCCCAGATTCTTCTGCCCTCTGGCGTTCAAATAGAATATCTGAGTACATTGTAGTGTGTTCAGCTGAACTTTTTCAATCATCGTTTATCTACTGGGTCATGGTAATAAGTTCCAAATGATATAGGTTAGATATAGATTCTAAATTATGAAAAAGAAAAACAACCAAAAAAAAGGGGGGAAAACAATTAGACACCAAAAAAGGCTATTATGAAACTTAGAACCTCATAATATGTACAGACCAAATATTTCATTTTTGATATTTGTTTTATTATTTTAAAGTTATTCTTAGTTTTAGTCATTGTTCATAGGAAATTTTGAGGATGAATGTATGAATGGAAAATATTAGCAACTGCTGACTTGAAAACTACTTTCAGTTTTCATCATTACCTTCTAAAAAGGGGGGTGGGGTGGGAGTACTCCCATTGGAAGGTCAGTTATCTTTAAAAAATGAATATTTCAGTAATCGTGAGCTATTTTGCTCAATTTTGGACAATTTGAAAGTTTTATTTTATAAACTGTCAATTCATTTAGAATTCCATTTTATCAAATAACTGTGGATGCTTTTATTTATTTTGAGTTTTAACATATTAAAGACTTTTATGGGAATTTCCACCTGGGACTCTATCTTTTTAATACTATCTGCAAACTTCATAGCTTGAAGTATCTTTGTGGACACTAGAAAGTAATCAATGAACTAAACTTCCCACTAACAGCTTTAATGCCAATAAAAGTTAACCTTTCTGATATTATGATTAGTGAAAATAGAAGATCTGCAAAACATAATTCAAAAGATTCTTAGGAGTTTTTACTCAAAAATTGGAAAGAAGCGTATATTTTAATAAGCACCATGAAATGGTAAAACTCACTCTAGACTACATTGATCTCAGCCTTAGTTCAGCATTTTATACTGTTGATACCATACAGACAAACACATGCTCATCTTTGGCTCTCTTTTTATTTTGGTTAGTGCTAGTTTTCTTCTGTTTGTTCTTATTTTAAACTTTAGAAAGAAATATTAAAGTTGCATAAAATATCAAAAAGACGAAGCTAACCTCTTCCTGCTAATTGCCCTTCCACGATTTGCATCTGAATATAGTGTGTCCTTTTGAATGAAAAAGAATAATGCTAAAATGTCCTTCAAGATTTTGAAGAATTGTTTAATCTTAATGAAATAATCAAATGAAACGTCTCCTGTCTCCAATTCTATGTTACGAATTTTGGTTTTACAAAAAACAAACAAGCAAACACCATTTTTCCCAAAGGCAATCCACATATTGGCCAACCTGTGGTGACTCTATAAGAAAGTGGAATTGCCCTGTATGATTTCTAAGGAACAGAAACACCTGATGGAGTCAACCACTGCCAGGCCGTTAAGGTGTTTAATTACTGCACCACCAGGAGTACTTACAGATGGACTGCGCTGTATTTAGAGATTCACTCTGAGAACAAACTTGAGCAATTTGTCAACTTTGACAAAGTGTTTAAACTGAAAAAAAAATTTTAAAGCCTCACTTCCTATACTGTTTTCAAATCTCTTTCTGAACAAGCAGCTCCACCATGCACAAGTCCTCACATAGGATTTCTCTAGAGAAATTCCAAGGTGAAGATTAAGTTTCCTCCCTTTTTGGTAGGGCTCCCAGTGTCCATCGTCTCTGCTTTTAGATAAAATTATCCAAACTCAGGATGTGGGTGTGGATGAGTGTGACAGTTGTTCTTCGTTCCCACCAGATTATAAAACTTTTAACTGCAAAAAGACATTGAGAGATCACCAACTCCTCGTAATGCCAGGTTCTATTGAAAAGTTTGCCTTACCAAACACATTATCCTGGACCAGTGTTAAATTTTGCATTATCTGCCTGTTCAAGAAAGGCCTTTGTTATTCGAACACATCAAAGCTTCACAGCTTTAAATGAGAATTGGTTTATAATCTGGTTTCAAAGAAATAAGTCTCAGAGAAAGCATGTCATAGAGTAATAATACATATCAACTGTATACCTACAGCAGGCTGCATCTGTGATTCTTGAGAGAGAATGAGTTCATAAAAGTTTCATCCTTTGTCTTAGTTGATATTTTCTGTAGTGTGTGTGGATTTACAGTAACTGCAGAGCCCCGAATTTCCGTAATTATTTAGGCACCCTATTGTCTATTCCCACAGTCCCGAAAAGTTCTGGATTTGCAAGCATGCGATGCTCTGTCCTCTAACATGTTATTTTCAAGTGTTTCTATGTCTTTATAATCTCATATCTGAAGATTTGATGTCTTTGTCAATCTATAATTTGAATCTAGATTACAATCTAGGTGGCGCTCATGAAGAAATAACTTCCCCGTGTTGTGTTGTGTTTAACAGTGGCATCTGATAGCCTGGGTTGGCAAGTGCTCATTGTTATGGTTGAATTCTCTCACCTTTTCTCATAATAGTCTCCCAACAGAGTGCACAACAGAGTCTAACAACCCTTTTGTTGTTGCTGTTCTCCTTTAAGACATTGTTGATAAGTAAAGATTGATTATTTCATTTAAGATCTATGGAAAACATGAAGCAAGTTTCATGCATCTGTGGCCCATGCATGCCTGCCTTTTTATCCGACTGAATTTTCAGTTTCATTTTCATCTCCCCATTTTTTTTACACAGCAGGCCTTACACCTTTTGGACAGCGTGATCATTACTTTGTGGCCCACTGTCTAAATAGCCTTTCATTCTGTCCCTCTGGACTTTAGACTGTAGAACTGTGAAACAGAGAGAGGGGCGAAGTCAGGACCAGCATCTGGCTCTCCCGATTCCACGTCCTTGGAACTGATGAAATGCGTTTAGAGTGTTTTACTTTTTCTGTGTCGCAGGCATTCCTCTGAAACAAACCCCAAACCAGTGAGGTGCCCCTGCTTCACAGTGGTGCTGAGGGGCCGAGGTAGAACCTTTCCTTAGAATGTCTGGCCCTGGAGATTGTCAAGGAGCAGGCTGCCTCGTCTTATTCCTCATGGAGCTCTGCAGGGTTTGAACCGCTGACCTTATGATGAGCGACCCAACAATTAACCCACCGGACTAATTGGGCTTCTTAGCTAAGGGAAAGGGACCAGTTCAAGGAAGCATCATGGGGTCCCCTCTGAAATTGTTCTTTGAGGAGCCCTGGGGACAGACCACTTACACCTTGTGTTGTAGTTCTGAAGGTCAACATGGTCAGACTCCCACTGCTCTGTGGGAGAAAGACCAGGCTTTCCCCTCCTTTGAATAGTTTCCGTCTCAGAGGTGCACTTGTAGCCTGCTTTACAGGGTCGCTATGGATCGGCATTGAGTTTGATTTATAATTGTACCTAAGGCAGCAGGTTCTCAACCTGTAGGTCTCCACTTAAGGTGACCAGACGTCCCGCTTTTTAAAAATTTAACGACCTTCCACGGCATTTTAAAATTAAAATAAAGATATTACAATACTACTATTTTTGTGTCCTATGAACATTTTTGTTGCTTCATAGAGACCAAATTTTTAATCAAGGAACACCCCCCCACACACACCCACTCCTGTTAATGGTGTCCCGCTTAAAATCTGGTCACTTTACCAAACGACCCTTTCACAGGGGTGACCCGATTCATAGCAGTAGGAAAATTGCAGTTAGGACATCGCAAGGAAAATAACTTTGTGGTTGCTGGGTCACCACAACACTAGGAACTGTATTGAAGGCTTGTTGGAAAGGTTGAGAACCACTGTCCTAAGGGAACTGCGGAGGACTATGCTTGGGCTGTTAATGGGAAAGTCAGCAGTTGAAATCCCACCAGGTACAGGGGAGAGAAAGAAACTCTCTGTGCCCTTCAAGAACGACCGACTGAAAAAGCCCAAGGGGCAACTCTCCTCCGTCCCGTGTAACTTCTGGGTCCGAAGTGACTCCACGGCAGTGGGTTAGATGGGCTTTGGGACTGTCCCCGCGCCTATCTCTGATGTTCAAGATCCTCCCCTCTTTGTTACTGACTGGTCCTTAGAGGAGTAAGCCAGGCAGCTCCGCAGCTAGAAAATAGCACGGCACAAAGACGACACTCGCCTTTTCTGTGGTCTGTCCTGAAAAATCAGGTGTCCTGTACCTGTGTTTCCCTACTAGTTCCTGAAAGTGAAAGCTGGTCCCGGGGCCCACTGTGCCATGTCTTCCCTCCCATTCGTCACCCCCCACCCCCATCCCCCACCCCATTAGCGACTTGGAGAGAATAGCCTGGAGCAGCAGCAGTAGGAGAAAACTTTAAACAGCTGTCTGGGGCCCTGCCAAGGGGCAAAGTTCTCGCATTGGATAAAAACCATTTTTCTCCTCTTATCCATCGCTTCCCGCTGCACTGCGAAAGGCCCTGTGCAAACAGGCCGAGCTGCCAAGCATAACACGATCACACCTAACCAGCCGTGGCAGGCAGCCACGGGAGATAGGCGCGCACCGGGCGTGGCGGCCTGGGCTTGGCCCTTTCATCTCCGGGCTGTCTAGGCAGGTCTCCGTCGGGGCCTCTGCCCGCTATGAATGTTTCCAGAAAGACGCTGTCATTTTAGTGTGGGGGCTGGGGGTGGGGCGTGTGTCATAGATTTATTTTTTTCTTTTCCAAATTTTAAAGCTGCTTGGTGCATGAGTATGTGGAGACACAGATAATCTGCCTGATTTAGCCCCTGCACTTTGGGGAGCTAAAGGGGTAGGAATCAGACGAACTTTTTTTTTTTAAAAAGGTGAAGACAGGAGCAAATGATCCTCTCGAGAATATTTCGATGGTGTGTGCCGACAGCCACGCATGAAAAGCATGTCTATGGAGAGGAACACACACACACACACACACACACACACACACACACACACACACCACCTAGGAGATGGAACTGCAGTAGGAAAATGTTATAGGAATTTTTGAAGGAAAATAAATGATTGAAAGCACCCTTCCAGTGAGTGATGGCGTTTTCACTTAAACGTTTTTCCGATGGTTGGTTGGAGGAGAGGGGCTACCATTTTCTCCTCCAATTTGTTCTTAGCTGTACGGGTTGCTGGGCCGCTCACATTATTTTTTTTATCGGTTTTCTTCCCAGCTATATACTATCAAAGCAAAAAGTCTACTGGTTTGAATGGACTGCAATGACAAGGCTGGGTTCAAACCTCGTGGGGTGTGTGTGTGGTGGTGGTAACTGCCAAATTCGCAAAAGCAGATGGAGACACTAGCCAGTGGCGCTATTCCACCCAAGCAGACCAGAAGCAGCGATCTTAGGCAAAGGCTGGCAGCGTGGCAAGAAGAAAGCTCGCTCAAAGAAAGAAGGGAGGTGTTCAAAGAAGACCCATTTTGATAGTCACTAGAACCCAGGTTTCCCTCTGCTTGCCTTCTCCTTAGACCGTAGCTGTTGATCAGAAGGAGGCAATGAGAAATTGGGCCAGATTTGTTTCTCTATCCCCTGCTCAGAAAATCAATTCTCTTTCTTTACCTTAAAAATGCAAACTATGTAAAGCTTTTGGATCAAAACTAGGGGCTGGAGATCATGCTATAATTTCATTTGAAATATTGGGTTCTACATAAACACAGCTACAAAGTTAAAAGAGATTTTTTCTTCTTTCAGTAGGATCACTGCTCGAAGTGTAATGCAGGCAAAATCTTGCTTTTACTTTGATTCTAATGACAGACCAACCAATTGTTCCATAAGCGTCCTAAGCTATAAATCCACTATGAATGGCCTTTGAAAGAGCCTCAAACATACAGACTATGATTGGATAAGAGCTTTGAACCCCCTGAGCTCTGTCTGTATTTTGAGTCCCTGCTTAATCTATTAAATATAGGGTTTCTTCCATTATCAAGTTGACAGATTCTGCTTGGCCAGAGGCTAAGTGCTGGACACAATGAAGAGGCAGACTTAGATCTTTAAAGCAGCATGTAGCTCAGAATATGCTAAATAAGAACCAAATGGTTAATATTCTTGGAAATTCCTAACCTCTTTAGTGCAGACCTGGGGCAAATCAAGGGTATCAAGAAAGCGTGCATTTCTTAATTTCAGACATAACAGATTTTTGTAGGCAATCATGTCACAAAAATAGCACAAATTATTCTAGATTATCATCGTAATTTTTCGGGAAACTTTAACATTTTTTTCAAGTGCAGGGGCCCTTTATGGTGTATTGCTTTAAGAGTTGGATTCAGGGGACATAGAATGTAAGAAAATGTAGAATTATGACTCCCCGAGAATGATCCACACGCACATACACCCACAGAGGGGGACCTGGCGGGAAGATTTACTCATGCTACACCATGCTTCAAGACAAAAACCCTCATTCATTTGTCATCAGAAATATATAATTCACAGTACATAATTACATATTTTTTGTGATTTATTACTGTGCTTTTATTATGTTCAATTTGTAACAATGAAAATACATCCCGCATATCAGATATTCACATATTCAGATATTCATAACAGTCGCAAAATTACAGTTATTAAGTAAGAGTTTTAAGAAAAGAGTTTTAAGGTTGGTGGTCGCCACCACATGAGGACTGTATGAAAGGGTCGTAGCATGAGGAAATTTGAGAACCACTGCTCTAGCGGACGCAACAAAACACCAAAATACTTCATTTTGGAGGAGTTTGAACTTTTTACTTCTGACCGCCAGGGGGCAGAGAATGCTAACTATTGAATTTGTGGTTGCTAAAAGAAAGGAAGCAGTTTTAGATTGAAATGGAAAATCCCTCAAGGGATTCTTCATAGATTCTTTAGGGGGGAGAGTGGATGACTTGTTCACAGTATAATTTTCACCCCAGTTAAAAGCAACTATGTAATTATCTTCTCAAACCCTTAGAGATCTTTTCAGTGTAATTTTTGTGACCTGTTGATTTGTACTTTTTCTAATTTGTAAGAAAAACGATTTTAAAATTTCACTTTTAAATGTCTCCAAAGGAAATAGGAACTTTCCACTTGGCTCCATATTTGGGGATTTGTGGCACAGGTATTTCCCATTCAATTTCATCCCATCTTCATGAGAAATAATCCAAGGTCAGAGTGGAAACTTCAATAAAAACAAGCACAGAATTATTATTTAGAATATTTTTTAGACTATTCAAATACCTTCCAGGTATGTTGCATTCAAAGATCCCTGGTGGGTCAGTGGTTAAGCCTTCAATCCCTGGAGAAAGGTGGGCCCTTTCAATCCACAGCCTGTGTGTTGTGATGTGGGTGTCTGCTTTTGTATAGGAAACAGAGAGACTGGAGCTGATGGGGCGGCTCCACCTCTGCTATGGCTACCTATGAGTCCAACTGACTTGAGAGTAATGGATGCTATGCTTGTTGTCCTTCTGCATTCATTTACAAGTACTTATAGGTCTCCATTGACTTAGTGACCACTCCTTTTATGTTATGAATGCTACACCTGAAAAAGTTAGTTGAAAATAAGCCTGCAAGGAAGAGTCTTGACCCCTCTCATTTACTTTCAGTGCCCTAGCAAGACGTATGACCCGTTGATTAAATCCACCCGGGATTTCCCAGACGATGTTATCAGCTTCATCAAGCGCCACCCAGTGATGTATAAGTCGGTGTACCCAGTTGCGGGGGCACCGACGTTCAAGCGAATCAATGTGGACTACCGATTGACACAAATCGTGGTGGATCATGTCGTTGCAGAAGATGGCCAGTATGACGTCATGTTTCTTGGCACAGGTAAGCTCAAACTATATCAGCGCCAAAATGGATGTGCATTGTTTCAAAGCCTAATTTCATATTTCACATATTTCAAGCCTAATTTCACAAAAATATTAAGTGGCCAATTATTCACCAACGCCTAGTCAGTATTTCTTGAAGTGGTCTCACCTGTGCTCTTAGCTGTTAATCATATATCTCTCTTAGTCTATTGTCCGCTGTTGACAATGCATCTGTATCTTATGACTGCAATGTGTCTGCTTCACAGTACATGGTCAATACCTTTTTGTGTAAGGACTGTGGACTAAAGTGAAACAAATAGGGTATAATTCCATTCTAGAATGAAACAAATAGGGTATTGATCCATTATTTTCAATTTTTTAATTTCAAGTTTTACTTTCCAAATTATATTTGGTAAACTGTATCCCAAAGATTTGAGTCTTTCAAATTTGAGAATATCTGGCTAAATTGAGTTATTAAGATAACTTTTCAAGGTATTAAGCTTGATTTTCGAAAGACCTCTACGTGGTAATTACTTAGGGATTTATTTTCCACTTATTGAGTTTTGTGGATTAAATCCACTCTCATTGCAACCTATACTTTTCGCTTTTTGTTTTTATTTTTTTGTCTGTCAGATAAATTGTTATGGAATGAGTTATTACAAGTGTTTTCTTCCAGAGAGGGATATATGACTTATTTGGTGAGTCTTAAATATATGAAAGACTAATATCTCATAATGTCATGTGGATTCTAGTGATAGTGTGGATAACATGTATCATTAGAAAAAGAGTACTGTATCCTAGGTAAGGTTATGAGTTTAATGGATAAAGCATTGCATGAAGAATTAGAAATAAATGGGATTTTTACAAGTGCTATATTGTTACTGGAATGGAATTTTATAAGTGATAAAGCTTTTTATGGTAAAGCTTTTTAAAGAAAGTATGTTGTTTTCACAGAAGTTAGATTTACTAGGAAACATTGTTTAGCAGGCCAGTCTTGGAGAAGACCAGTTACCAACTCTTATTGCATAACACATGAACACTTCACTCAAGAGAATATGCAAGGTTCTCAAAGCTTCAGAGATGGCTAGTTTTTATATCTAGTAAATTCGCAGCTTTGTCCTTTCAGAACTTAATTAGATGTTTTAGTTTAGTGTTAAGAATTCTGATCAGCCACTAGGTGGCAGTACTTAGCTTATATTTAGAAAATTGTAGTTGCAAAAGAGTTTTAATTTTAATATTTGGAAAATGTGTATTTTTAAAGACCTCAGAGTCATTTAAAAACAGCTAAATAATCTAGACTATATGGTATAAACAAGTTCATTATTGTATGTGCTATACCACTCCAATATCAGTGTTCACAATTTTAAATACATCTACTTGGTATAAATTCATTTCCAAGTGGGAATTTTTTCTCTTATTGTTATTCTGATTGTGTTTCTGAAATTGCCTGAACTCTTGTGAAAGTGCAACAGGCTTACATTTTCATGTATGTCATTTCCTTTTAAGCTGAGCTAAAATAATTTTGAATGAGACTTCAGCTTTTAGCCTAAAAACATTGTCCTATAACTCCTCTTGATAACTGAGCTCCAGTTTTCTCCATGTGTACATACCATCAAGGAGTCTTCTCTCCCTGGGTCATGTGTTAATCAGGTGTGTCAGCTGGGATTTCTATCAATTGGACTCGGCCAGGAGGCCCAGTGGTTAGAGTCTGCCAGTGCTCTTCATGATGGAACGCGCCAGTGTTCGCAGCTCAGCCTAACACAGACAACTTGATCAGAAAGGACAATTGCCATCACCTATTAAGATAAATTGCATTTAATAAACACTTAACAAACACTGTCTTGATCGCGTAATAGGAACTCTGGGGGCATAGAAGGGCCTTTTGGGGCTGCCAACCTCAAGGTCAGGCGTTGGTAGCCACCAACTGCTCCATGGGAGAAGCAAACAAACAAACAGATTTCCAACTCACAGTCGTCCATTGGATGCGGGCTCTTCGTGAGCCAAAGGATGGAAGTTCTGCTCCTGTGATTCTGTAATTCTTTATGGGCATAGAAATCTCCGTCTGTCTCCCAGAGATGGGCTAAGGGTTTCTAACTTCTAACAGCAGCCCGATGCCCATGGGAGAAAGACGAGGTTTTTACTCGGTAAAGAATTACGGTCTCCAAACCCTGGGAGGAGGGGCTGGGGGACGGAGAGGGGGCAGTTCGGGCCTGACCTCTACAGTCACCGTGAGTCAGAATTGACTCGATGGCCGTGAGTTTGGAGCTGGGGGTGGTGTGGTGGGTTATTTGCTGGAGGTAAAGGACAGTGAAGCATTTCCGACCCCCGCCGCTCCGGGGAGGGTGAGATCGGCCCCCCTGAGGACGTCCAGCCTCAGAGAGTCGCAGGGCAGGGCTACTCCGTGCAGAGGTTGCTCTCTGCCAGAATTGACGTCATCGCAATGCCGTTGGTTTGAGTTTTATATGTACAGAGCAAGGTCTTTTTCTGTATTCATATTTAAACTTACGTCTAAGATTGTGTTTTACCTTTTATATATATAACTCAACATGTAAAAATGAGAGGGTTGTCATCGTTTTTTGTGTGGAATACAGCCCACTTATCTACCTTCAAAGTTTCCTTTTAGAAATAAGGTCTTTTTATCTAAGCCTTATAATAGTTAGGAAGGAAAATGTCATATACAGTGAGCTTTATTTCGTGCATATTTAATTTAATTTCTTGAAAGGTGCTTTTTTTTTTTTTTAAAGTGAAGGGGCAACATGCAGCTTGTTAGAGATATTCTTAAATACTGAACTAGGCAGAGCAGTGTGATGAGTTGTGCATCTTTTCAGACATTGGGACCGTCTTGAAAGTGGTCAGCATTTCAAAGGAGAAGTGGAGTATGGAAGAGGTCGTGCTGGAGGAGCTGCAGGTATTCAAGGTGAGACCATGCAGAGATGTGGAGAAAAGATGGATGCCCTTGTTCTTGTTTTCTTTTTTTTTTTTTTGGGGGGGGGGTGCATCACTACCCTCTGGTGGGAGGCCCAGTCTTGCTCCTGGAGAGCTGCTACCGGATTTGAACCGCCAAACCAGAGCGCCTCAGTCCCACACTCAACCACTACGCCACCAGGGCTCAGCGATCGGGTGCACTTGTTTTAAATACATCATCACCCTTCTGCTGCAGCAGCTTTGGACATTAGCTGCTCTATTCTTCCTAATTCTGGGAAGAGGAAGGAACACAAAAAGTTACAAAGGCCACTAAGAATGGGACTCCTCCTTCCTGGGATCGGAGCGCTTTGGGGCTGCTTTGGGGCTGCTTTGGGGCTTCTGCATTCCCCGAGAAGAGCGTCAGAGAAGTCTCCATGGTAGATGAAAGCCCTCGATCTCCTTTACTCTCCAGATGCTTTTCTACTTTATGAACTTGACTTTTCAATACTTCCCCATTTGAATTTGAGAAAACTCAAAATGCAGATAAATCACGGATACCTGTCTTTCTCTCTGGGAATTTTTCAAAAAGTAGCTTCATTATGGTAAGTTCACACACACACATACACACACACACACACACACACACACACACAAGCTTGCTCTCTCTCTCTCTTTCTCTTGCTCCACGAGTAAGCAGATCGAAAATAATAGTTTTCAGGTTTCAGGAATTTCTTTAACTTTTTGCAATCAATTGGAATCTTGGTATCCTTTACGTTTCCTCTATGAAAAATTAAAATTAACTTCTGAAAATAAGATGAGAATTGTATTTCTTAGCAAAGAACATGTAAAAATATGCCGGCTTTTGTAACTATTTTGCCAAATAGCTTCTTTTGAAAATGGACTGTTTCCATTTAAACCCCTTTGCCTTCAAGGAGTGTCTGGCCCTTCACTGTTAAGGGCTTAAGTTAATTGACTCGCTGGTTACACAGGATCCTGTTTACATTGTGATGATAATAGTGGTCAAGGAGTTAACAAGAACAAGGCCTGATAGCTGGCATCTACTAAAAACCAAAATTTTGCTTGGTTCCTCTGGGAAAGGACTATGTCAAATGTAAATGTGAACCCAGAGACCCAAAATGAAACCTCCACAACACAGAGAGGCAAAGGAGATTCTCCCTCAGTGGCTTTTAGGCAGAGGTCAAGAGAAATTGTTTGGATTCCACTGTTAAGATTCAATTATGGACACGGTTTTTGTATTGTTTCTAACCTTAGCATATGCTAATATTTGGCCATCCATAAATAAATAACAAACAATAGTTAGATAAATAGATATGCATACAAGTTCTTAAAAACATTGCTTTTTTTCACTGTCTTTTTGTTAGTTTGGAAGCTATTTTCTGATTTTATATCGCATTCCCACACAGATCCCCCTTTTTTTTCCAGATAAACTTGCTGTAGTTCATTTCTTGGAATCATGTGCTTCCTTCTGTCTTACAATCCCATAAAGAACATGGTCTTGCAGAAGGAGCACTCTAACTTTTCAGAACGCAGCTACCTGAACAAGATTTTGAGCTTTTGA
Source organism: Nesogale talazaci (assembly GCA_004026705.1). Taxonomy (NCBI): domain Eukaryota; kingdom Metazoa; phylum Chordata; class Mammalia; order Afrosoricida; family Tenrecidae; genus Nesogale; species Nesogale talazaci. Next base: position 951 of record PVJH01001434.1, on the reverse strand, counting down.
GCTAAGTAAGAGCAGAAAGAGGCAATAAATAAGTATGGAGATGTTCTTGTCAACACTAGTTTAAATTATATGGAAACACTTAAGCAGATTTAAAAGAAGAAACCTTGTGGGCTACTGGGCAACGTTTTCCATTCAGTCTTTCCTCATACACTTAGCTAATTTTTCTTTAATACAATATTTAAAATAACCATATTGATCATAGCTATTAAGGTAGAATCACTGTATAGTGGAAGAAAATAGAAAACAGTAAGACTCTATCTTATTGAGTCTTGAAATTTATTCCAGTGAACTTCAATACAATATAAAGAAGATGTATTGCTAATATAAAACTTAATGACTTTATTTATTGACATTTTACTTGTATTTTCAGCACTCATCAATCATCTTGAATATGGAGTTATCTCTGAAGCAGGTAATTTTGAACTTTTGTGTAAAAATTAACTGCAGAAATAATAGATTTATTTATTTTATTGAAAATCACTTTATTGGGGACTCGTACATCATTTTTCACAATACATAAATAAACATACCGTGCCAAGCACCTTCACATGTCCACTGCTGTTATCATTCTCCAAACATCTGCCTTTTCCCTTGAGCCCTTGATATCAGCTTTTCCGTTCTTTCCCCTCTTCCCCTGATTTCCCTTCCCCATCAACCCTCAATACTTTATAAATTATTATTGTTCTGTCATATCTTACACTGCCCGACCTCTCCCCCAACCCACTCCTTTGATGCCCATCCTTCAAATAGGAGTTTATGTGTATATCCTTGCAGTTGGTTCTGTCTCTCTACCCCACCTTCTCTCCACCCTTCCAGCAGCTTCAGTCTAACCACTGCCCAACAGGGCTCATCCATCTTGGTTTCCCCATACCTCCAGCTCCCTTCTATACTAGTGTACCTTCTTCAGTCCATCTGGATTTGTAAGGTAGAGTTGGGACCATGAGGGTATCG
>PVJH01001433.1:165320-210819 GCA_004026705.1 Nesogale talazaci | reverse complement strand
TTTGCTTTAATTCATATAGATTCGACATTCAGAGTAATTGACATAGTTTGAGTGAGAGTGAAAGTGAGTTCAAAACAAAAATGTTGTTTAAATTACTTAGAAAAATAATTCATAAGTGAACTAATATACACAAAATCCTGATAATTACTCTTAATGTAGAGAAATATCACTTTTGCAAACTTTTTCAACATGAGTCCTCCTTATTTTCCATGCTGCAGCAGTCAGAAGAGTGAAATCTCAATCTTTGGCTCCATTTTTTTAAAACTCTTCGACCAATATCCATTGCCTTTACGATAAAGTTCACACTGGCAGCCAGTAAGTCCTCTAGTCTATGCTGCATCTTTGTTTACCTCTACTAACGTGAGTTACAGAAAATTTTTAGAAAGCAAAAATATATGAAAAAGAAAGAAACTCACCTTCTTTATATGTTGGGTTGTCATAATGGACCTCCAGGAGTACATAATGAGGGTCTAACGGAGTACCAAGGGATAAGCCAACATGAGGTGGATAGGAAAAACCCTGCAAGTGGAAAATTGCAGGAATCAGTGTCCCATAAAAGTCCCGAAGTGTCCCATCAAAGCCCATTGATTCTCAAAGTTATGTCAATATTCTAGAACTCCCACTTCTCTATAATCAAATAAATGACTTAAAGAAAAATCACCACCCACAAAAATGGATATAAACCATTTTATATGAAAAAATTGCTTTACTTATAGTTATAAGTAGTCTCTGATTTGCCACATATTCAAGTTAAAATGTATCCCACTTCAGAACCATCAGTGTAACTGGAATACTGCCTACCTCTGCGAAGCAGTTACAGGGAAGTGCATCCAAGGGACCCAGGAACAATTGCTGAATTATGTGAGACTACATGCATGGAGTCGGGACAATATGACATAAGCAGAAAAGGCACCCATAGGACAAGAATATGGAATTCTAAACTCGATATTGACAATATCGAACAACTCATCGATCTCAAAGAAGGGGAACCAAGAGAGCAAGACTAGTGGATTTTGAGGAGGAAAGGAAAGTTAAAGAAGAAAGAAATTATTAAGAAAAGGAAGGAGAGAAGTTTTCAATATTTTTTTACAGGGAAAAGAAATTTCTCTAAAATAAACCAGGGGCTGGCGTTGCTTGAAAACATAGACCCAAATATTGATTGCTTGATCAAAGTCAACTGGTAGATTCGGGAAAGGGTGGGCTGTGAACTAAATGAATGAAAAAAGAAAAGGCACATGGAGATCTCTCTCACTAACTTTCTCACTGGAAATGCCGCCCCATTCTCTGGATAGCCCAGGTGACCCAGAACCAGCTGCAAGGTACGTTTTTACAATAGCTGACAAAATGCCAATGTTAGTCACCATTTCTCTGTTTTGAGTACATGTTTTATAATGTGTGTACTTCTTAATATCTGCATATATGTGTTCAAATACATATGTAAATTTATAGTGTTTCCAGTCCCCCCAAACAAATATAGATCTGATTTTAAATGATGCTGATAGTCAATGGCAATAATTATTAAAACTGAAAAAAAAAATTCAACCTATATCACAATCAACTTAGAATGAAGTCATTGTAATGGAATTATGTATATTAGACCTTATTTTAGAGGTGGATGTGTGGACAATTAATTGCACTGCCTCACAGTTAACGTTAGCCTCACCTCTCCACCAATGGCCCAGGCAAAGATAACGGTCTCACAGGTGAGGAAGGCATCAGGCATGTTGGGGTGGTAGCACTCATGGCCGTAGTCCAGGACACTGTCGTTAAAGTTGCTGCTGCACTGGTAGAGCAGGATGTGATGGACCAGACTCTCATGGCCTCTCTGTATCACGGGCTCAACCTGCACAAGCACGAATGAGAGAATGGATGCAATAAACAAGCCTCAACATCCACTAACCAGCCTTAAACTGGCCACAGTTATTATCACAATGATGAAGGACTGGTATCCCTCATCAGCTATCAGAGTTGCTTTCCATGAATTATTCTCTCAATACTCTAAAAGGGCTGTGCTCAAGTAGAGTAGATTCTAGAGATGACGACAGCCATGAGAATGATGGTGGGGAACCTAATGAAGATGATGATAGCCATCGACTTCCCGTACTCAAGAATGTTATTGATCTAATATTCTTAACTTAGCCTTGCTCCTTTGATCCATAGCGACAGTATAAATACTGTAACTTCCCTCTTCCAGGGCTTCCTCAGCACCCCCCTCTTTCCCTTACGGTCTTATTGCTATCTTTCCCCCACACCAACTGGAGATGACAAAGGCCATGTTTCACTTGCTTTTATTTACCCGGGGCTGTGCACAAAGTTAGGCACCAAATCAGGCTCAAGAATGTGTGGTTAGGTGATTATTGAGGTGTATTATCAATAAAAAAAGCACAACTTGTATCATTGTTCAGCATTGTTCAGACCTTGCTCAGCTAAGTCAAGGCAAGCTAAAACTGGTTAAGATAGAACAGACCAGGTAGCTGGACCTAATGTTAAATAATATGATCCATGTGATCCCCAAGCTTTTCCCTTGTCAGTTCCCTTTCTAACACTTGCTCCCTGCAGTTCAGAAGCCTGGGGACCGAGGGAGAATGATCTACTATTTTAAACCAAAAAACCAACCAGCATACCTAAGCTCCTGGTAGCCAAATCAATTGGGACTCAAAGTGATCCATGTGTTTCAGAAAAAACTGAGCTCTAGAATTCCTTGACTGTCATCACTGAGGACACACATCTCCAGGTCGTTCCTCTGCTGTGCTCCTGAATGGGTTCACACTGCCAACCTGGAGGTGGGCCGTCAAGCAGGACCCATTTGCCCGATACCAGGATCTTCTAATAGCCCCATGCTCAAACCAGAATAAGTCCACTGCTGTTGGTCCTCACCCACAGAAAACCCATAGGAGAGGCTAAAACTGTGCACAGGATTTCAGACTCCATCCACCTTCATGGAAGCAGATTGTCTCACCTTTCTTTGGAAGAATGGCCGGGGGTTCTGTCTGAAGCACCACTTAGCAATTCACTACATAACTCATCCTACCCCCAGACACCCTCTCAGATAGCTCAGAGACCCACATATCCAGAGGATACAGGAGCTGTGTTATAAGCGGGCTCAAAAAAATTTGTGGAAAAAATCATTATCTTTTCATTTCAATTTTCCATAAACTTTTTTGAAGGCCCCCTTTGATGAGTCTACCTGGTCTCTAGGTGTTGTCTAGGTTCTTTGAGCCTTCAAATGATAAAGAAGTCTAAAATTTCCCCCCCAAGTCTGTCTGTGTTAGAGTCCATCCACATAGGACCCTTCAGGTCCTATCTCTGAATCCCTTGATGTGTTCTCTAGTTAACATATACATGGGAAAGAGAAGAATTTTAAGCTGCATACGCCTAGGAAACTCCATTTTCACTTTCTCCATTGTTGTCTTCTTTCCCACCCTCCTTTCTTTTCCTCTCCTCTATTACCTCCCCCCTCCTTGTTGTCCTCCCTTCCTTCCTTTACATAGGAAAATGAAAGTGGCCTGAAGGGGATGGGGGGAGGGGCCTGGGGTGTACTACATGGAGGTCTGAATGGGCAGCCAGGGCCCCAAGGTTTGAATTGACCCTTTCACTGTGTTGCACAGTGAGTTAACCACACCCTATGCACATTTCCAGCATCAGAGGCACTAAAATGGCATTGCACATGGCTTTGTTTGCACTTGCTTTCTTTCGCTCTGAAAGGTCGTGCACTCTGAAAGCTGAAACTGGTTCTATTTTCCTTGCAGACAGCATCATTTTGATTGGACCATTTTTGCATAATCCACCATGAATGCACTGACACTCACTGAAGCCTCCCCTGATACTTAGTTTCCACATGTAATTGGAGGTGAGCTGTGTGATCTGATTGTTGTCCGTGCCTCAGCACTCCAAGGAAGACAGGTATTGCTAACCTATCAGTTACAAAGCACTCAGGAAAACTTGGGGTACTAGCAAAGTCCTTTATAATTTTAAGTAGAACATGCAGGGTGTATTAAACCGTGCACTGCAGGTCCTGGAAAGGAGGCAATAGAACAAATGAGAGTTGCCTGTGCTTAAGGCAGCAAGAGAAAGGAGTGGCCTTCATTAAGGGTTAGCAAGAGGGAGGTAAGAGTGTGCAGGCTGGCCACATAATGCTGGGTGGTGTCTGACTTTACTAATTCAAATAGGCTGCTTAAGAGAAACTCAGAAAAGCAAAGCAAATACTTTTTTTTAAAATTAGGCACTGCTGAAAGTAACACCCAGATGTCAAGCTACTGATGCATTCTAGGAGTTCATTAACATCTACCCTTTCTCTGGGATGCCCTGGGTAGTGCAAAGGAGTACTAGTTGCACAGTGAGCTGCTGACTATCAAGATCAGCAGTTCGAACCCACCAGACGTCCCATGGAAGAAAGGTGAGGCTTTCTGCTCCCATCAAGATTTTCAGCCTATCGAAAGATATAGTGTCTGCGATCTGAATGGCTTGAAGATAAACAAGTGCCTATCTAGATGAGAAACAACAATGCCCACATGGAAGAAGCACATTCAGAGGGATCAGGTATCAAGGATCAAAGAACAAAAAAATCATATTGTGAAGGAGGGAGAATGCAGAGTGGAGACCGAAGCCCATCTGTAGGCAACTGGACACCCCTTACAGAAGGGTTTCAGGGACAAGACAAGTCAGTCAGAGTGCAGTGTAGCACCCATGAAACATACACTTTTCCTCTAGTTCTTTAATGCTCCCCACTATCATAATTTCAATTCTATTTTACAAATCTGGTTAGATCAGAGGATGTACACTGATACAAGTCAGAGCTAGAAACACAGGGACTCCAGGACAGATAAGCAAACCTCTCAGGTCCACTAATATGAGTAATGATACCAGGAGAGAAGAGGAAGGTGGGAACTGATCACAAGGATGTACAAATAACCCCTTTCCTGGGGGATGAACAACAGAAAAGTGGGTGAAGGGAGACATCAGACAGCGTAAGACATTGGAAGATAATAATAATTTATAAATTATCAGGGATGCCTGAAGGAGGGAAGGCGAGGGAGAGAGGGAGGGGGAAAAAATGAGCTGATACCTAGGGCTCAAGTGGAAAGAAAATGTTTTGAGAATGATGAAGGCAGCAAATGTAAATGTGCTTCACACAACAGATGGATGCAAGGATTGTGATAAGAGTTGTAGGATGCCTCAATAAAAAGATTTATTAAAAACAAAGACGTACAGCCTCGGCGATCCACATGAGGGTTTTTTGTCTGCTTGGTAGTATACATGGTTAATACACTCAGTTGTTAATCCAGAAGTTAGAGTCTCGGGTCCACACAGAGACATTTTTTAAACAAGGCTTGAAATTTCAGGCTCCTGGCCTCCAGCGGGAGGGGCCGAGAGAGTCTTGCAAGGCCCTCCTCTCTGAGGAGGGAAAATAGCAATGTCTCTTCTCAAAACCCAGTGAGGACTTCAAGGAGAATTGCATTGTCATCTGCCCTTTGGGTGGGACACTGAGGGTCCAGACACTGAACAAGGATGCCCTAAGAAAACAAAACACCCTCTGAAGACATCAGCCCAGTGTGCTGCACGCAAACCCAGGAACTGCTCATCAAAGAGAGTAGGGAAGCTGAAGAAGTAGAGCCCTAGACAAACCAGAAAGGAAGAGGAGATGAGAAAGGGGGAGAAACAGAAAAGTCTGAGAATTACCTGTAAAGGTCTGCTGAACTAAAGGGATCGAGCGTGCAGTCCCAGGGTGGTGCTGACAGTCCCGTAGGCGCCAGAAGTAGCTCCTCAGAAGAAAGACCTGGTGCCTGCTCACGCCCTTTCCGCAAGCCTCATGGCACACAGGGGGTCTCCATAAGTGGAGTTGACACGACAGAGGTTTCTTACTTTTTTGTGTGTTTTGTGGCAAGGGAAGGAAAATGATGGAGGATTGTTTACTGAGACATAAAAAATATTCATAAAAGCAAGGGACATGCTCTAGGAAATGGGAGCTCTCTGATCCCAGGAGGACAGGGTTCTTGTCTCACAGTGCCCAATATAGAACCAAATTTCCCAGGATGCTTCAGGTCCTCCAAGCTGTTGCCATACCTACAAAGTCCAAAGGATGCCAGTGCATGTCCACCAATGCCTAGATCCTCTGCCAGTTCCACAACCATGTCTCACAGTCCCCAAACTCGTAGTTGAAAGAAGTCACACTGTTCTTGAGTTCAGCTGAATCTGAGGTGCTTCATCTAGGACCAGCTGAGCAAACAGGACCACAAGTGTTCCTTGGCTAAGGTCCAACGAGGACCACGAGTGTTCGGTGACTAATAGCCTACTGTAGGTCCCTCCTGCTTGTTGACAGAATAAAAACCCCAAACCCACTGCTATCGAATGGGTTCCAATGCATGAGGACTCAGGAGGGCAGAGTACAACCGTCCCACAGGGTTTCCAAGGCTGTAGGTCTTTATCAGACCAGACAGTGCCCATCATTCTTCCCTGGAGCAGCTGGTGGACTCTAACTGCCCACCCTCTGGCTGGCAACCCAACATTAAATCTACTACAGCTCTGTTCTCTTTCATATACTAAGTCATTCTCCTTTTGCGTCATTGCATTATGTAGTACACAGTGGCACTTGCACTTTATTTTCGTAGTTTAAATATGCCTGAGATAACACTGGTTCTGTGCTATGAGAAACAGCACTTCACTGCTGTGGCTTCTTTTGGTTGTTTCCCAGATGTCGAATTATGATCACAATCAAAATGGAATGCTGAACATTGCCTCTTAGCTGAACAGTTATGAGAATTACAGAAATCATTAAATGAAATCTAAGCAACATGTGTAGATTGAAAACTGATAAATAAGTCAGTATTTCTGAGATAAGAGTGACATTTCATTTCATTCTACTTTTAGTATAATTCTATAATGGTAGAACAAATAAAAAGAAATACAAGGCAGCACAAATGGAGCAGGTGGCAATGATGCAGACACTGGAATCAAACTACCCGATGACATTTCAAACTGTGTCCTGGAATCACTTACTATTTCACATCAGTGAGGTTTCCAGACCAGACAGATGATACATCCGCTTGCATATGAGATAGAGACTGGGCAAGGCTGGCCCGGCAGCTGTGGGTTGTCTGTTAGCCTCAGGGCTGGAAAGTAATGGCCTGGGAATCCAAACACAGATGAGAAAGAGAAGGGAAGGCTGCCACCTGAAAGATCCTCTAAAGAAGAGTGGCACAGTCCCTCCAGGTAGTTCCAGTAACCAGAGCACATCCAAGACCAAGTTGGAAATTAAGATTGACCATGAAACTGCACCAAGAAAATGAAAACTTCCAAACATTTAGAGAGTTTCTTCAGCCCATGGCCTCCTCCTTTCTTCAGCCAAGATAAATATGCCTAGTATAGCCCCTGCAACACAGAGTTCTTAATAACTATTCAGGGAACTGAAACAAACACTAGTCTTCCCATGAAGCTAATATTCATGAAGATGAGTCATCAAATTTGTTTTCCTCCTTCCTTGGACCTAGGGATTGAGGATCATAATCTTGAGGGACACACAAATCGACTGGCCTAACAGGTCACAAAGACAATATCCTAAGTCCCACATTAGTGAGTAGCAACTTGAGACTTAAAACCTTGTCAATGGCCATATAAGGACCAACAACTGGTTCTCCCCACCAGGAGCAAAGAGGAGAGAAGACAACTGAAAACACATGGAACAAAGGAACGTAAGCCTCCATGACCAGAAGAACTGGGTTGTGTCTGGCTACCACAGCGAACTGCTCTGAAAAGGACCGCTTTAGAAGGTCATGGGTAGAGTGGGAACAAAATGTACAAACAAACTCAAAGTCAAATAAAAACAACAATAACAACAACAGAGCTTACTTGCTGGAAAAAGACTCGTGGCCCCTCTGAGACGAGGAAGCTTTGTGAGGTCTGGAAATGACCTCATGTCTATGATTCAACTTTCAAGTAAATGAACTGAACAATAATACCAGGGAGACACCCACTCCTTAAAACCATTTGAGATGAAACCATTTGAGATCAAAGGGGCAATGGATGGCCAAGACCAGAGTTCAAAATGGAGAAAGGGGCAGGAAAGAGTAAAAGCAGAGAGAAAGCGACATTCCTGACATTCCATTGTGGGGATTGCCCTGAATGACAGAAATCAAAATGTGTATGAATTATGAAGGGGAAACCGGGTTGGTCTGTAAACCTTCACCTGATTCACAATCCAAAGTTTCATTTGCCTACTAGTTTCCTGACTATCTCAACACAAACCCATTGTCACATGCCGTCCATGTAACTACCCAAGTTAGACCAAACTCTGAAACGTTTTCTGTACCTTTACCCTGTTCATTTAGCCCTCTCACATCGTCCTTCTTACACAGCCCACTATTTTCTCCTGTGAGCTCATTTGAATACTCATCAACCCCCTAGATAGCAGGCGAGAACTCTCCATGGGATTTCTAAGACAGTAACTTCTATGAATGCTGTTTCCCACACCATTTTTTTCTTTAGTGAAGCAGTTCATGATTTCATACTGAAAACCTTCTGGTTAGCTGTCGAGTGCTTAAGCACAGTTTCATCTCAACAATTGAAGAATGCAGCCCTCAACAATTCAGGTAAGATCTCAAAATACATAATTCACACTGTGACCTCTGCACCTCAATCTTTGGTTTACTTTACATTGTGTCCCCTTCCCTGCAATCAATTCCAATGTTTTGCCCCTCTGTGCATATCTACTAATCTCAATCAGTTATTTTAGTAAAACAAAGCAAGATTTCCATCAGTGCTCTAGTTGCCTGTGGGCAAAACAGGGACTGGAATCTGATGCAAGAGATGCTGTGTGATATTAACATTCTAAACATCAGCAGCCCATTTTAATACTTAATAAATGTTAGAAAGTAATGAAACAAAAGGAAGCTTCTCAAGTCAGTATCATCTTCCTCAAGTGATCCGGAATGCTATTTGGTGAGATAGGAGCTGCAAGCATCAAAGGACTTAATGCTAAGATTATACCAAAAGTTTAGATGTGCTGGGAACTTAACTAGTGGCTGTCAAGTTGATTCCAATTCACACTGGCCCCATGTGCATCACAGTTGAACTGTGCTCTCGATGGTGTTCAGAAGCAGAGTTCTCAGAAGCAGACCACCAAGACCTTCTTCCAAGGCATCTCTCGGTAGTCTGTAACCTCTAACCTTCTGGTTAGCAGCCAAATGTGTACACTGTTTATACCACCCAGGGACTCCCCCAGAGGATTTATAGCCAGCAAAGCTGCTCAGAAGAGACAGTAAGAAAACCTTATCTGAAATGGGTTATCTTTCTGCTATCCTTGTAGGAAAAAAAAATATTTTTAAGTAACTCTATGCAGTTCCTACCTGCGTGTCTCTTCTCATCATTTGTAAAAGCAAACAGCTTCCCTTGATAGTCAAAGCAAAACCGCAAACGGAAACTACATGATGCCCTTTCAGATTTCAAATGGCAATGATCTCAACAATAACTAACACTGACTGAGGAGAACATGTCTTTCAGTTCATTCCCCCATCAATACTTTTCTCTCATCAGCTATCGCTTTGCAGATTTGAACATTTATACTTGGTATTTGAGTGGCCCTGTACCTGATTGTGATACAGGTAACACACATATTTCCCTCACCTTGATTGACGTTAGATAGGTTTTATTCTCTCTAACTTAATATATGTGTATTTTGGTTTCAATATCATCATCACTATTATTATTAAAATAGGAAATGTTCCATCTTTTCAGGATACACTGAGCTCAGTGTGAGAAAAATAAGGTTTGTGGAGCTCTCATACACAATTTTCCTATACTGCCTTTCCAAGTCACTCCTTTAAGATGTGGCTCCTTGCTTGTTGAAACATGAGCTAAACATGGTTTTCCAAAAACATCTTTCAACTGAATAAATTAAAATCTAAAACAAAAGGAAGATGTGATGGGTGGAATGTGTAATGAGGTGGAATTTGGTAAATCTCCATCACGATTTTTCCTGTCTGTTCTTGTTCCTGGCACCCTGCTTTACCTACTCACCAGGTATAGCTTGCTGTCCAGGTAAAGCATCTCTTCCAAAGGGTATCAGTAGGTCAGCTACCCATCTAGAAGTGCTTCCCAGCACTGCATGGCATATGAACCAGCAACCTAGATCCATGATAATACTCTTCTTACTCATGTGGGATTAAGGTATCTGCCCCATTAATCTCTTTCTCTCTCCTCTTCTTCTTACTTACAGAGGAACCCTTTTGTATATGAGTTATTTAAAGACATTGTATTTGGTGCCATCTAGTCAGTTCAGAATTGTGGTGTCTCTAACAACAAGAGAATGAACCACCACCCAGTGTTACATCATCCTTACAATTGTTCTTATGTTTGAGCCCATGCTTGCAATCAATCCACCTCATGGGGGGCCTCTTCTTTTTGTAATTTTTTCATTTTATTGGGAGATGGTGCAACTCCTATCAGACTTCATCCATCCATCCATGTGTCAACGACATTTGTATATTTGTTTACCTCATCATGCTGAAAATGTTTCCTTTCTACTTGAGCCCTTGATATCAGCTCCTCATTTTCCCCTCCCTCCCAGTTCCCTTCTCCTTCATGAACCCTTGATAATGTATAAATTATTATTTTGTCATATCTTACACTGTTTGATGTCTCCCTTCACCCACTTTTCTGTTGTGTGAACCACAGAAAAGAGGTTATATGTAGATCCTTGTAATCAGTTCCTCCTCTCTATCCCATCCTCCCTCCACCCTCCTGGTATCATCACCATTCTCACCGCTGGTCCTGAAGGGATCATCAGTGCTGCATTCCCTGTGCTTCCAGTTCCTATCTGTACCAGTGTACATCCTTCGGTCTAGCCAGATTTGTAAGGTAGAATTGGGATCATGATAGTGGTGGGCAGGGGGCAGGAATCATTTGAGAACTAGAGGAGGGCTGAGCCCCAGTGGCATTGTGGTTGAGTGCAGAACTGCGGCCCACTGACTTGGCGGTTCAAATCCAGCAGCTGCTCTCCAGGAGCAAGGCTGGGTCTCCCACTCCTACCAGAGGGCAGTAATGCCCCACCCCCCAAATGAAAAAAAAAAAAAGAACTAGAGGCATGTTTCTTTTGCATTGCTCCTTCACTTTACTAATTATGTTGTCCTTATTCAGGGACAGGTCTTTTCTGATAATAATCTCACTATTCTTGCCTCTAAGGCACATTCTGTCCATACTTCTTCCTAGACAGATCTATCTGCTCTTTCAGCAGCCTGAGATGTTCAATATTATTCGCTCATACCATAATTCAAAAGCATCCACTTTTTTCTTCCACCTTCTTCTCTATCCAACTTTCACATTCAGATGAGGCGATTACAAAGACCATGGCTTGGGTTAGGGGCACCTGTGACCTCAAAGTAACAGCCTTGCCTTTTTCAACACATTAAAGAGGTCATTTGGCAGGTTTTCCCACCACAATGTGTCCTTTGATCTTGAGTCCTGCCTTCCTGGGTATTGATTGTGGATGCCAGCAAGATGAAAGCCTTGACAACTTTGATCTTTTCTCCATCCAAGATGCAAGGACATTTGCATGAGAATGGTATCTTCATCCCAAAGGCAATCCACACTGAGAAAGAGGAGGATCCTGAGCTGAAGACAAAGTCCTGATGCAGGGTCAAGAGGTCACAAGATGAATGAAATTAGCAGTAAAGGCACCAGTTGTGATGAGACGATGGTATCAAATGACATAGAAATGATGAAAAAGGTATTTGGTGGGAGGGGGGGAATCACCACTCTCTGGTGGTCATGAGAGCTACCCAGCCTTGCTCCTGGAGAACTGCTGCTAGATTTGAACCGCCATGCCAATGGGCCGCAGTCCCGCATTCAACCACTATGCCACTGGGGCTCAGCCTGGAAAAAGGTCTTACTATGTTTTAAAACCAACTTTTTCCCAAGAGAACACTGATCTTTATCTATGACAAATGCCAAAAAAGCATGATGTGCTATATTTCCTATTTCTCATCTTCAAAATCACCCATAGTGTTGTTACTTTTCAGTCACAGAAATCATTCTAGGTCATACTTTCCAGCCATCCTGGCTGAGTCACTCTGAAAGCCTGTTAGTTCATCTTCTTGAATATATAGGGTCTGGCCTTCTGATCAGAATGGCATATCTGAGCCAAATAATATTCTCAAATCAGCACCTTTCATCTAGTCAACCCTCTGACAAATAGTACTCCCTCGGTAGTTCTAAACCTATAGCTGGAAAATTCCACATTGTTTTCTGATATTTAGCGCCTTGTATTAGTCCGGGGAGACTAGGGAAACAAATTCATAGACACGCATACGGACATAAGAGTAAAGTTTATATACAAGAGGAATGGGACATTGAGAAAGCATCCCAACCTAGCTAAGTTCAAAGTCATAAGTCTGATATTAGCCTATATGCCCGATACCAGTCTGTAAAGGCTCCTTCCAACTCATGAAGTCACAGGCCAGTGAGTGCAGAGTCCCCGCACTGGCGGGGGTCTCCCCATGGCTCCTCGCTTCCAGGACTCAAGGTCCATCAACAGCATCCAGTAGTGGTAGAAGCAACTCAACGCTGACAGGGGTCTCCACATGGCTTCTTCAGCTTCAGAGGTCTGGCTCCATCAGGGAAAAGCCGTGTGGCTCTCCTCCGGCTCTTCCAGCTCATCAGATGCTGCCATCTTGCCTTGTTAGTAATTCATCATCTTAGAGACTGACTCCCAACAACTTGGGGGGAAAGGGGCTTCTCATCTCCACCAGGGAAATACCTTGAGATTTCCCAAAAGTCTCAGGAGAAAGCCATGCCCACACAGAGGCCTCATTGGCTACTCAATGGCTATCTCCAGATTAACAGGCTAGTCTCCACCCCTTACATCTCAATCATGAAATTGACATGAGCACATGACCGCCACAATGCCTTTCTCATTGGTCTAAAAGTCAGAGTTGACTCTAGGGTTTTGAGTGAGTAAGTGAATGAGTGAGTGATCGAGAGTGCCCTTGGCACTATGGGTTAGTCACTGGACTGCTAACAAGGTCAGCAATATAATTCCACTGTCTAAGAAAGATGAGGCTGTGTGCTCTTATGAAGATTAAGTCTCAAAAGCTTGATATCGAGAAGCTATGGGTATGAACTAACTGGTTAGCAACGAAGTTTTGGTTTGATCAATTGACTGTAAGGCAGTGGATTTGGCTTGCTTTTGGTCTCTGACTGATGAAAAGGCACTACAAAGAAAGGTCTGGTGATCTTCTCTCAAAAAGATTACTTATTGCCACTGAGTCAATTCTTATTCATGCTGACCCTATAGGACAGAGTAATACTGCCTCTTAGAGTTTCTGAGAGTACAAACTTTTATAGAAGCAGATTGTCACAACCTTCACCCACAGAGCAGGTATTGTGATCATACTACCAACGTTTGGGTTATCAGTCAATGCTTTTACTGGACCACGAGGGCCCTGTGGCAGTCACCCAATCTGGTGTTAATTTGAGGACTAAGAGTGTAGGAGTGGAGCCTAGCCTGTTGATCTGGAGATAGCCAATGAGACCTCCATGTGGGCATGACTTTCTCCTGAGAATTCTGGGAAATCTGGCTGTATCTCCCCCCCCCCCCCTTGTAGGTGAGAGACTCACTACTCAGTCCCTTGAAGACACTCTACTGAGAAGACACAAGGCTGATTTCCCATGAGATATCCCTGAGGAAAAGTCACATGGGCTTATCCTGATGTAACCAGATCTCTGAAGCTGGAAAAGACACATAACGAATCCTGCCAGTGCTGAGGTGCTTCTACTACCACTGGATACACAAGACTTTACACCCACTGGTCTGGGATTGTCCTGGTGCCATTGTATGTGCCTCATGAATCTAAAAAAGACTTTATAGACTAGTATCGGATATATGGGATAATGTTAGATTTGTGGGCTTGGACTGGACTGGGATGCTTTCTCAATGTTCCATTTTCCTTGTTTATAAACCTCTTCCTTATATACATATACATGTTATGAATTTGTTCCTCTAGTCTACCCGGACTAATACAGGCCCCTCCCCTTATAGCCAACACTTTAGCTCAGCCAATCCTCTGAAGCTCACATTTACCTTTAACTCACAAAGTCTCCATGGGTTGGAATCAACTCAATGAATGGCAAAGGGTTTCACTTGAGGTTTGGTCCCTGACTGCATTTAGGGACATGGTCCCATGTGTATGAATCCCAAGTCATCCGATAGATTCCTTCCCTGGATATGCCCTCTCTATGTTGACCTTCATGATTTGACTCATGCTGTTTTTTTTTCCTACATTCCCTCCTCGTTCAGCTTTGCTCCTATTAATTTTTGAAAGCCCCAATCTTGTTTTTCCTGGATGCCTTTGGTGATTATTTTGGCTCATATTGTTCTTGTTTCTCTGAACTTCTTTCAGGATGCAGTATTGTGGGGTGGCTTGAAGTCAAATCCAAAATCCAGTTTAGAATCCAAAATCTGCCACTTCCTAGCTGTGTGATCTTGAGGCACATTACTTAACCTCACTGAAACTCGGGTTTTAATACGTGACAAAAACTGAAGGTGAAAATGTGCTTAGCAAGTTGTAGAAAGCATTAATTAAATATATATACTTAGTTCTGTCCCTTTAGCACTTTAAGTACTTTTGTTATTGAATATAACTACCATATATATTCATGTATAAGTCAAGTTTTTCAGCACACTTTTTAATGCAGTTTTTGTGGTAAAATTAGGTGCCTCAGCTGATATTTGGTCAGCTTGTACTCAAACATGTACGGTATTTCATTTAAGAGTGGTTGTTGTTGTTGTTGTTGTTGTTGTTGTTTTAACCCTTGGGTTAGAGGAACAACTCTTGTTGTAAAACTTATTACCAATTCATCACTCAAACCAAACCAAACTCATTGCCATTGATTCTATTCTTACTAGCAGACTTCCCCCAAGCCTTACTTGATGTGTGTGTGAAATTAAGAATGAATGATAGAATGATATGAGAACTAGATCTTGCTTGTTCTCTTTTGACATGTTGTATATATTTTTACAAGTCTGAATTGTTTTTAAGTAACACATTGAATTATTCCTTAGGTTAGCTTGCATTAAAATCCTAGTAATAAAAAAAGTCAAGATACCAAATAGTTCATATAAAATTGATTTGATATTTCTGTTTCCCATTGCTGGAAAATAGTTCAAAGACTTTTT
This sequence comes from Nesogale talazaci, assembly GCA_004026705.1. Lineage (NCBI taxonomy): Eukaryota > Metazoa > Chordata > Mammalia > Afrosoricida > Tenrecidae > Nesogale > Nesogale talazaci. The sequence goes on along the minus strand of PVJH01001433.1, from coordinate 195,653 downwards.
TTCAATAGTTTTATTAGTCACCGGATGCTCTTCAATCAAACAATACATTAAAAGGATATGCCTGGATTTCTGCCCATCTCATGCAGGACAAATGGATAGTCGGACATCAACATGCTTTCTGGGAAATGAACATTGTCAAGTGTAGACTATCTTCTTATGAACACAGGTCCACATTCCAGAATGGCAGGGGGAGAGACATACCCATTAACTTGCATAAATACTCCAACTTGATTTTAGATAGTCCATCTTCCTTGGTTGGAAAAGTGACGGAAAGGTTAGTAGGGAAATAAGGAGCAACATTTAGATGAGAAAAGGCAAACAAACATTATGTTGGCAAGACAACAAAGAAAATAAAGGCAATATGTAAGTCAGACACATGTTTAATTCCCTTAATATTTGAAAACTTTGATTTTTAAAAGGAGACTATAATGAAAATGGGCAAAGTATATGGACAAAGATTTCATATAAAATGTTAATTTTATATAATTTTTTAAATTTTGGTTTTATTGTGTACCACTTGGATGGCCAGCTATGAGATAATTAACTTATTTGTCTCTATATCCTACTTTCCAAGCTACCTGAGATCTGAAGAACCAGCATAATATATTATATATGCAAAGAATTCATCAAATGTTAATCTCATGCTTTCCATCTATAAAGCACCTATGCAATACTCTCGAACGTCACATATGCGTTCTGTTATCCCTCTGCTATTGTGTGCAGTGACTGAGAGGAAAGCCTTCAACGAGACGATTGCAACCATAAGCTCAGACACGAGGAAAATTGTGAGAATGGCGCAGGCCGGGGTGCTGTTTTCTGTTGTGGGTAGGGTTGGAATTGATCTGACAGCACCAACAACAACAATTATGTTTCATTATACAATAAGGAGTCCCCCCAAAAGCTTTGGAAAACAATTATTTTTCTAATAATGCATCAATGCAATATCATCTACCCACTCAGCATTTTTTTTTAAGTTCATCTTGAAAGCAGTCACTCAGAGGGTCAGGTTGAGGCCTCGGTTTCTAGAATAGCATATTGTTTCCCCTGAAAGCCCACGGTTTGTGTTTTGAGGCTTTTAATCAATCAGCAGTAGCTGCTGAGTTGATGCTGACGCATGTTGACTTCCTGGCTTCCCATGGCTGGTTTTTCAGGAGATCAACTTGTGGTTCTTCCCAGGTGTCTGATAGGGCTCAAAGCACCTACCTTTCAGTTAGCAGCCAAGGTGTTAACAGTTTCGAGGGACTCCGTAAAATCCCAAGAGACTTTTCTTTCCCAAACCATCTCTCTAGGCTTCACAACCTTCATAGCAGATGTCAGGAAACTGGCCAAGGCCTGGGCAGCGAGAAGCTGTACTCTCCTTGCCTGATTTCTGCCTCCAACTGTTTTTGCTGTTCGCTCTGGATTGGTTTTGACTTTCGAATCTTCTTTGAAGTTAGAGTTATTAGTCCGTTTTGTTTTGTTTTACAATTTCAGGTCTAATAATTCCATCCATGAGAGGGCAGAACTTAATTAATAACACATGATCCTCATGATAAAAATCCATAGCCCCAAATTAAGGGAAAGAAAACATAAACAAAAACAAGATTTACTTTTTCATTGAATCCAATACAATTTTCCATATAAAAATAATCCACTTAACTCAGCATATTTTAAAAATAACCTATCCTAAAATTGCCTTAATTCTCATACACTTCTAGTACCTATATTCATGTGGAACCTAAAAAAGCTTGAAAGTCTTAAATAAAGTGTATTATTTTAGCACTGATTCATCATAATTTAAAGATTTTTTTACCTCCTGGAGAAATTTAATAAGTGAGTCCTTTTTTTTTTTTTAACTTTTAGGAGCCAGGAAATAATCACTGAGTGACATTTTTTAATCCTTAGGGCACAGTTAAAAGATATGATCTAACTGTTAGTAATGCAAACTCATAACATTGCCAGAACTCTTTATTGGCTTTCATCAGGGCTCTTCAAAATGTCTACAAAGTGAATTCTGTTTAATCTTATAATTAAAGTAAGAGAAACTGATATCAATTGTTTTGCTCATTCTAAGATAAAAAATAAAGTTGTCTTAGATCTGGCAATAAATCTAGACTTTCATATCACAGCCTGCATTATTAAATTTTGAACTCCATCTATGGCATGACTTCCAGTTGTACAGGAGAATTGTTCAATCCAATCCTTAAGTTAGATACCTAATCCATGGCTTGCAAATGCAAAAAGTTCATTCACCCCAGGGGTAGACAGATTTCAAAACATCAGCATGCTGGTTTCTGTGTTGGACTGCTAATCAACAGGTCAGATACTTTGAAACCACCCGCTCCTCTTACTGCAAAAAAAAAAAAATGAGACTTTCTTCTCCTGTAAAGACGTATAGCCTCAGAAACCCTCAGGGGCAGTTCTACTTTGTCTGCTAGGGCCACTGTGAGCATGTGTTCTAAAGGAGGAGTCCTCTGAGAAAATACAAGTGACTGCTTTGTTATTAATGTTGTTGACTTGTCAACTACATTTGAGTTGATTCCGACTCAAGGTGACTCTACGGAAAATAGAAAAACCAATTGCCCACTTCAACAACATCCTCACGGTTCCCAGCACACCTGATGGTATCATGGTAGCTCCCATGCCAATCCAACTCTCCTAGGGTGTCTCCCCCCCTCAGCGGCCTGCTACTTCACCACCACCACGCTCGCTCCAGTGACTGATCCCCATAGTGCCTGAGTCAGAGAATGTGCTGTAAAGATGCATAAGGTTTTTCCCAATGTACACAATTTATATCAGTTAACACTTTTATCAGAGGTGTACTCTTAGAAAACATGAAAATTGAATCTACTTCTGAAGGAAACCAAGAAGCTTAAGAGACTTAAACCCAATTTCTTTATTCAGATAAAAGTCACACTCTGACCTTTACAGGCAAAATTAAGGTCTTAATGCTGTGATTTATTTCCCACTGACATAGGCATTCCTAGAGAAATGTGCCACTTCTGACATGTTAACAGAAATCTGTTAATAGAGTTTCTTCTGTTAAAAAAAATCTCTTCTAGGGCTGAGCCCCAGGGGCGTAGTGGTTGTGCGCGGGACTGCGGCCCACTGGGATGGAGGTTCAATTCCAGCAGTGGGGCTGGGCCTCCTACTCCCACCACTGGAGTGCAGTGATGCCCAAAAAACCAAAAAAAAAAAAAAATCTCTTCTGTTAATAGAAACCTGAAAGGGATCTGACAATACCTGCTATTGTTATCATTGCAAATGAGAAAACATCACCTTTCTACACCCCCTATAAAACCTTTTTGGATTTATTATTGAGCTCCGGTGACATGGTGCTTAGAAGTTGAGCTGTGGTCTGAAAAGTCTGAGGCTTGAAACCACCAGGCACCCCATGGGAGAAAGCCAGGGCTTTCTACTCCAACAAATAAGTATAGTCTTGACCGTTTTACCTTGTCCTATAGTGTCAGTATGAGTAGGCATTGACTTGATGGCAGTGAGTTGGGGTTTTTGTCATTCTCTAACATCTACAAATTTTCTAAGTATTTCATTAATTACCTCTCCAGCAATCCTTCCGTGCATCCTTTTCTAATTTCCAAAGACAATTTCCCAGTTACGGCTGCCCTTTCCTTTCATCTGAAATATCCTTGTGGTTTAATAAATACAATATATTAATCTAAAAAAAACCAGTAAGGTAAAGTAAGATGTTTAAATGGAGGTATGGATTAGGCATTGAGTTGTTAACAGAAAGTCAACAGTTAGCTGTTTGAATTCTCCAGCTGCCCGGTCAGAACAAACTGAGACTGTCTGCTCCTGGGAAGAGTGTCAGGCTCAGACACCCTATGGAGGGTCGCAATGAGGCGGACTCAGCTTAATGGCTATGGGGTTTAACCAATACGTAAGGAGCGCTGGTGGCACATGAGTAGATGCATCAGGCTGCTAACTGCATGGTTGGCAACTCAAACCCACCAGCTGCACTGTGGGAAGAAGATGAGCTTTCTGCTCCCAGGATTCAGCACCTCAGAGAAGTGCTACTTTGTGTTACACGGTTGCTGTTAGTCGAAACTCACTTTGTGGCAGTGACAACTGAAGAAAGAAATGATAATTCATTGAGACTAAACTGTTGTTGGATCTAATCTTCTGTGTTCTAAATATTTTGCAACAAACCTTGCATTTCTCCAAACAAAATTGGAATAGCTCTACTTATCTCGAGTATCTCACTTCTTAGATTTTGTGACATCATCCCCAGAAGAGAAGTACAAAACTTTCCAGAAGTATCTTTGCCCTGAGTCTTAAGTTATGTCATCTCAGTCTTCCCTATTCTGAAGCTGGCAAAACTGCATCCATCAGAACTTGTACTTCCAGCAAAAGGAAAACTAACCGGTTTATTATAATAAGTGTGTCTTAAAACGTATTGCTAAATTCAGTAAAAGGGTTATGGGGTAGAAACTGAAATCAAAAGAATCAACAAAAATAAAAGCTACAGCTGTTCTGAAAACGCTACTCACATAATGACCCAGGAGCTTCTTGAAATAACAGCCATATATGGGTTACGAGGAGCCCTGGTTTGGTAGCCCTGCCTGCTAACCACAAGACCAGCAGTTGGAAAACACCAGCCACTGTGTGGGAGGAAGAGGAGGCTATCTAAAGAGTTACAGTCTCCAGCAACATGTTCAAGGTATTTCAGAGATCTGTGGGCCCTGTATCCCTGAGTCTGCTCACCTTTAGAGTTTGAGGCTTCAAAGACTAATTCACAAAACGAAAATTCTCTCAGCGTTGATGAGCTGTCACTTTGCTCAGTTCCAAGAGAGCAGTCTAAATATATGGAAGAGCCAAGCATGACCCTTAAAGAAAACATTTCTGAGCCCGGATATTTTTGTGAGCCATATCTAAATTGGTCCAAGAAAAAATACTTGTACATGAAGCCCAAGGCACAAAATATTGCCTAATCAGTGGCAGAGAACCATGATCATTTGCAAAATGCACCTTCTGGTTATTTTCCCAAGACCTGGTATTACTGATTTTCTGGCCATGTTTGACTCCTCCTCACTTGAGGTACAAAAATAAAGAAGTTGATATATCCACCTGGTTCCATGGGGTCACTGATTTGTCCCTTAGCCACAACAAGCCATCTGCTCTGCCCAGACCAGCAGGAGAGTCTTACATGACAGGGGTTTGCAAGGACACATTGCTATGGAACAGTGGTGCTCAACCTTCCTAATGCTGTGACCCTTTAACAAAGTTCCTAGTGTTGTGGTGACTCCCCAACCATAAGATCATTTTTGTTGCTACTTCATAGCTGCAATCTGATATGGCTATGAATCAGATGACCCCTGTGAAAGGGGTCACGACCCACAGGTTGAGAACTGCTCCTGTAGAAGGTTTGTGGAAAAATTTTCAAGAGTCAGGGAACGTGAAGAATTCACTTGGAAATCAGTAACCTGCACCTAGCTCTGACTATTTTAAACAGTTATTGATAAGCATTGGAAATTCCATCTGTAAAGCAGTTTTTCTACAGGAAAAACGAGGATGTCAGTATCAGATGTAGTAATTGGCAATCTCCTTTAGGAAAAACTGGGTTGCACGTTGCTTTATCTTGCGTGATACCATATTACAGGTGGATTAATCTGGAATCCTTTCAGCTAGATATAATGTACAAACCTTGGAGTTCTTTGTTTTCATATTGCTATTTATGTACATAATAAAATTATAAGTTAAAAGAAAAAAAAAGATTTACAGTCTGGGAAAACCACGAGGGCAGTTCTACACTGACCTAGGAATCAGAACTGACTAAATGGTTCCAAGGTCAGAACCAAACTTACTGCCTTCGAGTCACTTCTCACTCCAGGTGACTGCATAGAACTGGGTAGAACTGCCGCGTATGGGTTTCCAAAACTGCAACTCTACAGGGAAGTAAAGGCCTCATCTTTCCCCTCAGGAGCAAATAGGTCTTTCGGATTACTAACGTCAAGGTTAGTAGTCCAACCCATAACCACTAGGCCACAGGGCTCTTCAATGGATGATAAGATTTTTTTTTTGATCTTTGAGATAAGCCAAAAACACAATGGGAAGGAAAGTGAACTAGAGATGCCCCACTCCCCCCACCTTTCTTACCACACAGCGCCTAGACGCCACCAATGAAATGTCAAAGTAGAAAGTCTAGCTGCTGTTAAAGACCATAAAATACCTTTTTGTCTCTCCTACAATTCAAGATAGAAATGAATAATAATAATATAGTGATAATACTATAAATAAATAATAATCACATTCTCTACACCTATGCAAACACAGGTCCACTCTGTGACACTAGGGTTTGGGCTAATAGCTGCATGGCTGGAGGATTTCCAACCAAACACAGGATGTCATTATGGGTTGCATTCCCTGGAATTTGGCAAAAGTAAATACAAACATTATACTTCCTGGAGGAGAGTATCCTCAGTCCAGCACCCTGGGATTCCCACAAAGTCATTTATTTAGAGAAAAGTTAGAAAAGAGTTGAGGGAGTTATCCAGGGCACAGTTAGACTCTGAGGACTCCCTTCAGTTGTTGGACATTTGAAAATAACTATGTACAAAGCATTTTACAAATCAGAGAACTAGACGCTGGGCACAACAGAAGGAGACATTGCACAATCCCATGCTGTCCTCACACTTGTCCCCACGCCTGAGCCCCTATTGTAGCCACTGTGTCAATGCACCTTATCAAGGACCTTCCTCTTTTTCAACCCCCCTTCACTTTACCAAACTTGAATACCCTTGTCCAGAGACTGACCTATCGTGACAAAATGTCCAACCTATGTAAGAAGTCTTGCCATTCTTGTCTCTAAGGTGTACTCTGTTTGGCCTTACTTCTTCCAAGGCAAATCAAGTTGTCCTTTTAGCAGTCCATGGTAAATTCAATAGTCTTCTCCAGCACCACAATTCAAATGCATTGGTTCTTCTTTGTTTTTCCTTATCCAATGTCTAATGTTCACATGATGCAATGGAGAATATCATGGCTTGGGTCAGGCACACCGTAGCCCTCAAAGCAACATCCTCACTCTTCAATACAGTTAAGAGGTATGCAGCAGATTTAGTCAATGCTACACATCTTTCAATCTCTTGACTGCAGTTTCCATGAACATTAACTGTAAATTTCAAAATGTCTGGCATCAGATAAAAAAATACCAGGCATACAAATAAGTTTCTTTTTTAAAAAATCTATAAGTGGAAAAAGAAACTAAATCATAACTAATCATGTAAGTAATAGATGCAGTATATTGGGAATTGAAACAGTTATTATAACTATATTCCACATTGTCAAGAAGATGGAGCATAGATTGATAATAAGTAAAGACATGGATGGCAGATAATAATACCCATATATAACTTTCAGAGGTTGAAATAATGTCCAAGAAGAAGAATAAAGTACAGATTAGATAAAGAAGAAGAGTCCTTGAGTGGTGCACATAGTTAGTGTTTGGCCATTAACCAGAAGGTTGATGATTTGAGACAACCCAGAGACATCTTGCAAGAAAGGCTTGCTGATGACTTGCAGAAAATCAACCAGTAACCCAGCATAGGTCTACTCTGACACACATGGGTTAGCAGGAAAGAGAATCAACTTGTTTTAAATAATGAAGGAAAAAAGATAGGTGAATGTGAAAACACAGTCAATGAACTATTCAAAATGGAAAAAAAGTAAACAGAATTTCACTGAATCTGAAGCCAACTAGAAGTGGCATCAGTCCAATACTCATACAATTGGAGTCACCTGGGCAGGAAGAGGTAGAAAAATCTAGAGCTGAACTTATACTTAATAGTAACAGACTGATAGTTTTCTCTGGAAGAGAAGGAATGAGCAAGGGATACCACCTCACCATTTCTATTCATCAGTATATTGGAGGTTCGGAAGATCAGGAAATGGGAAGGGAAAATGGAAGGGAGGGGAGAGAATAAGGGAGGAGAGAAGCAAGGATGTGCAGGAGTGTTTGTAGCAGCACCAATGGCCATAAGCCGCTCCCCCCCCCCAACGGAAACATCACAGAATTGTGATTAAAACCAAAACGATTCCTTACACCATTTTACAAATGAGAAAATGAGTTAAAAAATTAGATGACTTCTCTACAGTTGCAGGCCAATGATGGAAACCTGGATTTGTCTGATTCTAAATGCTCAAACTTTTCATGATTTTGGTGGACTCTTTTCAATGCAGTGCAGTATACATTTAGGTGTTACGAGTGTTCTAAAGTGCCACTACTTAGTCTATCTTTAGCTATTACTTATCTGAGTCTATGTTTAGAGAGGACTTTCTTTCTAGTAAGGAGATCTGTGGTGGCTGTAGGTTAAGCCTGGGGCTGCTAATTGCAAGGTTGATTGTTCAAACCTACCAGTCACTCAGAAGAAGAAAGTTGAGGCTATTGGTTTCTGAGATTATTCTGTGTGTCAGATTCTATTCGGTGGCAATGCTTTGGGGTTTTTTTCTTTTTAGTGACATAGACCTAGATTCACTTCTCAATTTACCACTTAATATTAAAATTGAGACTTTTGAATTAGTGGTCTCTTTTTCTTCACTAGTATCTAATATTCATTGCAATGGCTACACATAACCCACAGAAAAAAGCCATGATTTTTTTTATTTATCTAAGAAGTTGTAATGTCAAAGAGAAACACTCTGGATAGTTGTTTACCAGGACATGTTACAAAGTTCTTTCAGGTCTACTAATAAAAACCCAGAGGGGCATACCATTTCTGTTGCAGCTTCAACCCGAAGGCCTTCAGCTCAAGCTCCAGTGGTCAGCAAGCATGGCTCTCTGAATTAAGTGCCCAGAAGCACTGCACTCCAATAAGCCTCAGTTGGAGGGCACTCAGCTTGACTTCCATGTATCAGCAAGCCCAGCTATCTCAATCAAGTGTCCAGGGGCACCCCATTCCACAAGCCAGCCTCATGCACAAAAACAATCAGCTTTACTAGTTCTATGGCTTGGGAAGCCTATCACTTTTTTCATGCTCTGGATCCTGGTTCTGCTGCTGCTTCTCTTCTATTATAGCTGTTTTCTGGATCCAGAAGGTTCACTGCACTGGGAGTTCATGTCCAGCGCGGGGTGTGCTTCACCCTTGACTCTTTCTGGTAATGAGATCCCTCCTCCTGTTTCTCAGAGGGCTCATTGTATACACAGTCAGGTGACATACCAGGGATTCATGTCCACAGTACTCATGATTAATCCTACCAGTATCTTCCTCCACCTTATTACCAGACCCAGGCAGGATATGGTCATTTAGTGGGAGGTAGAGACTTCGCCTAGAAGAGCAACATTAAACAATTCCCTGCCCCTGCAAATATGACATAGGGTAACTATAGAACTGGAGCCTCACTTTCCTCTTCTGAACAATGGAGACACTACCTGTACACAAGAACACTGTGGAAGAGGAAGTGCATTTGCAATAGCTGAGGCATGATAGATGCTAAGTATTCTCCTTTTATGATGACCGCTCTCTTCAAACCCAATCACTAGTTTTGCATTTCTCAACATTCTATTTTTCATAGTTGTAGAAAATGAAGGTGTGAAAAGCAATCTTTTCCATCCAGTTAATTAATTGAAAAATAGTTGCATATCCAGCTACTAACCACAAGGTAAGCAGTTTGAAACCACCAGAAGCTCCACCAGAGAAAGGTAAGGTTTCTACTCCAATAAAGAATTAGTCTCGCAGGGGCAATTCTATTCTGCCCTATAGATTCACTATGAATCAGAATCAACTTGATGTTAAAGAATTTCAGTTGAGTTTTGAGGATTTAAATTTAGGTCACCAGACCCAAGTTGCTATTTATTTGTACTTTTCTTTAAAATTCAAAAGAAAAAAATTAAAAAATATATGTGATTGAGATTAATATCCCTCCTACTGCACATTTTTTTTGAAAATCTACAGTGAAAGAATTTTAGAACATACTAGAAACCTCCTAATTAGTTGGATATAATTATCCAATAATTTAGAGCTGTTTTGAAACTCACTTTTTCTTGCCAAACTTAAAAAAGGGAAAAACTGAGATGTATTTGTTCGAATCCATTTGGCTTTTATATACTATATTAATTTCCCTATAAATTGTAATTCACTGTTTATACCTTCTTTGCTTTTTACTTCTATGTTCACTTTTAATATAAATATTAATTCTTTTAAGAAGTAACCTGCCAAATGCATCTTTTTATTATACAATAAAAGCTGTCATTGTTAGAAGTTGTAAAATTCACAACTAAATTAAATTTACAATGTTAGAATACTGTTTCTTTTTCCCCCCAATGATACACAGGAAATGTCAGTACTCTGAGTAATATTTTCCACTCATATAGCAAATAAAATTTTCCAGCCATTTGTTGGTTTCACTACATTTTTCCAACTGGATTTTTTTCAAATGCTAAAATATGTATATTTTATGGAATCTATTTCTTATTCATGTTTAATTAATAATCATATTAAATGCATATGTGATATAATTATCCTGCTGGCATGGCCTTTAACAACTTTGTCATGAGTATTTTCATTATTTAATAAAGAGTTTGTTCTACTCACAGTCCTGCAAGAGGAGGTTTTAATTTTTTTCCATACTTTCTTAAAACTGCGTTGATATCAATTGATTTGTCATGATTAAACATTTTCTTATTTCATTTAAGGAAAGTTTAAAATGAATTTGCATGCCTTCTACTGTTAAAACCAAAATATGTGTTGTAAATTCTAAACTCTACACGAATCCATAGGTATAGGACCCCTGGTGATGTCATGATTAGGAGTTGGGTTGCAATACACAAAGTTGGCAATACAAACTACCAGTTGCCCCATGAGTGAAAGACTGAGCTTTCTATGCCTATAAAGAATTAGGTCTTGAAAATCCATGGGGACAATTCTTCCCTGTCCTCTACAGCCCTCATGAGTGGGCATCAAATCAGTGGCAATGAGTTTTGGATAAGTATTTGGCTGCTAACCAAAAGGTCAGTGGTTTGAACAAACTAGCTACTCTGGGGAGAAAGGTGTGACAGTCGATGACTGTGAAGTTTCATAGCCAGGGGAACTCCTGAGAGCAGGGCTATCCTGCCACAGGGAGCAGCTATGAGTCAGTATTGACTTGAGGCACTAGGGTTATTTTAGGAACTTTATACATATGGATTATAAACCTATTTTGGAATAGGTCATCTCTGTGATGGTCATGAGACTCTATGAATGGAGGGTGTATCTAAAATAAATTTTGTTTACAATCTAAGAGGGAGAATGAAACAAGCCATTGAAGAACAAATGGAAGCAGATTCCAGTTGGTTGCCAAAACCAAAACCAAACTCATTGCCACTGAGTCATTTCTGACGCACAGCAGTGCTGTAGGTCAGGGTACATTTGCCCCTGTGGGTTTATGAGCCTGGAATCTTGTCCAGAGTAGATAACCTCATCTTTCTCACTTGAAGCAGCTGGTCCTTTGAAACTGGTGACCGTAAGATTAACGGCCCATCACCTACCTCCTCTACTACCAGAGCTCCTCCAGGAATTGAAGCTGAGAAGCAGAGCAGAGGAAGACTCTCTAGTAAGAACACACTAACATTCTTCCAACAACTTCCCAAAATGTGAGAAAATAGATGTCGGTTCAACAAAGCTATCCACTTCTGGTGTTTCTTAACAGTATCAGAAGAGTAGTTAATAAAGCAATATCTGACATATACTAAATAATCAGTAAATGCTTACCGAAATTCAGTGTGATTTTTCACCACAATTTCAGAGTATTTCTGAGGATCCAAAACCACAGTGATTGCCATGAAGTGAAGTGTGATGGGCAGCAACCCTCTAGGACAGGGTAGAACTGCCCCTGTGTGTTCCCAAGACTGTAACTCGTTACCAGAGTAGAATGCCTCATCAACCCCCTGCAGAGTGGCTGGTGGTTTCAAACTGTTAACCTCATGCTTAGCAGCTCAAGTCATAAACCACTATGGCACAGGTATTGAGTTCTCCACAGCATATGGGTTCAGTGAGTCTCGTAATGAAAAAGGCCAGGTTTCATTTCTGTCTACACACCATAAATTTCTATTTGACATTGAAGACCATCTGGTCCAACTCAGTTCTTCTGGAAGAAAAACACCCACTCTCACTACAGAAGACGATTTTTAAAATCCCTGGAAATTTTTTTTTATGAGAAACAAATCTTTGCAAAATGTTTGTAAGGCAAGAATTTTCGAACTGTGAACAATACATAAATAAGCAATCTCTGGAGAGCTTTAGTAGTTCTATATTCCATGCAATGAAAGCTAAATGATACAAACCTCATTGGAAAACAAAGCCCATATGCATAATAAATATTTAAGCTATTAGGTGAACACATTGGGAGTGAGACTGGGTACCCGTTACTACCAGTAAACTCAACAGCCAGAGCGTTGTGGCTCATAGACTGCCCTTCTCGTCCCCACAAGCACGGAATCACCATCAGCCTCCTGTGAGGATCTGCCTGTGGCTTTACTTTAAAGGACTGAGTGGTGACATGCATGGATGTGTGCAAGGAAGGTGTAGTCTAGATTTCTGTTTGAGGATCTGACCCAACTTGCTCGAGTTTTAACACTAGCAAAATGTGGCAGCTGAAGCCTGGGGACAAAAGACATACAATGGTATCATTCAAGATATGACCATGGCCCCCATTTAGGTGGTAAGGTCACAGTTGGAGCCCCCTTCCATATTTCAGCCTGGAAGCTTTGGTATGATCAAAATAATACCGTTTCCCTGACAACTCACTGCAAGGTTTCTGCATCCCAATCTTGCTTAACTAGACTATGGGTTTACAGTTTGGCCAGCAGCTGCTAGCGGGCTCTAGCACAAGCAGATGTCGGTTGTAACATCAATTATTCTTTGCTTCATGTGGGCCCAAATGGAGCTTCCGCACAGACCCTGTGTAATGCTTCCAATGTGTCATGCTCCAGAACTCCAACACTGCAGCAAGTTCTACTTTCCAGGCCATGAATCTATCTTGTTTTTCAAGATGTGAAAGTCATTTTTTATGGCTGAATCAGAAGACATGACTTTATCAGTTGATTTTCAAAAGACATAACCTTCCTCAGGAACAAGTATACAAATAAGAAAATTATTAACAATGGGTAAGGGATTAAACCTCACTGGGCTTGCTTTACCACTTTGCTTGCTTCACCTGCTTTACCATGAAATGAAGATCATAGTACTACCTACTCCCCAGGTTTGTGCTGTGCATCATCGAGATGACCCACAGAATGTGCAAGGCTCTCAATAATCATTGGTTCTGATTCTCTAATTTCACCTTGACATTTCAAGGCATAAACGGAAAGGCCGTCTGCTTGCCATTCTTACCACAATTACAACTAATTTCCAAACTTGAGCCTTCAACAGCCCCGTTCCCCTGCCACCACACACCCACACCACCCACCATTCCATACACAGTGTTTACAGCCAATCAATTTGATGCTTTTCCCCTAAACTCTACTTTCTCTAAGGTCGGGACAATGCCAAAGTCCTCGCAGCTCTCTCCCTCTTTCCAGTATTTACCGCCTGTGACAAGTGATTTAGAGTATGCTTTGCAATTTAGTGTTATTTTGTGAAGGGATGCTTTTAAGATATACAGTGATCATATTAAGTTTCTGGCTTCAGAAACACACCACAAATAACTGCCTTGCCTGCAGTTTACAGTCTCAGGACTTCCTTGGGCAAAGCTTAAGAACCAGAGGCTCAGGGTAGCATGGAGTTCCTTGCTAAGCCATTGACTTGGTTTTGCCTTTTCTTGCCACTTAAAATGTCATATTGAACACTTCAGTCGTTCATCAAGGACACAAAAATTTCCCTTGAACCAGAGTGCCCTATATCCGTTTTAGCATCAGTGATTCCTGTTTAATGTTTGCATATATTTTCTAAAATGTGTCCATCACATTAAAACATTAATGTACAGAATTAACTTTAATGTCTGACTTTCAATAGAGCATAAATTCTTTTCCTTCATAGGACATATTTTTCCCTTACATCTGAATTAGTTTATATTCAAATTTTATAATGAAAAGCAGCTGTAGAAACACCAGGAAACAGCTGTGGGTTTTGCATCTCCATTTCCACAAAGAAATGTGCAATACATCAAGGAGGAATATATCTCAGAACAATGCGCTACTAAAGTCTTCCTTATGTGCAGACACCTAACATATTGCATTTGAGTCAAACACACAAACTAACTCACTGCCATCAAGTTGATGCCAATTCACACAGAACCTGAAGGACGGAGTAAAACTAGCCTGTGAGTTCCCAAGACTGGAACTCTTCACAGGTGTAGAAAACCTCACATTTCTTCTGAAGAGCAGATGGTGGTTTCAACCTCCTGACCTTGTAGCTAGAAGTCCCATGCATAGCCACTCCGTCACCATTACTCCCTGCATATGAATACTAGGGGTTTCATATCAGTTCAGTATTTTTCTAATGGATACAATATTTGAGTGAGAAAGTGCATCACTACAATGATATATGTTAATGCTAAAAGATAAAGAGTATTTTGCTAGATACAATAGAATAACACTCAAATGGAATCCTAGGGAAATTTGTAATAAATCTGAAACAATGATTTTTAACCAGAGGTTTGATATCTATTGGGGAGCTCTTCAAAAGAGACAATAATAAGGACCAAATATCACAAAGATTCTGGATCCTATACCAAGAAACTCTGGTCCAAATGATGGCAATGTGAGCACTTCATTATAAACCAAGGAAAGCACCATCATTACTCCATGGATCAAGATGTAACTTCAATGTCTTGAGAGTTGGCATAAATTTTCCTTTATAAAATAAAAAGCTTATTATACTCATGTACATGAGTCGAAGGTACATGATGTAGAGATACAATAATATTAAATGTACCAAGTATGATCAAAAATTTTAAGATGTACAACTGTGCAGGTTTTTTTTTTTACTAACTTGCTATAAGGGAGTATAAAAATATCCCTTAAACTTACTAATTTTATAAATTGGCATATTAACTATCCCATTTGTTAAAAATGAGTTTGCACTACACATACAGGTTTTTTCCTGCTAATTGTTGTGCTCCAGTCCCAAAAACCATAAAAAGGTCATTGTTGCATATCCAGAGAAAGAATAGGCATCATTTTGCTTTGTTTTTTGTGGGGCTTTTTGATCATTTTATTGGGAGCTCTTATGGATATCACAACAATCCATAGTTCAATCACATCAAGCAGTATTGTACAACTGCTACCACAATCAGTTTCAAAACATTTTCTTTTTGAACTCCTTCATATTATCTCCCCTTTTTCCCCTCCCTCCCCCACTCTTCCCCCAGGAACCCTTATTTTTCCCTCTAACAGCTTTGTTTTGTTTTACCATATCTTAAACAGCCCAACAAATCCATTCACACATAATTCTGTCCTTCAATCCTATCAAGTGGGATTATACAATCAGCAACACTATTAGCTTCCTATTTCACTCCCCTCTCCTAAACCCCCAAGGAACCATTATTCTTGGTACTGTTTCTGAAGGGTTATCGTATTTATCTTGGTCTCATGTACTGAACAATCTTCAATATACAAATGAATATATGCAAATATAACATGATTAATGAGGTAAAACAAATAAAAACCATAATAGTGAGGGGAGATAATATTAAAGAACTAGAGCACACTTTAACCACTAATGTGGTTCATCAGTGCCTGAATTTTTCATCCCTTCTGTGTGGCCCTCCTGAGTGGGACTGTCCAATTATATTACAGGTGGGTTTGGAGTCTTCACTCTATCCAAGGCCGTTGGTAATTAATTTGTTTGCTTATCTTTTAACTTCAGATACCTCTTCCTGGCACCACCTCATGATCACATGAAGTGCTTCCCTGCTTGTTTAACTTCAAGTCTTTAAGCCCCCAGATGCTAAATCTGTTAATATCCGGGAATCATCAACTTTCTTCACAACATTTGCTTAGGCATCATTGTTTTGATAGATATATATTTTTTTACATGAAAAATGGAAACCAAAGTAAAATTGGCATATTAAAACCTACATAGGCACAACACAAAAATATCCTTATTCCTGTTATGAACTTTTAAAGAATTGTATTACAACTCATTTTCTAGTTTATTTTATAAATGTCCATGTTATCAACTCAAATATATAAAGAACTCCGAATGTTAAGGGTAAGAGATCACTTATTGCAACCTCTCAGTTATACAAATTGTGATGGCTTGTGTACTTTATTATATTAAAACTTGAAAATGCCAGAACTTCTGCAATGTGAAAACCTATTAGAGCAGGAAAAACTCCTTCAGTATTTATGAGGTAATATTCTTAATGGGGAGAGAGGACAGTGTTGAAAATTACGAGCAACCTGGAAAAAGAAGAAATGTTCCATTACATCCCATCTTGTTCTAGCGCTCATAGGTTTGCCTGTCTTGAGATAAATTCACTTTCTTGTCAACATCTTTTTCAGCTGACCAGACAAGCAGAAACCAGAGTTGGACCTCAAATGCCCATCTGGATTTTAGACCACACTTGTAGTTCTCAGTATCTCAATGCCTCTTCTGGTTTTCAGGAAACTTCTCTAAGTGAAGTCCTCGAATAGCTTTCCAGGTTAAGTGTCCATCTATCAATTAAAAGGTTGGTGGTTGAACCCTATCCAAAAGCATTGAGGACAAGAGTATTGGTGATCTGTTTTGGAAAGGTCACAGTCATGAAAACCCAATGGAGCTCTCTGCAACACTTGGGATTGCCATGAGGCAAAATCACCTCAAAAGTAATTTTGGGGTCTCATTTATTTTTTGTAGATATTTTGCATGAATTTAGCTGTAAAATGATGTGTTCACATTTATTCTTATAAATATTTTTTATAGGCCAATACAGTGAAGAGGGGCATTCAAATAGTTAAGCACTTGACTGTTGACAAAAAAGGTGGAACTTTCTCTTAAAACCCACCTGTGGCTATGTGTGAGAATAACTGTTTTTGTTAGTTGCCACAGAGTCTGTACTGACTCAAAGCAGCCTTAGGAATAGCAGAACCAAACACTGACCAGTCCTGCACCATCCTCCCAACTATTCGCATCCCCTAGTCCATTGATGCAGCCACTGTGTCAATCATCTCATCGAGGGCTTTTCTCTTTTTCAACCCCCCTTAATTTTACCAAACATGATGTCTTTCTCCAGGAACTGGCCTATCATGAAAAAATGTCCAAACTATGTAGGACAAAGTCTTTCCATCCTTGCCTATAAGGAGTATTCTGTCTGGCCCTACTTCTTCCAATACAGATAGGTTTGTCCTTTTATCAGTCCATGATGCTTTCAATACTCTTTTTCAGGCATCAAATTCAAAGGCATCAATTCTTCTACAGTCTTCCCTATTCAATGTCCAACTTTCACATGCACATGATGCAATGAAAAATACCATGGCTTGGGTCAGGCTCACATTAGTCCTCAAAATACGTCCTTAAGTTTCATTACCATAAAGAGGTCTTGTGCAGCACAATTACCTAAAGCAATATGTCTTTCGATCTCTCTCTCATTTGGCATCATTGCATGTGTTTTGTGAGTCTGAAGAGCATTTGGTAGATTGGTTTCAGACATACGGGCTAATATCAGACTTGTGGGCTTGATGTGGACTGGACTGGGTTGTTCAGTTGCTCCATGTTCAGTTGCTCTTGTGTATAATGCTCTTTCATAGAAGTGCTTCTCTAAGGATTTCTCTAGTCTACCCAGACTAACACAAATGTGAACTAGAGGCTTATATAAACCAAAGATGCATGATTGGATTTGGGGCTTGCACTTAATTCTATCCCCAATCTAAGAACAATTAACTGGTTCTGATAAATGACCTTGCTTGAATCTCACCCTCACCTCACAGAGACCACAGAAGCTAAGGGTGCTATAGAAAGTGTGGTGTGGAAGCTAGATGGTGAATAGTAGAAGCATCTCAGCACTGACAGAGGTCACCATATAGCTCCTCCAGCTTCCAGGGCTCTGACTGCCATCAGTGTAGCTCCATGTGACCTGTCTTCAGTAATCTCTTGCAGGGAATCCTCATGGGTCCTCCCTTCAGAGATCTACTTATCTCCTTTGCTGCTCTAAATGAGGTCATGAAGCCGTGACCTAATTGACGGCTAAACTTCACCTCTTCACTCATAAATATCTATTTGATAACAGATTGGTACCACAGAGAGTATACCACAATAGTGTATACGATCTTGAAAAATATGAGGTCATAACTAATAGGATCACATAGAAAAGACACCCATTAGCTTTAGAAAGTGGATTCATTCTTCAAGAAAGTGAAGGTAATTCAACTTAACCTCATAGGAAACTGAAAATACAATGAGCTAATGTATTTTAATTAGCCAAAGATGTTCATGTTTTACTTCAATCTTCCTTATATATAAGTAAAAGTTACTCATATTTTGTTTCCATACCTCTTAATCCTATGGTATCAACATCTAGAATTCAACATAAATATCATGTCTTCAGTAAAAGTGCTATTAATCATTGACCATTTTTTTCTCCTTATTGCCTGCAAATGTACTAGTGTCTTTCTGTCATTTCATTCTTTAGATTAATTGAAAAAGGCATGGTAGGTTTAGGTGGAGTTGGGTGGCAGAACTCAGAAAAATATCCTTTTTGTCTGCGGAAAATGAAATTACTCAGAGTCATAAAATGGAAGGTTAATGGGTGACCTAAAAATGTGAAGGAATCATTCCCCGAGGAGAGTCACCAGCTGGTTCTTATCCTTCCTTAGACAAGAGCAGGCAGAAATGAGCTTAGATTTCATTTGGTTTGAAGAAAGGATAGCAAGCTATGCTATGTAATTCCCAGAGAATTTTTTCTGTGATATATAATAATGACTTACCGACTACTGTGAGTTAAATACTGCTGAACTCCAAGTATGAGAAAATACTAGATTAAGTCTTAGCCATCCTTCTCTATAATCTCCATCAAGAGAAGAAAACAAGCAATTATGAGCCTATTATGCAACAGGTGTTTTCACTTGTACTCATTTACGCTTCATTAGAAAGCATTTTCTTTACTTGGCAAGTAAGGACACAATCTCTGAGAAGTTAGTTTGCCCCAGGTCATAAAACTAATGAAAAACAGAGTGAGAATACACGTCTACCTATTTCTGGAGTTCTTCCTTACACACTGTACCAACCTATCTCTGAGACTGTGAATGTACTAGAAACCCAGAGTGAATTCAGAATATAGTTAGTACTTAGTCAACTCTGAACTACAAGAGTACATTAATAATTAATCCCATTTGATTTTTTAAAAAACTACCATTTCGGACAAGTCCTATTGGACCTTATTTTTAGGTAGAGCCTGAAACCTAAAGAGGTTAAATTACTTACCCTAGATCATATACAGGGAAATTGTAGAGCCAAGATTTGAACCAGGTAGACTGACCCCACTAGTGTTGACCTCAGCCACTAGACAATATAGATTTTATAATGATTTAATTCCAGAGTCTGATTTTATGTAAATGCTTCTAAATTTCCATTTTTGAGTGTGTTTGATTCATACTCATTATGCATTATTCTTGTTAGGTTCTATCAAATTGGTTCCACCTCACCTGGACCATACATAAAACAGAAGGAAACACCACCTGGAAATGTGCTGTCCTCATTATCTATTACATTTGAGTCCATTGCTAAAGCCAAGAGAGCCCTGGTTACATAGAGGTTATACATTGGACTGCTAACTGCTGGCAAAGCCAGCAGTTCAAAACCACCAGCCTCTCCTCAGGAAAAAGACAGGGCTTCCTAATCCCCTAGAGCGGTACAGTCTCTGAAACTCACAGGGATAGTTCTTCCCTGTCCTGTTGTCTCACTGGGAGTTGTGGTCAACTCCATGGCAGTGAGTGAGTTTCGTGAATGTTCTTGTTGCAGCCCCTGTATCAATTCACCTCATTTGGGAGGGGGAGTGTCTTCCTTTTTTTAGATGCCCTTCTACTTCACCAATACATACTTAGTAGTCATTGATCACATAATTTGAATGATGGGCTCACTTAATTACACTGGACTTTAAAGATAATAGAGTACCATATATATATACTTGAGTAGAAGCCAAGTTTTTCAGCACATTTTAATGAAGTTTTGTGGTAAAATAAAGTGCCTCGCCTGATATTTGGGTTGGCTCATACTCAAGTATATACAGTAAGTAGTTTATAGCCTAGATATAAGAATATCCATGAACCTCTTTTTAAATAAAAGTATGTAATTTTCCTTAATAGACCAAGAAGCCAGAGATGGGATATTCTGGGTTTTCTTCAGGAAAATAATGGGACGCATGAGAATATATGCCAAGAAATCCCATGCCTGAAAAGGGGGTAGTTGACTTCATTTGGCATCATGGGAACCAGTGGAGTTCTGAGCCTGTGCACGGGGATACTTCCTGGAACTTTGTGAAGCAGAGCATCCAAAACCACAGCACAGATTTCCCTTTTAGTGTTTATGAATTCCTAGATACTCGGAAGTACAAAGAGCCGATTGAGATCATCAGCATCAAACCCTTTGTCTTCCAGATGAGGAATTTGAGGACTGGGGTGAGGGTAAGTACTTTCGTTGGGGTCAGAAAGCTAATTGCTGGCAAAGTTGGCAATATATCACTTCCATGAAAAGCCATGCTTTCAGAGTGAATTCAATTACCTCGATGCTCAAGTGGCCACTAAGAATACCCATGCAGCTAGAAAATCCCCACTTTTGTGTGTGAAGTGGATGTAACCAAGAGCATTTGGGATGGACTTTCCAGCACTGGGAAATCCAAGCTAGGAGGCGAATGGACAAGAACAGGAAGCAAAGGATTGGTGCCAAGGGCAGGAATTCCTACCGACTCTTCTGGGCCAAAATTGTAGTTCAGCCTGGGTGTTTCATCTTTTCTCTAGTATAGTTAAAAAAAAGAGAGAGATGTCAAACATCTGGCATAAATAAACATAAGAGACAAAAGTACTGAAATATTTATAGACCTTGTATGGCCATTTCCCAAAAGAGGGGATTAAATGATTCTTAGGATTTTAGGGTATATTTTTTAAGCTCAAGAATTGTCCCTTCTGTCATTCAGTGATGAAATCTGCAGGCGCTAATAGTAACGCATTGATTTTTAGAATTTAATAGCCAATGTAGTTTTGCAAAGTGTCTAAGAAGAATCCAAAGTATTTTCTTTTTTTTTGGGGGGGGTAGGGGGGCATCACTGTTCTCCGGTGGTGGGAGTAAGAGGTCCAGCCCCACTGCTGGAATTGATCCTCCGTCCCAGTGGGCCGCAGTCCCGCGCACAACCACTACACCACCGGGGCTCAGCCTGCAAAGTATTTTCACATGAAGCATATTCTGAAAATAAATGCATTCACGTACACATGGAAAATTAATCTAGCTAAGTAGACAGAGCTCCAAACATTCCCACTTGGGATATATGGTCCATTTAGTACAGTTAAAAGGAAAATACCAGGAAGCAACAACAAACTTCTAATCTGAAATGGAAACGGGTGAAAAGACAATCATCCTGTCCCTGGTGTCTGCCTAGATTAGATGGTCTCCCACGTGATAAAGGGAAGCAAAGGGTGACACCAAGAAAAGAAGATGAGAAGGTAAACTGCAAGAGCTGTAAAAACTTACCCAAGTTTAAAAGAACAAACTGTTAAAAATGCCACCAAAATACTCAAAATGCCACATCAATTACAGTGCTTTTGAAATACAATTTCGGGGATAAAAAGAAAGAAATACATAGCAACCAAGGAAAAAAGAATTCTAATAGTTGTAAAACTGTATACTTTGACACTGAGAATGCTCAAATTCTTACAAAATGCTAAGTTGAATAATTAGCCATGGATTGCCTTTGAAGCCAGAGTGTGAAAAGTTTATCCAATCTCAAAAATAAAAATCATTGATCATACTTGACACTTCAGACATGTTTTCATGCTGAAGTTCTTCATTTGAGTGACTTTTATTTTTAAGAAGGGAAGGTAAGCTGTGATGTATGTTTTGCAGAGTGTATAAAGCCAAATCTCTGTTTTGTACCTATAATCAAGTAGATTTTGAATGACTGTTTCACTGGTAGGAGCATTGGTGCTGCTGTCAGAGAAGCACTCGACTATTAATCTTAAAGTTGATGGTATAAAACAACATAGGGCTTCATGGGAGAATGGTGAGGCTGCCTGCCCCCTGTCAGGAGCCACAGTGTGGGAAGCCCTGTACAGGGCTGCTATAAATTGAAATGGACACCAGGGCAGTGGGCTTGGTTTTGAGGATCTCACAATTACACAATATCCTGGCATTAACTACATTTCATGGCTATTCGGTGTCAATTATTCTTAGATTCTCCTGTCTTAGAAAATATTTCCCAAGCAAAATAGTTCAGATTTCTGAATGGCACCAATAAAAGAAAATAGAAGCAAGTTATTTTATGTCTAGAAAAATGTTCTGCCACATAGCAGGAATTAAGCCTTGCATTTCGCTTTCTGGATCTATCAGTGGAAATACGAATGAAGGATGTATTCTGTGTGCTTCAACTCCATATACATTTCTCCAAAACAAAATAGACAAAATGAAACAAAACCTGGATTATGTCTGAAACTATCTAAAGAAAGGATTCACTGCTGGCTTAGGGTTCCTTCTGTAATCTAGAAACCCATGAGCAACCAATTAGTGATTGTGTCTTTAGAGAGATCTACAAAATTGTAGACCTTATCAGACAAATTTATGTGCCATGCACTGTCTAAAATACTTTACAAATAGTGAATGATGTATTTAACAGTCATAACAAATCTATTAAAACTCACTACCAATTAGTCCATTCTGACTCATAATGAACCTATAGGGCAGGGCAGAACTGCACCTGTGGGTTTCCAATCTTTACTGGAGCAGAAAGATAAGTCTTTCCTGTGGAGGAACGGGTGTTTTTGATCTGCTATCCTGTGGCTAGCAGTCCAACAGGTAACCCGCTCTGTCACCTGAGCACCTCTTCAAGTAAGTACTCGACTGTCTCCATTTTGCACATGAGGAAACTGAGATATAAAGAAAAATAATGTCAGAGTAAATAAATATAGGAGGAAATAATCCTCAGTCTTTTAGCATGGTGTGCTACCCTGTTCTGGATCTTGTCACCAAAGAGCAGTATTCAGTAAATGTCCAGAAAGCAGTACATTGAAAATAAACAGCATGATAATCTGTTTTATTTAAGTACTCCTGTGTGTCAGATAACTAAGCTAATAAAATCTCCTATATAATCCTCATCCTGCACAATCTTATAAGTAAGCTACCATCCTGTTTAAATAAGAAAATTGAGCTTGGCATGGTTAGACTTGGCCATTGTTAGACCACCACAGAGGGAATCAAAACCAAACTCACTGCCATTGAGTTTATTCTGACTCAGGAGTAATTCTAGATGGGGTTTCCGGGGAGTGTTTGAACTACTGAGTTTGCTGGTTTAGGGCCTAATTCATTACCTGCTACATCAACAGGGCTCCTACTACCTAAAAAGAATTCGAACTTGGGTTTTGTACTTGGGCTTCACCTCCCAGAGCACAGACTTACTGCCTCCTCTCAGCAAGGGAGGAAGAAGACCAAAGAGTCATGCTGCCCCTTGTGTTTCCTTCTCTCTCCTCTTTAACATAAGGGCATCTCGATGACTACCTAGTAAATTGATTTACAAATACCTTTAAATGAATGAATGAAAAGTTGAGATAATGGGTAATTCTTTTTAAAAATCATTTTTGGGGTCTCATACAGCTCTAATCACAATGTACATACACCATTGTGTCAAGCACACTAGTACATTTGTTGCCATCATCATTTTCAAAACATTTTTTTCTACTTGAGCCCTTGAAAGCAGTTTCGCAGTTTTATTTCCTCCCTTATGAACACTTGGCAATTTAAAATTATTATTATTTTTCATGTCTTACACTGACCAATGTCTCCCTTTACCCACTTTTCTGTTGTCTGTCCGCCTGGGAGAGGGTTACGTGTAGATCCTTGTGCTCCGTTGCCTCTTTCTCACCCCACCCTTCCCTACTTTCCTGTTATCAACACTCTCTTTATTGGTCCCGAGGAGTTTATTTGTCCTGCATTCCCTGTGTACATGCTCTGGTCTAGTAAGATTTGCAAAATAGAATCGGGGCCATGATATTTGTGAGGGGGAATCATTTAAGAACTGGAGGAAAGTTGTATGTTTCATCAGTGCTATGCTGCACCTTGACTGGCTCATCTCTCCCTTGTGATCCTTCTGTAAGGGGTTGTCCAATTGTCTACAAAAGGGCTTTGGATCTCCACTCTGCACTCTCCCTCTTTCAAATTGATATGAATTTTTGTTCTGGGTCTTTGATGCCTGATACCTGATCCCATCGATACCTCATGATCACGAAGGCTGGTGTTCTTCTTCCATGTGGATTTTGTTGCTTCTCAGCTAGATGGCCAGTTGTTTATCTTCAAGCCTTTAAGACCCCAGATGCTGTATCTTTTGATAACCAGGCACCATCAGCTTTCCTCAACACATTCGCTATGTACCCATTTTGTCTTCAGTGATTATTGTCAGGAAGTTGAGCATCATGGAGGTTATTAGAACAAGACATAATTGCATCAAGGATGTATCTGAGTAGAGGACCAATGTCCATCTGATACCTTTATACTTAGCATATAAATGAACATAGTCCTATTTCTCTATTGTTATATATAAATATATATAAATATATTTACATATTGTATACACTTGAGTAGGAGCCGAGGCGCCTACTTTTACACAAAAAACTGGGAGATTTTTGGAGCGTAAAAAATGTGCTGAAAAATCTTGGCTTATACTCAAGTATGTTTGGTACATACATGCCTGTATTTATTTAGAACTGTATAAATGTCCTTTGCCTTCTAGTTCTTTCCCCTATTTTCTTTTACTTTCCCCTTGTCTATAGGGTCATCCCTATCATGAGACAAGATATCCCTCACTGACCCATATCATTGAGGGGCAACACTGGAGGCATAGTGTGGGAATTGTGCCCCATCTGACCGCACCACACCGCGGAGAAATGCTAAGAGTGTACAACAGAGCAGCAAGGGAAGCAAAGCAATGAAGTTCCCCAGGAAATACCAAAAATAGACTTTGGGGCCAGGGCATGGTGCCCCATCAGACTCAACCAGAAAACACACTTAAAGGTCAATGAAAAGACCTGGAACTATTTATAGATTTTTTTTTTTTGTCCTTGATTTTGTTGTTGTTGTTTTCTTTTGTTGTTTTGTTTTGCTGCCTTGTTTTTGTGCTTATTACTATCTCTGCATGTCTATCTAGATAAGATAGGCTAAACAGTGCAAAGGAGAAAGCAAAGGGACCAATGCTTCTGCGGGTGACACAAGAGAGGGGAAGACGGGGGAAAGGAAGTGGCAGGGGAACAACAAGTGATCCAAAATTGATGGTGAGGACAGTGTAGGAGACCTGGTAGGGCTTGATAAAGGGCAGTGTAACTGAGAGGAATTACTGAAACCAGAATGCATGCTGAACATGATAGTACGTAATTTGTAATTTGTGAGGAGAATCTGTGAACCATAAAACTCCCCATAGAAGCCTTGTTTGCACTCTAGCTCAGTGGTTCGCCAACTTATTTGGCCTACCGCCCCCTTTCCAGAAAAAATATTACTTGGTGCCCCCTGAAAATTAATTTTTAAAATTTTTAAAGCAATTAAACAGAAAGATATACAGTATGTAAAAATAAATTTGGGGCAAATCAAATTATAAAGACCTTTTAATTCTCATTGTTTAAAAATAAAAACTCTATAGATATATTTTATAATTAAATATAGTAAGATAGCTTCTATCAGTTTGAACTGTTAATTAATAAATATATTTTTGATGATTTTTTGAAATATTTTGTAAAAAACAAACTAAAATAAATACTAATGAAGTAAATAAACATATTATTAATTATAAAGCACATGTAATTATTACAAAGTAAATAAATAACACTCACCAATTATAGTCACACTATTTGTTAGTTAACTGTAACTTGTGACAATATCACAACAATCTAACAGAGTTATATTACGCATAATAATTATGGGAAATCTCCTAATTCTTAGAATGCTCCAAAATCTGCTGGTAGTACTGCCAGTAGCCAGTACTGCCGCTGCCGGTCTTGCGGTCGAGCAATCGCACGAGCGGCAGCAGTGCTCGCAGCGCTCACGGGTTTTGGAGCGGCAATTCAGGCACCACATGAACAGTAGCAGTGCGCGATTGCACAGACCTCAGTGCAACTGAGAACCGAGCCAACATCCAGTACGCTGTTCAAAGAAGAGTTAAGCGTGATGAGCGGAACACATAAATCAATTTTTCTAAATCTTCTCTTCTTTCTTTTATCCTTTCAACACCCCCTTACAATTATTCATCGCCCCCAATTGCACCCGTGGCCATCACCGCCCCCCTGGATCGCTGCAGCGCCCACCAGGGGGTAGCGGTGCCCACTTTGGGAATCACTGCTGGAGCTAATACTCCAGCTTCTAGCAGACCATATCCTCTCCTCACTTTGTTGTGACAATGACCTTTTGCAGGAAAAAAATATGCAGAAAAAAATTAATTAATTTTAAATTTAAGATCAAGTCACATATTTAGTGGCTCTCGAGTATAAGACTAGAAATTACTTCATGTGAAAATGATGTTTTAAAATAAACTTGCAAGAATTTCCTTTTCGACAATCTCCCTATAGTCCTTCAATTGTGATGTGCTGTTATCTACAAATACTAACATTTTAAACATTTATTATTTGCAGGAACCTAATTCATATCAGTGAGAGAAAAGGAATCAACTGGACATAATCCAGTCTTTTATAATCCAATCTCAGATTCAATTATTTACCACTGTTATTTATAATTTAGTTATTTTAGAAGTTATCTACATTTTATTCAACAAATTTACTGAGATATATTTTATCATTACTTGAAGATAATTTAAATTTCAAATATATTTAATATTTTGAATTTCACTCTGTCCCAACAAACGCATTCATCATCAAGCCACTGATTGAGTTTATCTGCTGAGCGTTATAGTGGCTTGTACCTACAGAACATACAGAAGGTAGTACTATCAATATGGAAACAGAAAATATAACTATTTCTTTGTTTGCATTGGAGTCAGAACAAGAAACAGATTCCTCTCCCTACTGTAATCAATATATTCTTCAAAGATTATCACTGGCTGACAGTGTAATTCAATATAAGAGCAATGTTCTCTTTTCTGAGAAAACACTTTTTGATTCTCAGGGAAGAACTGAGGCCTTTTTTGGCAAAGTGATTTCTGCAACATAAACTATGAAATATGAAGAAGCATTTGCTAGATGGCCTTTCAAAACATATGAGTCCTTGGTTTCGTAAAAAGAGGATACACTTTTGGTAAATTATTAGAAATCCATCCTGCTAAGGAAAAGAAAATGGAAATTATATTGTTTTTTAAAGGATCATTCTAGGCCAGTAAACATCACTTCTAAAAACATGTATTATACTTTAAAATAATCTGACATATGCTACAAATTATGACTGATTTTGAAAGATTTTTGATTTTCAGAACAATTTATACCACACATATTTTGAATTAATTTTGCCAGTCAAGTTTCCATTGTATTTTTAATTTCCAGGGGGTTTTTGTTCTGTGTTTTGTTTGTATGTTTTGTATATTATCCGATTGGAGTTCATGTTCCAAAAAAAACTATGAGGAAAATATTTCAGAATCTTAATGAATTTTGGAGTGTTTGAAGATTTAACAACAAGTTCTTTGTGGTATTCTTAAATAATACAATTTTAAATTCTAGGCACCAAATCTTTGAAATCACCAGCTACAACAGGACTTAAAAAGCGCTCCTCTAATACCGACTGTCCCCCAAATCTTAGGACGTTCACACTTTGGTAGATAGACCTCCAAATGTTGCAGAAAATGCTAAAAGCTTTCAAGTTAAACCTTGATAGAAATGCCTACTAAAAACAGTTGTTTGATTCTACACAGTCCTTTTGGAGATAAATACCCACTTATCTGAGTACTACAGTGACATGCTTATGATTGGAATGATAGGAAAATAAATTCTTGGAAGAGACGAGCAAATATCTCATGTAGGAGGAAGAACATATTTAAATGTAGAAAAGCAATTATGTTTATTTCGTCACACCAATTATTTAGTATTTATGATGACAAAATCAAAATGTATTCATGTAAATGTTTAAGGACTTTAAGTCCTATCAATTAAATGAATGAAGGGAGGAAAGAAAATAAATTAAATTAAATGAATGGATGGTTATATAAAATGAATGAGTAACTAATATGAATGAATTTTATTCTAAAAATGAATGATGGAAATAGGATGTGGAGCATCTGGTTCATTTCTGAACCTGCAAACTTTGAGCAGTCTCTTAAAGGAGGTCCCATTTATATTTATTTTGACACTCAGAAATATATATATATATATATATATATATATATATATATATATATAACATTCTCTTTCCTGAAAAATAAAAACCTTTATGTTTTCCCATGGGAAGCATATAACTCCTGTAAGAAGTGTTATATGACTACACTTTGTATTTCCACTTTCACAGACACGAAGTAGAAAATAGCATGCTTTACAGAGGTACATGACTCATACTGTCACACTGATGGCAAGTCTTCTGGTTAAAAAAAAATCTTACAAATACTTTGAACTATGAGGCTGAACCCTGGTGATGTAGTGATTGTGCACAGGACTGCGGCCCACTGGGATGGAGGTTCAACTCCAACAGTGGCTCCATAGGAGCACAGGCTGGGCTCCTACTCCCCCCATCAGAGGGCAGTGATGCCCAAAAAACCAAAAAACAAACAAAAATACAAAATACTTTGAACTATGCGCTAAATCCAAAAACATGCCCTTACCCTGTGCCTCCTGTCATACCTACATGGTCATGAATCACTCAGTAAGTAAAGGGCAGGCCTGCCCAGCTGGGCAATCACAGTAATGAATTACAAAAATGAAATGCAAACCCTTTATAGAACATGTTCAATGTTCCCATCTCTGCCTAAATGCATGAGGATCGGTCAGGACAATGTTACCTGACATAGGTGAGAAACAGGTGTAGAGTGTGGCCTAAGAACTCAGTCGAGAGATAATGCTTAATAAAAACCATCAGCCTGGAAGTTATATCTCTGTATGTCCCTCTCGATTCCAGATTCTAGAACTTTTCCCCTCATCACATCTGTACCGTTTCACTACATAGTTTAGAGGTTCATCCAAAAAGCATTGTCATTATCTGGCCTGGCTTTCTATTTTTCTGAAAGGTTACAGAATTTTTTCAGCACTATCTAATTTTTATTCTTTCTTAGGTCTGGGTCATGTCTACCACATTCTGACTGTAAAATAATTTATTTTCATCTACTGTGGAACTGCTCGCGATCCCTCGCACAGCGCTATAGATCTGCAAATTTTCCAAAAACTTGTTTCACCCACTGACTGTATAAAAAATTGTTCAGGGGCTCAGCCTACAGATGGCAAGGAATTTTAAGTCATGAGCAGTGGGCTTATTTATTATTCAATTATTTTTCAATTCTATAGAATTTGGCTGATTGTCCCCCCAATTTTCAAAAGATACAATTATTTTATGAAATCTCCAATATTTTCCAACAGTATATTCAATATTTTCATCAAGATATCCAATATCTTCAATCAACCCTCAAACAATGTTGATATTTAATATAACTTTTCTGGGTATATTTATTCACATATAAATATTTTATGTAGAATTGCAAATCTAAATTACAAAAATCTCCCCCAAAGCGATTACTAATGGTGCTTGAGTGCATCCAAAATATCTTACCTTTGACATGTAAAATAGAAAATTAAAAATCAAATAAGCAAGGACAATGAATCTGTGAGAAAACAATGAAATGCCAATGAAGGTGGAACATAATGGTGGGACAGGAGGGAGATGGAAGGAATTAGAGGAAAGAGCTAGAAAGCAAAGGGCACTTACAGAGGTCTAAACATAGCTATGTCCATACATAAATAAAACTATTATAAGGTGGGAATAAATTTAAGAACATATCTATAGACCAAGTATTATGGTAGCAAGTGGACCTTGGGCCCTCACCCTGTTGTTCACTCAGTGCAGGAACACTTTGTTCTGTGAATCTGGCATTCCTTCAGGCTCACTGGCCCAACACGATCACTGAAGTAAAATGGGTGCACAAACAAATGTGGTGAAGAAAGCTGAGGGTGCCCAGCCATCAAAGGATATATCAAGTGTCTTGAAAGCCTGAAGACAAACAATAGACCATTGACCTGAGAAGAGACCACGCCACACAGAAGAAGCACAACAGCCAGCGTGGTCACAGGGTGGTGAAAGTGGTGAAAGATCTAAGCAATAGATATCAAACGGTGGGGGGGGGGGG
>PVJH01001433.1:0-165220 GCA_004026705.1 Nesogale talazaci | reverse complement strand
TTGCCTGTGCGATCATGAGGTGCTGAAACAATCAAGTATCAAAGAACAAAAATCAAAATCAATGGACCAATTGACTCCTGTTATCGCTGAAGACAAATGAATACAGAGGCAAACAGAGTAGAAGAAACAATGGTGCCCAGCTAACAAATGATTGAATGCCCGGAGTCTCAAAGACTTGAAGATAATCGAGTCACCCTTCAGTGCAGAAAGAGCAAAGCCCACATGGAAGAAGCACACCAGCATGCGTGATCAAGTGGGCCTGAAGGGAGCAGGTGTTAAGCATCAAAGAACAAGAATCACATCATTATGAATGAGGAGGAGAGCAGGGTGGGGACCTAAGGCCCACTGGTGGGTAATTGGTCACCCGTTTACAGGGGAGTCATAGGGAGGAGACAGACCAGTCAAGGTGCAGCCGGGCAGTGATGATGCATACAAGTTTCCTCTAGTTCCTGAAGCCCTCCTCCCTCACCCTCCCACCCCACCATCATGGTCCCAACTCTACTTTACAAATCCAGGTGGACTGGAGAAGGTACACTAGTATAGAGGGGAGCTGGAGATATGGGGAAACCAAGATGGATGAGCCACTTCGGGCCAATGGTTAGATTACAGATGCTGGAAGGGTAGAGAGAAGGTGGGGTAGAGAGGCGGAATCAACTGCAAGGGCATATGTTTGAAGGACGGGCATCAAAGGAGTGGGTTGGGGGAGAGGTCGGGCAGTGGAAGATATGACAGAACAATAACAATGTATAAACTATTGAGGTTTGGTGGGAAGGAGAGAGCAGGGGAAGAGGGGAAGGGATGGAAAAACTGATACTAGGGGCTCAAGGGAAAAGGCAGACGATTGGAGAACGATAATAGAAGTGGACATGTGAGGGTGCTTGACACAGTATGTTTATTTATGTATTGTGAAAACCGATGTATGAGCCCCCAATAAAATTAAGAAAATCAAAATACTAACTCCAATCTAAACTTTTCCACTAAATTCTGTGACTCTTCAGACAATGTGTAGACCAACCAAAACAATTTTTTTCCCTCCAAGTCACTTTCATATAAATAAAACATACTTGTTCATGGTAAGGGGAATCAGTCTTCTTCCATCGCACAAAAGAAATTTGGTCTGCGAGTGAATCACATACCTTTATGACTTGCTGCTTTTCTTGGAACACAGGAATCTTAAACATTTGACACCAATATGTTGTACCCTTGTTTGGGATGGGGACCTGTCTTAATAAAAAGGGGAGGGAGACACAAAGTCACATTCATTTGACATGTGATTAAACACATTTCAAGCAAAACTTTCTAGTACATTTTCAAAAATCCCACTTCTAGGATCATAAAGATTTGAATTAACATAAACTAACAACAAGAACAATCATCATTAAAATAAATAAATAAATAAATAAATAAAAACTTACGTCTTGATTTACCAGCTCAAAATACGGTAAGGCCATAGGCAACACATTGGTTTTCTCAGGATTCAACAACCGAAGACTCTTGGTTCCCCGATTGGAGCCGTGGTACTTGGGACCAGCTTCACCTGCGTCCTCATGGTGGTAAGCCCAAATCACTCTCACCGTGCTCTCCTAGTGAGCAGACATGAGCACGATGAGATATCATAAGACCCCGTCCCTGACACACTGACTTGAGTTAAAAGAACTCTATTTCCAGCAAAACATAAATGTGAAAAGAGTGAGAGAATAGTGGAATTTGAAGTTCTCGGTGTGGTCTCTAATGTTATTTGTATAAATTTGATTAAGTCACTATATAGACAAATTACTTTTTGAAATAGATGGTCTATCACAGTACCCACAACTGTGCTATAAAATAAAGTGCAAAGGATTTAGTTGTGCTTTAATAAACACAAGGTCAGATCAATGTCATGCCAAAATTCCAAACCAACAGCTAGTAAAGAAGCCCTGGTGGCAGAGTGGGCTGCTAACTGTAGTTACCAGTTCAAACTCACCAACTATTCTGAAGCAGCAAGATGAGACTTTCTGCTGCTGTAGACCTCTGCAGCTTTGGAAGCCCACAGGGACAGTTCTACTTTGCCCTAGAGTGTCTCTATGAATTGGAATTCATTCAATATTAGTGAGTTTGGTTTTGAATTAAGGAAACCAGCAGTTGCCAAGCTAGCATTTTTATTAAGCCGAGATTTTAAAAGGATAAAAACTGCTTTAATATCATGGACTATTTAAGGGAAATAAATAAATAAAATTTAAATTATCTTCCAGGTCAGGATTTTCCCATCCCCATTTGATGCCTCTTATGTTCTATACCAGTGCAATGTATATGAGTTGGCAGAAAGTGAAGCATAGAGGAAATTCTAATTCTGAGTTTGCTGTTACATAGTATATTACCTATAATCATTTTATGAGTCCCGGGGATTTCCAAGGGGCTGGGTTACTCCAAATAGAGAAAGTACTGTCAGAAGAAATTGTTTTCCTTTGAACAAACAGAGACGTTGGCAAAAAGTTGGAGGAAGGATTTGTTGGGTGCAAGGAAGCTTTTCAGTCCTCCCACAGACAGAAGTGTTTTTGCCAGACCTTTGTAATAAGTACTTTGAAAAAGAAATAAAGCAAAAGCTTTTTATTTAAAATTTCCTCCTTGCTACACTCTTTTTAATAAGTCAAATAGCTATAATTATTCCAATTGAAATATAATTGCATATATGACATCAAAAGTGATCCATGTCTTTGCATGTACTTTTCCTTTCTTCTTTTATTACACAGAATATCAATAAAATGGCTTCAGGTTTACATTCGAACTTCTAAAACTTTAATTTTTAAAATAAAATATAACAATCTTTGGTCTATACAAAAATAAAATGGATCCAAGCAATTGGTAGAAATTTCTGAAATATTACATGAATTCTTTACCCTTTAAATGATTACTTTGTATGCGCACAGCATTTTTAATGTTTGAATTAAGTCTGAAAACAAGAAATTTTGTAAAATACACCAGTAGGCAATTTTAATCAGCCTGCTATTCACCATGAGTTTACAGATTTACAAAAATAAATCAGATGAACCATATCCTGATGTTCTCCAGTAAAACTAAATTCCTCCAAATTTTGCCCACTCTTTACAAATGCTATAATGAACAAACTAAAAACCTCTTACAGGCAAAAGTTTCAAAGAGCTCTTCAACCTTTCAGATTCACATGAGATTTATGTAATCAAATATTTTTGTGTGTGGCTCTAAAGAGATTTCAAAAATAGTCTCAAAAACTCTAGGTGCCTGTGTCAAAGATTATCACTATGTAGGTGTTCTTTTCATCCTATGAAATGCATCGCAAGTGTATGTGTACAACGCATCCACTCTTCCAGGGGTTCAATCATAGACTCCTTACCGTTATATGCTTGTCATTTGTGTCACACGTATACAGTTCTCTTGTAAATTCCATCACTGTGTGGGTACTATTTTCCATAGCATATTCTAGGTGGTAATCTTGCTGAGCATCTCTCTTCAGCTCTCTCTTGGCATCTGTAAAATAATCCTATGGGGAAAAATGAAGAGAAAACCAGGATATCCTAAATTCAGAATGGAAAATTTTACAATAAGAATTTTTATAGCATTGTTAAAAGGTGGTTCAGGATTTCCTTATTACACAGTTCTGTATCTCAGTCATTTTGCAAATCTGAGAATTTACTAGGACATGGAGCCTCTCCATTGAGGAATCAGTCCCAGACAAAACATCCACATTTGGATTTCCAACCTTAAATGGTCACATTCTATCAAAAGCCATTAGAAATGGAATAAACAAGCCTTCACGATCACTGATTTTTTTCTTCCTTGTACAATGGAAAGGAGAACTAAAGCAAGATGAAATGCCTTGTCCCAAGTTACCAGCTAGAACCAGACCCCAGACCAGCTCCATCTTTCCACTCCAGGATCTTATGGGAGCATCCCTTCACCACCCTGCTAAACAAGGTGAACCATTTGGAGGTCACAAATTGTATCATTATGGGTTAAGTTCATGTTCATGAAAACTAAATACAATGAAAAGTGTGAAATGTAGCTAGTTGAATTACCAGATATTGAATAACTAAGGTAGTTTCATTTTTGTATAAATCATCATTTTGTGCCAAGCTCACTCACACATCAGCCAAGGGCTAATGAGAGAGCAAGACCTTTGACCCCCAGCTCTAGCTTTTGAGAATTGGGAAGAAGTATTGAAGTCAGAATCTGTGAGGCTAACTTTTAACTTTAGTAAAAGGGGAATAATGTATGCTCTTAGAGCTCTAAAAAGTCAATAAATAACATCTTATGCTGGGGAAAAATGTCTACCATGATTAACGTTCATTTGATGCCAGTTTATTTGCCCTTTTTTCCCCTTGCTTTTGCAGTATAACATTTTCCCCAATTTACTTCCTTTGCTTTTTATCATAGCTGGCTTTGTTAGAAATTGTAAAACTCATGTGGCTGATTTCCCTTGCCTATAGAAAAAGAAATCTGGCTGCTTTATTCTTTTATTGTATGCAATATTATGTTTTGAAAATTAAAGAGTTGGTTCAGAATATACATGTTGAAACATAATTATAATTACTTCTACTATCATTTAAGTTTCACTTGGAGAAATGACTGCTGTGCTTGGCAGAAAAATGCAATATACAAGGAAGAAAATGTCTACAAGTCAGATTCAAACCTGAGATATCTGGAAATTTTAGTCTGATGACCTTTTTTAAGGTATTTATCAAGTTGTGGAAATTTGACATACCGAATACAAGATTCAGATAATCTTCAATATGCTCCAAAAAGCTATTATAGGCAATACAGAGAACCTAAGTAACCTTTTTTATCTTGCTATCAATCAACTATGACTTGTTGAGCTTTTATTATTCACAAGTCTTTCCTGTTCTTAGCATCCAGTATGCATTCATTATTTTCACATAAATTTTATGGGATAAAATGATTTCCCCATTTTACAGGTGGAGACACTGAAGCACAGAGGTTCAGTACCTTGTGCAGGACTGACCATCTGTTAAAGGACACAGCTAGAGACGTCAACCCCAGCAGCCTGACCCCAACATCTCTATCCTTCTTCACTTTCCTCCCTTTTACATTGCTAACCTTGGAATTTATCAATAAGAATTCTTCAGATGGTGGTATGTAGAGAGGGACTGAGGTGCTAACCCACACAGTGGAAGTGTATTTTTTATATCTCCACAGGAAAAGAGGGACCAAACTTAAATCCGATATTACTGGATGTGAATGCAGCATGACGCAACAGAGCGGAAAACCAGTGGAGAGCTCTGAGAGCAAAAGCCCAATCCCAACTACAGGGGCAGCCATCTCTCCCCCAGGGGAGTTTGCCTTGGAGGTCAGCACTGAAGCTGCACCTTGAGGAGTGAGATATGCCTGATCAGAGCACACAAGAACAAATGAAAGGGGAGGAAGACAGAATGGAGTAAATCCTGGCCCACCGAATCATCAGGATGATATTCCCACTCAGAACTGGCGATGCAGAGAGAGGATCATATGGTCGGCCCCAATATGAAATATGGCTACCCTCACTGACCCAAGGTCTTTCAGTGTCACCAATGTAGAAATAGGGTCAGGATTATACCCTGTCTGGCCCAATCATACCATGGCAAAAAACTAAGGATGTGCAACAGAGCATGGAGCTCAAGAGGGAGCATCAAGGATATACTTTGGGGTCAGGGTGTGGCACCCCATCCAACTCAACCAGGGGACACACCTGGAGGTCAACAAACAGACCTTAAACTATTTACAGGTTTTTATATTGTTATTATTTTTATATTTTTATATATAGATACATATTGGACATTGGGGTTTTTTGTTGATGTTATCATTGTTATATTTTCTTTGGTTGCTTCATTTTAGGATGCCTTTTTTGTACATATTGTTTTCTCTGCGGGTCTATATAGATAAAATAGGCTGGATGAGCAATCTGGAAGCGAAAATGATGGGACTGATGGTTCAGGGGAGAACATGGGAAAAGGGGAAGAGGGAAAAAGAGGTGGTGTTGACCAGTCCAGGGATAAGGGAATAACAAGTGATTCAAAGTCAGTGACAGGATGACTGTGAGAGGTCTGATAGGAATTGATCAAGACTAATGTAACAGAGAGAAAATATTGAAACCCAAATATAGGTTGAACATGATGGTGGGATGGGGGGAGGTATAAGGAAATAGTGGAAAGAACTGGGGAGTAAGGTGCATTTATAAAAATTTAAATATAGGCATATACATAGGTGCATATATTTATACATGAACATGGGGAAATAGATCAACATGCATATACTTATAGGGTTATTATTAGGACAGCAGATGGGCATTGGACCTCTACTCAAGTACTTCCTCAGTGCAAGAACATTTTGTTCTATTAAAGTGGCATTCTATATGTGCACCTCCCTGATATGAACACTGAAAGCAAATGTGTGCATAAGCAAATGTGGTGAAGAAAGCTGATGGTGCCTGACTATCAAAAGATATAGCATCTGGGGTCCTAAAGGCTTGAAAGTAAACAAGTGACCCTCCAGCTCAGAAGCAGCAAAGCCCATAGGGAAGAAGCACATCAGCTTGTTGGGATCAAGAGGTGTCAAAGGGATCAATTATCAGGTTTCAAGAACAAATAATCATAACATTATATGTTCACTTTCCTGATATGATTGCTGACGATACATATGTGCACAAGAATATGTAATGAAGAAAGCTGATGGTATCAAAAGGTGTAGTGTCTGGGATCTCAAAGGCTTGAAACTGAACAAGCAGCCATCCAGCTCAAATGCACGCCCACATGGATGACGCACACCAGCTTGTGTGACCATGAGGTGTCAAAGGGACCTGGTATCAAGCATCAAAGAACTCAAAATTATTTCCTTATAAATCAGGGGGAATGCAGATTGGGGATCCAAAGTCCATCAATAAGTGAAGGGACATCCTCTTACAGAGGAATTGCAGTGAGTAGATGAGTCTGTCAAGGTACAGTGTAGTTACAATGAAATGTTCAACTTTCTTCTGGTTCTCATATGCTTCCTTCCACTCACTATCATGATTCCAATTCTACCAGACAGATTCAGCTAGATCAGGGAAAGTACACTAGAGTCGGAAACATGAGGACTTTAAGATAGATGATTCCTCGAGACTAGAGAAGGGAGTGGTGATACTGGGAGGGTGGAGGGAGGGTGGAGTAGAAAGGGGGAACTAATTCCAGGGATCTACATCTGACCTCCTCTCTGGGGTGTGGCCAAAAGGGGGTGGGTGAAGGGACACACTGGACAGTGTACGATATGAAAAGGTAATAACAATTTGCAAATTATTAGGAGTTCGTGGGGGAGGAGGAGTGGGGTGGGGGGAGGGGAAATATGGAGAGCAGGAATTAAAAAAAAAAGAACTGGAAGAAAGGGGGAAGGAGGAGTTTATGCCAAGGGCTTGAGTAGAGGGTATTTGGAAATGAATATGGCAACATATGTACAAATATGCTTGATATAAAAGATTTATTGAATGTTATGGGAGCTATAAGAGCCCCCAGTAAAATCTGTATTTTTTTAAAAAGAATTCTTCTGACAGCCAGGTTATCATTGGAAAGAATTAAAATGAAATATTCCTGTTCATTTCCCCATTTATAACACATAGGTTTATTCCATCTGTAAATGAAATAATCATGCCAAAGCACAAAGAAATTTTAATCAAATCACTGTGCCTTTATATTGTACTCACATTTCATTACATGATTCAAGCAATCAACATTTTTGCCAAAACAGGAACACAATACCAATTATAATAAGTTCAAAGAGTAGAATAATTATCTAGTACAGTAAATAGGTCTCATAAAA
The DNA here is from genome assembly GCA_004026705.1 of Nesogale talazaci. Taxonomy (NCBI): domain Eukaryota; kingdom Metazoa; phylum Chordata; class Mammalia; order Afrosoricida; family Tenrecidae; genus Nesogale; species Nesogale talazaci. The sequence goes on along the minus strand of PVJH01001433.1, from coordinate 157,423 downwards.
TGTCCAGTCAGCATGCCAATTTTCCGTGAACTCTATTTCCACTCAACAACTAAATTCCTTGATGCTATTTCCCCCCTCTCCTGGCTTTTCATGGGACCTGGATAGCAGAAACCAGTAGAAACTTCATAAAGTACTTATTATCAATCTCCCCTTTATTCCATCTGTCCTGGTCAAAATGCTTAATGCTCCACATCGAGAAACCACTGCTGCCAATTATTTCACATGTGAGGCTCCTGGAAAAGCAGGATTGCCCAGAAAAGACTGATTTCCTCCAACTTTGTAAGGGCACTTCAGTTTTCAAATAATGTCATTACTTACTTAACAGATACACTCAAGTATAAGTCATCTCAAATGCCAGTTGAGGCACCAAAATTTACCACAAAAGCGGCATTGAAAATATGCTGAAAAACTCAGTTTACACAGGACTATATACAGTATGTAAATTTGATATTTATTTTAGCAAAACCCTCACTAATGCTAGGAAATTCATGTATTGACTCTTGCTTGTTACCCAACTGATTTCCCAGAAGAAATATTCATGGGGAGGGGGAGAGTTGAGGGAGTGTCTTTTTTAAAAATCCTTTTACTGGCATATATTTTATATATCACACAATTTAACCATTCAATCATATTAAAAAGAGTTGTGCAATTATCATCACCATTTCAGAACACTTTCTTCTTGTTGGCTTTGTTAGCTCCCCATTCCTCCCCACACCTCCCTGCCAGGTCCCTTGGGAATTATTAACTTAGTTACTATCACTACAGATTGACTTTTCCTGAATTATACACACAGAAAATCATACAAATCATAAACAGGAAGTAAATAAAACAATGCCTTGACAAAACAGAAAAACCTCAATTGGAATGAAAAATGTAAATATTAAAAGCAAATAACTTATCAGGCATCAAAGAACAAAAATCATATCCTTATGTGCCCATCCTCCCAACATGATCACTGAAAACAAAAGGGAGCAGAGGTAGACAGAGCAGAGGAATCCGATGGCGCCCAGCTACCAAATGATAAACTATCTGGGATCTTGAAGGTGAACAACTGGCCAACTAGCCCAGAAGCAGCAGAGCCCACATGGAAGAAGCACACTAGCCTGTGTGATCACGAGGAGTCGAAGGGAGCAGACATCAAGCATCACATCATGACGAATGAGGAGGAGAGCAGGGTGGGGACCCAAGGCCCACTTCTGGACAGCTGGACATACTCTTACAGAGGAGTCATGGGGAGGAGACAGGTCAGTCAAGGTGCAGTGAGGTGGCGATGAAGCATACAACTTTCCTCTAGTGCCTGAATGCTTCCTTCCCCCAAATATCATGATCCCATCTCTACCTTACAAATCCAACTGGACTGGTAGAGATGGGAACTGGAAATACAGGGCTCCTAGGACAGACCAACCCCTTGGGGCCAGTAGTAAGAGTGGAGCTATGGTATGGGTGAAGGGAAGGTGGGGGAGAGAGGGGGAGCCAACTACAAGGATCTACACATATTGGGAGGACATTGGAAAGACAGACATTGGAGGAGTGGGCAAGGGGAGATGTTGGGCAGTGTAAGATTTGACAAAGCTATAATAATTTACAAAGTATTGAGGGTTGGTGGGGGATGGGGAGAAAGGCTGGAGGGGAAAGGATGAGAAAGGATATCAAGGGCTCAAGTGGAAAAGCAGACATTTGGAGAATGATGACAGTAGGAGGCATGTGAAGGTGCTTGGCACAATATATGTATTTATGTATTGTGAAAAGCGATGTATGAGTCCCCCAGTAAAAATGATTTAAAAAAAAGAAGATGGAAGTAGAAGGGAAAGGAATTTTTGAACCCCACCAAGTACATACACACATGCATAAAAGCTATCAAGTTCACTAGTATGCCATTTCTATTACTTTACCCTTCTGACTGTTTAAAAACAAACACCCCACTTCCACTCACAATGCCATATATTGTCTGGTCTCAGCAAAGCAGTTGTCTAAAGAGAGAGGACTGAGGTTTTGAAGAAGGGTTTGAGTTCAAGTCCTCCCAGGCAAATATTCAGTAGTTATGTGACTTTTTTTGGGGGGGAGGGAGGCATCACTGCCACTGGTGGTCGTGGGTGCCACCCAGTGCTGCTCCTGAGAGCCGCCGCTGGATTTGAACCGCCAAACCAGCGGGCCGCAGTTCTGCAACCACTTAACGCCACCGGGGCTCAGCCCCAGTTATGTGATTTTAAGAAAATATTTGAGCTTCATTTTCTCCATCAATAAATTCGGATGATTCTATTTTTCCTGATTGTTCACAATTAATATCAAATGAGATGAATTTTATAAACCGTTTTACAACAAAAATATTATAAATAAATATTACTAACTGATGAAAAACTAAATTTAAAAAATAGCTAAAACAAATAACTTCAAAATGGGTCAAAATGGAGATCAAATGATAAGGTGTTCCATCTTAACCTCACAACATTGGCCATCATCTACTTTCCAAGCCTTTCTGGGGGCCCCCCCCCCCTCATCTAACGATCTCATCACCCTCAATGTATGATCTCACTTTTCACTCTCCAGAGAAACTTTCAGTTAGGCTACATGAGAGCACACATCTAGCCTTCTTCCTACACGCTACAACACACAAAACTAATCCAACTTGTAATGGTGACAAATATTTGAGCATTTCTAAACAAAAGTGGGAAAAGAAGAAAAATAACCAAAAACAGTTATGACAAATAGAAAATGAGTGAAATGTGCAAGTGGGTGAAAGCAAAGGATCAGTAAGTGCATCAGACATTCGGAAGTTAATATTTTACCCACTTTCATATTGTGAATAAATTAAGTGGAGGGCCAGGCATGGCTCACAGGAGTTCCTCTTGGCATTGTGGGCAGTGGGTGGATCAGGCTATTGCTTCAGGAGACAAAGGTAAGATTTTGCACTCCCACAATGATTTTTTGTTTGCTCATTTTCTTCTCTCCCCCTCAACAGTTTTATTGACATGTAATTCATATATCCTATAGTTCTGTAGTTTGATCACATCCAGAAGAGATACACAATCATCATCAAAATCTGATTTAGATCCCATAAAGGTTTAAAGTCTCAGAAACCCAAAGGGGTGGTTCCTTCCTTTCCCATGAGAACATTACAAGTTGGAATTAATTAGATATCAGTGAATGTCATTCTTCCTTCCTTCCTTTTATTGGTTATTTTTTTAGTTGGGTGGTGCAGACAGTGCGTACTTGACTAATTAATGGGTTCATCCCATCCTGGTGAACTACTACAGAAAGGGGCAGTGAGCTGCGTCTGTAAGTATCACAACCCAAAATCCTCTGCCACAGTTCCCTGTGTAAAATATGGAGTTTTATACCAGGAGTCAAAACCATAGCAATGGGTTTTGCTTTATATTGCCATCAAATTGGAGCCTTTACATAAGAAATTGACAGAAGTCTTGAAAGACAGCAAAATTCCCTCAAGAGAAATCATCTAAATAATCTTATAATCTATGCATAGGAAAACACACTCCTACAAAGAAAGATATAGATCAAGATGCTTCCACTAAGACTTCACCAAATATTTAAGAGTTAATACCAATATCTTACAAATTTTTCTAGATCATAGAAAAGGGGAAAATACTTCCTTTTTCATGCCAGTATTTCTGTGGTATCAAAACCAAACAAAAATTTTTTTTTAATTTACATTGACAAATCCTGAAGTTGCAAAGAATTTATTTCTTTTCTTTTCTTTTTTTTAATCCAAAGTCAGTGCCTTCGTGGGCAGCAGTGAAACAACCAAATCTTGCCTTGAACTTTGGATAAGTGTGATATGAAATACTTTTGCCAAGTGTTTTTTAAAAAAAGAAAGGCTTATATGTCACTTTGAGGTCTACATCTGTACCTGACCTAAGCCGTGGTATTATCAGTCACATCAATGGCATGTGAAAGATGGACAATGGAAAATGACTGATGATTTGAATTATGGTGTTCGGGTAAAAAACTGGATATACCCTGGAATGCTAGAAGAACAGATGCGTCTCTCTTGGCGAGGACGGCAATGAATCAGGAAGAGTTCCCTCCTGTTGCACAAGGGTCCCTATGAATTGGAACGGCTTCCATATCACCTGACGACAGCACAACCTCCTTCTTGAACTTAGATTTAGATTTTTACTACGTGTAATTTTAGAGATAATACAAAATTTAAACACTATTATATACGTGTGTGCACAAACATAAATATAAACTAAAGACGTTGTTGTTAAACACCATCTAGTCAGTTCCAACTCATGTGATCCATGTTGAACAGAGAGAAACAGTGCAGTCCTTCCCTGTGCTCACAGTGGTCCTGTGCTTGACCTCATTGTTACAGCCATTGAGTCAATCCACCTCTTTGCGGGCCTTATTTCTTTTTAACTACCCTTTTTGACCAAGTATACTGCCCCTTTCCAGGGTCTCACCTCTCCCGAAAATACGTCTCAAGTACATGAGGCGAAATCCCACTATACTGTCTTCTAAGGCGTGTTTTGGCTGTATTTCCTCCTAGAAAAGATCTGTTTGTTCTTTTGGGACTCTATGGTACTTTCAATATTCTTCACCAGGACTGTATTTCAATGTCCAACTTGCACATGCATGAGGTGATTGAAAATATCATGGCTTGGGTCAGATGCACCTTAGTCCTCAAAACATTATCTTTTTTCTTCAATATTTTAAAGAGATCTTACACAGCAGACGTTGTTCAATGCAATGCATTGTTATATTTCTTGACTCCTATATCCATCACGGTTGTTTATGGACTCTAGCAAGACAAAAATTCCTGATATGGCACATGTTGGTGGCCTCTTTTGTATAAAATAAACAACACAACAAACTTAATGCTTAAAAAAATCCTTGATAACATTAATCTTTTCTCTATTTATTATCATCTTACTTCAATATGGATTATAAGGCAGTGGAAAGAAAACAGAATTGAAGCTCACAACTGGAGCACTAGGTAGTAAGTATTATGATATTAACAAGTGTTACCCAATAATATTTATTTTAAAAAGATGATTTAGCATGACCAAGTGGAGTTTATTTTAGTGGAAAATAAATTAAGATAATTCATATTCTCAAAGTATTAAGAAAAAAACTGATATGCTCATTCCAATTGATGCAGAAAAACCCTCAACACTAAACACTTTAGGAATTCACCGCAAAATATTTCAATAAACTAGAAGTAAAAAGGGGCTTCTTCAATATTATGGAAGTCTATTTAAAAAATCCAACAGCTAACATGATGCTTATGAGGCAAAGCAGCTTTCTTCCCTCTAAGCGTGAGAAGAAATTTTGGGAACAAGTACAGAACGCCTACACTGCTTGCTTTCAGAAAGCCCGTCTACTGAATGTCCAATTTTGACAGTTTATTTCTGATATTCCCTGGCTCTTTCTCCCCCTCAAGTCCCCAACTAAGTGTTATGATGTCCTTGTCACTACATTCCTCTGTCTTCCTATTTCATCCTTTAAGTTAGCACTCTTCTTGAGGATGAGATTCTCAAAAGTCAATTGGAAGTCTTGCCATTGTTACAAAAATATATTCACCTCTTGCCTAGTTTTCCTAATCTTCTTTAATAATACTACCCTTCTATCAACTATCAAATTTAAAATTTGATAAAAGGATTACAAAAATTAACCTTCAACTTTTGTCACAAAGTTCAAGTTCCCATACTGAGAAGGATATAAGAAAAGAGGATGGGAGAAAGTGAGGGAGAGATAGAGGCAGGGGAAGAAACTAGCCAAGCAAAGAAGGTTCAATCATGAAACCCTAAATTATATTCAATAGGCTTCCTTTGAGTTGAAGAGTAGACATTGTTCAAGTGAAAGGTAAGCTAATGGTTTTTCTGCAGGGTCATTCAAGGTGAACAGGTTTCACTGGAATTGGTCATGAATGTATCAAATTTATTGTAAAATGACAAGCATTGCTGTAAACAAAAGTAGGCTCCAATGAGGAATCATTAAAAATGAACTCTGATGATGAGAATTGAGGAAAACTCAAAAATCATGATTCTGTGAATATTTCATGAGAATTTAAGAAAATGGCACTTTTATAAGATGCATAAATGCTCATATTCAATAGCCATTCTTTGCATTACTATAGTTCTGTAAAAGTGAAGATGTGAAAAAAATATGGCACATAAATGGTTTCATGTAAATATCATATTCTAACTCAAATATCTATTTTAAGTGCTGCTTTAATGTTTAGTGTGGCTGAGGTATTACCTTTTATTTTATGAAAATTGTTATATTATTCATATATTTGACTGTATATATTTTTAGAAAAAAATCTTACCTCTTTCCCTTGAACATCCAAGTTGATGCTGTGGTTAGATGTAATAAAGTCAGACTCACAAAATCCCTACCTACAGAAGAATGAAACCATGACGGGTCCTGCAGCAGACTCACCATTTTTCTTTTGCTTAAGTCCACTCTTACAGTTCATGGGTCAAATCATCTTGTTGAGACCCTTTCTATTTTTTGCTGCGCCTTTACTTTCCAAGTAACACATACTTCTTCTTGCACTAGTCCAAAACAGGTCTGATGAAGTCTCCCCAGGCTTGTCTATAGGGAACATTTGAGCTGTATTTCTACCAAGACAAACTTGTGTTTGTTTGACAGTCCATGCTACTTTAAATATTCTTCCTCAGCACCAAACTTCAAACACATCAATTCTTCTTCAGTCTTCATTATCTAATGTCCAACTTTCACATGCACATGAGATCATTGAAATTACCGTGGATTGGGTCGGGTGCACTTTACTCTTCAAAGTAACTTACTTTTCAATACTTTACAGAGAATGTGTGAAGCAGATTTACTCAATGCAATGCGTCCTTTGACTTCTTAAATGTTGCTTCTTTGAATGCTAATTGTAGATGTAAACAAAGCAAAATCCTTGACAATTCATCCTTTTCTCCATTTATCACGATGCTATCTGTGGTCTAATTGTTAGGAATTGGGTCTACTTTACAATAAGTTGCAATCTATAATGAAGGCTGTGTTCCTTGATCTTCATCAACAAGTGCTTCCAGTCCTCCTCACTTTTGCAACCAAGATTACGTCATCTGCAAATTGAAAATTGTTACTAAGCCTTCCTCAAACCCTGATGCCACATTCTTCTCCATATAAACCAGTATCCCTGATGATTTGCTCAGCATATGGGCTGAGTCAATACACTGGGAGAATACAACCCCAACGAACACCTATCCTGATTTTAAACCATGCAGTATCCCCTTGCTCTGTTTACACAATTGCCTCTTGATCCATATACAAGTTCCAAAGGAGCACCATGAAATTTTCTGAATTTTCCATTCTTCTCAAAGGCCGATCTGCTTCAATCGTATTTTGATGCCTTCTGATATGAAGGCTCACCTTCTGGTGCTCTCTCGCACAAAGTTCCGCTTCTGTTTAGCGTGCTCTCAATAGCTCACAGTTTTTGGTGCTGTCCGTACGATTTCCTGTGGCTATTCACTCTATAGTGGACAGCTTCTTCCTTCGTTGTACTTGTTCTTCTTCCATAATGAGACCTGTTCGCTTTAGCGGCCCTGCTGGTATTTAAAATACAAGTGACATAGCTTCTCGCATTACAACACACAGGTCACTACAGTCTGACAAACTGACAGGTATATGGTGGGAGTTGACCATTAAACTCCAATAATAAAGCTAATCTCCAGTCGAGTCATAAAAATATCATTTCAGAAACATGTCCTCACAGAATATATTTTTATTTTGAGGGAAATATATATTACAGGTTTTTGAAATGCTATGTGGCAAGTGGCACAGTAAGTCAGCATTATCAGAAGTTGGTAGGAAGCTGATAGTTGTCATTTAGCATGAACACATGAGTCCTGATTACTACTTTCAAAGTAAAGTACTATTCCACAAAAGCTAGCTTCAATAATCTACAAGATGCCATAACATCTTACTAAAAAATCATAATTATTAAGATGGTGATTTGATTCTCACTCATTGGCATCATTCCCCTTGCCCCCTAGAATAAAACTCCTGCTACACAAAGGAGCTGTGACTAGTGCTGTGTTAAACAAAATGAAGTGAAAAATCCTAGGGGGTGTAATAAAATATGTGAGTAGATCTTGGGTAGGCCTTGGAGTTCACAATGTAAGCACAGCTGCAGAGGGAACCCCAAGAGAAATGTTATCATCTGTCATCATTATCTTCAACAGGTGCTGGTAATTTTTTCCCTTTTTTTCTAAATCTAAGATGTCTTCTTATTTCTACCATGCTTGATAAAATGGAGGGCCAGAAGAAAAGAGGAATGTCCTTGATGAGAGGGATTGACAGTGGCTGCCACAATGTGCTCACACTTAAGAACAAGTGTGAAGGCGGCACCCAACCAGGGGGCATTTTATTCTGTGTGAAACAGGGTAGCTGTGAAGCAGAAATGACGACCTAACAACAGCATCCAAAAAAAAAGAAAAGAAAAGAAAACCCTCACTGCCTTTGAGGTCTTTCTGACTTATAGAAACCATATAGGACAGAGTATAATGGCCTCTGTGGGTTTTTGGAGGCTATAAATCTATATGGGAGCAGAAAGCCTCCTCTTCCAAAGAGGAGCTTGTGGCTTCCAACTGCTAACCTTATGGTTAGCCGTCCAACATGTAAACTACTATACTACCAAGACTTCAAGAAATGCCTATGGTGGGTAGATGCCATAGAGTCAGTTAAGAGTTCAAATTGACCCTTTGGGAAACAGAAGGAAACACTGCCTTGTCCTGTGCCATCCTCACAACTAATTCAACACTCAGCTCCATTGCTGCAGCCACGTGCTCATTCATCTTGCCAAGGGCGGGTCTCTTTTTCACTCCCGCCTCTACTGTATGAAGTATGATGGCCTTACTCAGGCCCTTGTCTCTCCTGAGAACACGTCTAAAGTACAGGAGATGAAGACGCACCATCTCAACTTCTGAGGAGTATTCTGGTCATACTTCTTTCAAGATCGATATGTTGGTTCTTTCAGCAGTCCATAGCACGTTCCGTAGTCTTCAGCAACACCAGAATTCAAATGCATCGATATTTCTTTCTTCTTCCTTATTCAATGTCCAACGTTCACCTAGCTTGTGTTCCAAGAACACAGAAGTCCTCATGATAACATCCATCTAGGTCTGGTTAAAAAAACACTGCCATTGAGTTGATTACAACTCAGAGTGACGCCAGTTAGGGTCTCTAAAGTTGAAATCATTATTGGAGCAAGTAGCCTCATCTTTCTTCAGAGGAATGACTCGAGTGGGTAAACTGCCGGCTGTGTTGCTAGCAATCCAATGCTTTCCCAATGGCACCAGGGCTCCTCATGGTTCAGAACTTCTTCTCGATCGAAGTAGGGAATTTGGATTGAACACATAATTGAACTGAAAACATAAATTATCTGTATTTTAAAAAGTGAGTGAAATATCCTGATGTAAAAACAATATTCAGAAAACACTTGTGCATCTCTTGCCATGATGTGAGTTTACATGCTGACAGTAAATTCAAGAGGGGTGGACTGGTTTTAGATTTAATTTGTAGGAAGAGTCAACAAAACTTAAAAATGTGATTTATAGGTGACCCAAAGAAGGCAAAGGAAGCAAGGCTGACTCTAAGTTTTTTACTTGAGCTTCCAGATGGTGCCATGTACTGAAAGGAGGAAGATTGGGAAGAAAGATTGTGGATGAATCAGGTTAACTCTGAGAGGCCTAACTAGACCACTGAGTGGGAAGTCACGAGGCAGACAACTGTAGACTCTTCTTAGGTACATCAAAATAATGCACCAATTAGGGCTTTGCAGAAGCTCAGCTTTGCTCTTAGAGATATCTGAATTCTTGTTCTTTTTAAATACATAAATCACATATTTTAAAGATTTTTTTCTTGATGTGTTTCCAGATTTCAAGGCAACATATATTCATTCTATCTCATTCAAATATACCAAAATATATAAGAGGAAAAGAAAAACCTAAATCATCTAATAATTTCAGTCATTCAAGAAGAGCCTTAAGTACAGACACCAGGAGACTCCTTGAGGCTGGCTTAAAACAATGTCAATAGTTTTATAGCTGATAGTCTCTTCCTTCCAGTTCATTTCTTGAACAATCTATAAGTACGATGGTGAAGCAGAGATATTTTCATATCATATACATGTTGGAAGACAACTTGAAAGATCTCTATTTCAGTCCCTGTCAACAGAATAGTTCTGTCAAAAAGATTAAAGATGACAAACTTGAGACTATGACACTTAGTTATTCTTCAAGTCTGAAACTAAACTCAGTACTGTGTAGATTAATAAGTCATTGAAAATCAAAAGGCAGATTTTACTCAATGACAAAATCCAGAGGGGTTATTAAAGTAAGAGAAATGTAAACAGAAAATACAAAGGAAAAGTAGAATAAGAGATGGTACATCAAACAAAATCAAAATTGCTGAACAAAAATGTGTGCATAAGCAAATGTGGTCAAGAAAGCTAATGGTGGCCACCTATCAAAAGATATAGCAATTGAGGTTTTAAAGGCTTGGAGTTAAACAAGTGACCATCGAGCAGAGAAACAACAAAGTCCATAAGGAAGAAGCACACCAGCCTGTGTGATCCTGAGGTATCAATGGGATCTGGTAATAGGCAACAGAAGACGTGTGTGTGTGTGTTTGAAAATTAGAGGGTCAGAGCAGAGAACCCAAACCCATCTGTAGACAGTAGGTTAACCCTTCACAGAAAGGCTACAAGGAAGGATCACAACCAAGGCTCAGTATAGCACCATTGAAACACACAATGCTCCTCTTGCACTTTAGGCCTCCTCAGCCCACTCCACTATCATGACCTCAGCTGGACTTTTCAGTTCTGGCTATTCTGGAACATGTACACTGGGACAGATAGAGCTCGCGACACACAGAATTCATGTCAGGTAAACCCCTCAGGAACAGAAATGGGACTAGGGATACCATGAGCTGGGGGGAAAGGGGCAGGGGGAATGGAAATTGATCACAAAGATTGATTCAGAAGCACCACCATGGCCAGGGATATGAACAACAGAAATGTGGGTGAATAGAGAAAGCAGTTGGTAAACTGTATGAAAATAATAATTCATAATTTATCAAGGGATCATAAGGGTGGGAAGGGGAGGAAGGGGAAAAAGAGGACTTGATACCCAGGGCTCAAATAGAAAGCAAATGTTTAAAAAAGAGAGCAATATATGTACAAGTACGCTTAATACAACTGGTACATTGGTTGTTATACATGCTGTAAGAGACCCCAATGAAATGATCTTTAAATATATATATACATATATAAATTGCTGAATAAATTACTGGTGATCCTCTGAGTAAAGCTTCATCTAAGTCACAGTAAAAAATTTTAAGGTAAAGAAATAACTGGTTAATAAACATTTGTCACATGTTATTTGCTTTAACAGTTACAGTGACAAGCTCAAGACAGCCATTCAATGTTGATACATCTGTTTGTTAGAACATGATTTCTTTAGTAGGCCAAAATCTTCTATTCTTTATTATGAAATAAATAGGGGTCTTTCTGCCACTCCATTTTTTGGAGCCTAATACATTGCCTCTAACCCAACGGTTCTCAAGCTTTGGGTCATAATCCCCTTGGGGGTTGAATGACTTTTTCATAGGGATTGCCTAAGACAATCAGAAAACACATATTTCAGATGGTCTTAAAAACTGGGATACCACTCCTCTATGTGTCTCTAGACGAGTCTGCCCACATGCAGATATGCCCACATACAAGAAGTACCCGGCATGATGACCTCATCACACTAACCTCATCACACACACCCCACACAAATACAGGTGTATGTGACAGGGTTGGCACCATATGTACTTATGCAGATTAGTCACACATGCATAGAGAGCAACTGCTGTGTTGAAAGCAGATACTCTAATAAAAGCAGCTATGTTTTACAAGGGGCAGTATTGGAGGTAAAAATGACACTTCATGAATTAAAATTATTGGGTAAATGTAAAATCATGTTGGGTAAAATCATCAACTACTTGTATGGATTGTGATAAGAGTTATATGTGCTCGCTTTGGCAGTGTATATACTAAAAGAGTTGTATGAGCCCTCAATACAATTTTAAAAAATCACCAAGTATGGCAAATATATATGTGATATATGTGTGTGTGTGTGTGTGTGTCTACCATGAGAACTGAATCTGGATGCTGATCAGTCCTTTTATATTCAGCTGTGATTGATGTGCACACTACCCCCTTGTGATAGTAACAGATATGTTACAAAAAACAACCGAGAATGGTAAATCATAGGCAACTTTAATGAATTGTATTGACTGAACTATGCCACGCATCACCATTTGTACTATTAGTTATTGCTATATATTATTTTCATTAGCAAACATCACACGACAAGGAATCCTACACAGAAGAAGGTTAAGAAAAGAAAATATAGTGAGGATTTTTTACCTTAATAATTTTACCTCAGTATGGTTTTACCTCAATAATTACAGCAGGAATTGAGAAACCACAATGTGTTGCTGGTTATGAACTTCTAGCACCTGAGTGTATGAAGCTGAACGAATTAAAAGGCCATTTTGACAGCAAGCATCCAAGTTTTGCTGGTAAGGATACCAACTATTTTAGAAGCAAAGCTGATGGACACAAGGAAGACAGACAAACAAAATATAGCGCCATTGAAGCTTCACATTTGGTGGCACTCAGAACCGCCAGAGCAATGAAACCTCACACCATTGCTGAGGATCTACTTTTTCAGTGGCCAAAGACATTGTTCAAGTTATGATCAGAGACAAGTTTGTTACAAAATTAAGTGCAATTTCCTTATCTAACAACACTATCCACAGAAGAATAGATGATATTTCTGTTGATATTCTTGATCAGGTAATACAGGAAATTAAATCTGTTCCACTTTCAATATTTAGCATACAGCTTGATGAATCTACAGATGCTGAAAATTGTCCACAGCTTCTGGTTTACGTGAGATGTATTAATGATGTTGACTTTAAAGATGAGTTTCTTTTTTGCAAACCCCTTGAAATGACAACTACAGCATGTGATGTACTTGACAGAGTTGGCTCATTTCTAAAAAAGCTTAAGCTATCTTGAGACTAGGTCTGGAGTGTTTGTACAGATGGTGCTCCAGTTATGCTAGGATATTGATCTGAATGTCAACATTTGGTACTGAATGAATCACCAAAAGTCATTGGAATTCATGGTATGATCAATCAGCAAATATTAGCAATGAATCCACTGCCACAAGAGTTGTCAGAAGTAAGGAAAAACATCATAAATTTTGTCAATTTTGTAAAGACAAGATCTTTAAACAGTTGACTGTTTTTGCAACTGTGCAACGAGTTGGGTGCACCAAGCAATGCTGTGCTATTTCTCATCATGTGAGATGGTTGTTGAGAGGAAAAGTTTTAAACCATGCTTTTATACTTCATCATGAACTAAAAATATTTTTTAATCAGAAAGCAAGGTCACAGTTCGAAGCACTTTTCAGTGATAAAAATGAACTGTAGAAAATAGTTTACTTGGTTGACATCTTTGCCATCTTCAATGAGCTAAATTTATCACTGCAAGGAACAAAAGCAACATGACTTGATTTGTCCGAAAAGATCTGATCATTCCAAATGCCTTTGGCAAAAAAAAAAAATATGGATTAAAATAAAATTTACATGTTGCTTACCTTATCAGCTTTCTTTAAAGAACATAACATTGAATCAGACAAGAGGATTATGATGAGAATTTCTATAAAAGAACACTTGCACATGCTTGCACATGAAATTTCATCATACTTTCCAAATCTACCTGACACCCCGTTTGCACTTGCCAGAAGCCCCTTCACAATCAAAGTTGAAGATGTTCCTGAGACAGGACAAGGTTAGTTTCTTGAACTTATTAACAGCAATCCAGCAAGACCGGATTTTTCTACAATGCCAGTTACAGAATTCAGGATCAAGTGTTTGCAGTCAAATCTTGTTCTGCTTTAGACCGTTTTGTGCCTTCTTTTTCCATTTCCAACAACATATCTTTGTGAAATAGGATTTTCCAGTTTATTGGTTATCAAGTCTACATAAAGAAGTAGGCTTGTTGTGGAAGATGATTTTCATTGTGCTATTGCTAAGACTGTCCTGTGAATTTCTGATCTGGTGAGAAAGAAGTTATCTCTGTCATCGCACTCTCATTGGCTTCTTCCACACATAGTCACAAAATGTAACAATGTAGTTTACTACTGTTATATTAGGGCTGCTCCCCATGCTTCAAGGCAAAATTTCATTTATTTGTCATTAGAAATAAATATTTCACAAGATATAATTGCATATTATTTTGTGATGAATCACTATTCTTTAATTATGTCCAATTTGTAACAATGAAAATACATCCTGCATATCCGATATTTAAACTTTGATTCATAACAGTGGCAAAATGACATCTATGAAGAAGCAATGAAAATCATTGTATAGTTGGGGGGTCACCACAACAGGAAGAACTGTATTAAAGGGTTGAGGCATTAGGAAGATGGAGAACCACTCTGGAAACTCATATTTCTTCAGAAAGACTCCCGACTATTTTAAATTGTTCCTTCTCCAGGCACATCATTACCAGCTCTTTCCCCATCTCTTGGATACTCTGACTGAAAGAAGTTTCACCATTCTTGTCGTTTTCTTCTAGAATGTTATCCTTCATCCATATATCCTTTGAAAATGCTATTCCTAGGACGGGTGCTCTAATATCCTCAGATAAATCTAGAGCACAGTGTGACTATTACTTCCATTGATGAGAGCAATCGTTCCACACTATTAATTCATTTGTGTGTTTAACAACCACATCATACGATTAGCTCGTAGTCTAGAATGAATGAATATTTAGCTGCCTCTCCTAGAAATTTGAACTAAATAAACTTTTAAACATCTTATGCACTGTTGGATAAGTGTTGGGACTGCTAAACACAAGGTCGGCAGTTCAAACTCACTAGCTGCTTTTCAGGAGAAAGTGGAGGCTGTCTGCTCGTGGGGAAATTTACAGCCTCAGAAACCCTGTAATGGGTGGCTATGAGCAGAACAGACTCCAGGGCAGCGGGTTTGGTTTACAATTTACAAGCACACAGATCATGCCTCCACCAAGTGCAGAAATTCCCTTTCATTCCTACAGAATGTTTAACGTCTAATCTTCTCTTGTTGTCGTAACATGCAACTCTCTACCTTATGAGCACTTATTCTGGAATTGAACGCAGCCAGTCTGCTAGCAAACACTTGGGGCATGAATGCTTAAATATTTATCATTATAATTAACTCAACCTTAGTAACCCATCTTCTACAAAGAGGTAGAGAGAAACTTGGCAACATATCTTATTACCCTTCAGATGCACCTTTTACTTCATAACTCCGGCAGAGCAAAAGCAAAAGGAACCGCAAGATCCTTAGTCTAACTGAAATCAGACTGGCCACGAGTCTTCAATAATGACCACGTACCTATAACTTACCTTCTCAGAACTTGGTTGTAAATTTTCTCAAAAAAATGCTACCAATCTCTCCAATTGCAGGATGAGCACTCCCTTTTTCCTTGAAAAACCAGAACATTTGTCTTCATAAGGTCTCTGACAGCTCTGACATTTACCTAAGTGACTAATTCATTGTATCAGAACCTCATAATTATCAAGTGCTTGCAGCATGTCCCATACTCTGCTAAGAGTATTACATGCTTATTCCACTTAATCCTGTTAAAAACACCATGAGTTAGATATCATTATCCCCCTTCTTCACAAAAGGAATTCATCACTTAGGTCACTTAGGAGCTTGCCAAGGGCTACACGCAACTAATAAGTAGCTACCAGCAGTGGGATTCACACCCGTCTAGAAGACTTCCTGGTCTTAACTGCTCAGCAGCTATTAATCAGTATTTCTTGAGGACCAACCAAGCACATGGCAAGGTTTCTAGTACCTGCGAGGAATTGGCAGCAATAGCACAGTCAACAACTGGTAAATATCCCATCCACGCCCTAATAAAACATTAATTACCCTCCACCCCAGTTACAGCTCTTCCTCCTGTCTTCTGAGTTACAGCTTTGGGCCATTTGGGTTCTTATTAATAACCTTTGAGAGCAGTACATCAGAACTCCACAGCAACGACAAATGCCCTGGAAGCGATCCTGACTCTGGGCAACCCCGTGTGCTGCAGAGGACAACCAAGCCCCGTGGAGTGGTCCAAGCTGAAGCCTTTCAGAAGACAGCCAGATCTTTCTTCCACCATGCAGCTCAGCGGATTCCAAGTGCCAATCTGTCAGAGTCAGAGGCAAAACCATTTGTGCCACTCAGGGACTTTAGAGCTGTGGGAAAGGTTATCAATGTATACTCTGAAGACACTTGAGAATTTCCCAAATACCAAGGGTTTCCCTTTTGCTACTCTTAATTCTCAAAACAAACAAAAGAACAAATCTGTCTTAGAAAACAGTACAACCTGAATACTCCTTAGAATAACGGTTCTCAGCCTGGGGGCCATGAGCCCTTTGGGGTCAAACGACCCTTCCACAGAGATCACCTCAGATCATCAGAAAACACATATTTCCCATAGCCTTAGGAACCAAGACACCACTCCTCTATCCATCTCCAGGCAGGTCGGCTCTCATGCAGATATGCCCACAGACAGTACCGAAATGAAGACTGTTACCCATGCTACACCATGCTTCAAGACAAAATTTCATTTATTTGTAATTAGAAATAAATATTTCACAAAATATAATTACATATTCTTTTGTGATGAGTCACTATGCTATAATTATGTTCAATTTGTAACAAGGAAAATACATCCTGCTTATCAGATGTTAACATGAAGATTCACAACAGTAGCAAAAAGATCATTGGGGTCACCAGAACATGAGGAATTGTATTAAAGGGTCGCAGCATTAGAATGGTTGGGAACCACTGACGTAGAAGCATGAGTGGAGAGGTTTTATCTCATGTCCTTTGTCCATGTTGTCAGGAGAGACCGGCCCCTGGAATGTCCTCAGCAAGATGGACTGACACAGCCGCTGCCATGGGGGCTCACCCAGAAGAACATGTGTGCAGAGGCCAGCACAGCACCGGGCAGTGTGGGTTCTGTTGTACGCTGGGTCACAGTGGATCTGAACAGACTCAGCGACACCTAACAAACAACCATTTTACTGAAGGCTTTTGGGGCAGAGTACTTCTCTTTGCCAATATCGAGGCTCAGAACTACCTGGGAGTTTCATTCATTCATATTCCATGGTTGCCCAAAGACTGCACATAACTGCTAACTATTAGACTGTGTGGGGAGAGATTCTTGTCGCTTAGAAATAAAGTCACCACTAAGAATTGACAAAAAGGACCTAGAACTGGTGGGGAGTTATGAGGAGAGAAAGACTGTTATTTGAGCATGGTTTAAAACAGACTCACACCCTCTTTTCTTCAATGACTATTCTTATTTCATCAAAGACAGTGAGAAAACACAATTTTAACACATCTTCTAGACTCATTTCAGAACTGAGTCTGTACCAGGAACAGTCATGTTATTGCCCTATTCACCCAAAATGTTCAGGCATAAGTTAACTCTTGCTTCTAACGTCGAATGGTCACTCCGAATGGCTTTGCATGGAGTCACACTTTCCATCAGCATGCCCCAGACCTAGAGTCTCACACTTCGGCAGGATGATCACAAGGGATCTGCCCAGGCATTAGCAGAGGGCATGATGAGAACGAGTTCATAACCATGCCCCCAAGCCATGGAAACACCTGGCAGTCCTGAAACCTTAATGATGCCTTTGTTTGCCCCACCCCCATTTAATTGGGCCGGGGAATGACCTACAGATTGGCATACATGTTGGAATGATTCCCAAGTGTTTGTAATGTCCAGGTCATCAGAGGGAGAGAAGGTACCTGTCCCAGATTTCAGATCCCTTTTGATTTTTCTCTGCAGCAAAAATTCAGCTTGACCCTGACCACTGGGACCTGAGTTGTCAAAGGACAGAAGGCAATGCTACAAGAGGCTCTCTTCCACCGTAAGTTTCCTTATATGAGTGAGTGCTAATATCTAATTTGTTTTTTCCCCAAGAAACTGTGATTTCAAAGTTTTAGTTTAAAATACCATTAGCGTCAAGAAATCTCCCTAGATACATGCTCTTTTGCTGAAGTAGTGTCTCAGAGACCTGTGTGGTTTTTGGGTGCCTTCAAGTCAGGTATGACTCATAGTGACCCCCTCAGATTGAGCTCTTTCCTATTGAGGGGGACAGAAACAGCAAAGTCTATATGGAAAAGCATTCGCACATAGAATTAAGAAAGAATTTTTATAAAATCACCAATTTTCTACATCAAAGCTGAAGAGACTCCAATTGACCTACTGAACGTCTGTGCAATCACGCCACAGAACTAGGAAGAAGAGCTCAGGCAGTGTTAGACACAGTTAAAAAAACATTAATTATATTTCCTTCAGGTAGGCAATTTGCTATATTCAATGTCTGCTGGATTCTTTGATGTCCATGCCAGGTACTCTGCATAGCCTATAATATTTTGAACTATAAACACTATGGTTAACCTTGAAAAACCACCTACGGGACCTGGAACAATCATTTTCCTTCGTGTTGGTATCATACGTATCCTGGTCTGAAATGATGACCCCCCAGGGGTCTTCACGAGTTGGAATTGACTCGATGGCAATATTGAGTGCTGATTTAGAATCAGAAGTAGCCACATACTAGCTCCTTATTACGCTTTATACCTTATTTAATTCTCTGCTCCTTAGTCCTCAGAGTAACATTCTTAGACTAAAAACCAATCACAGCAACCCTACTGGATAGGATAGACTTGTCCCTGTGAGTTTCAGAGCCTGCAACTGTGGGAAGAGAAAGCCCTGCCTTTCTCTCTTGTAGGGGCTAGAGGTTTTGAGCTGCTGACCTTACAATTAGCAATGCAATGCATGACCACTATGCCACCAGGGCACCTTTCCCACTGAAACTGTCAGGTCCAACTCACAAAGGACTCCAATGCTGTGTCAGCCGGAAACTCGTTTCCCTCTCTACTAAGTGGGATAAAGTAAGTAGGGATTTCATAGGGCTCTCGTGATACCTGCATGAGATAACACAATTGAAGGACGTATCACCATGCATGCCATCTCTTACGAGCTCAGCAAATGAAAGCTCATCTTAAAATCACAAAAATGTGTATCTATGACTTTAGAGTCGAACCAAAATAGTAAGGAAAATACCATGATTGTATTTCATGAATCTTTGAAGGGAAAATCTTTTTATAATACATGACCCTTGACTATGTAGGAAGTAAATTAGAATATAGTTTTCATGTGAGCTGCAGCTTGCTTGTAGGTGGAGAAAGGGCATAGAACCAGGCCTTGGAGGGAATAACTGCAGACTGCTGATCTGTGTGGCATTGAGCAAGCCGCTGAACTTTCGACTTAGGAAGGCTGCGTGCTCAGCTGTCCAGAGAGGCGGGGCAGGCGGGAGCTCCAGCTCTCCAGAAGCAAGAAGTAAAGCCACACAGGATGCCCATTTGTTAGCACACATTTCAGCCGAATAAGAAAGACTTTAGTAGTAAATTTTATTATGCTCATATATTTTTGCATAATATGGTACTTTCTATATATAGTCCCAATATTACAGTTAACAAAAGTATTCACTTTAAAGAATTTTTAAATTATCTAAAGATCTGCTTTTCTACAGTCTCTGTGACTAGTTTTTGGAGGTGAGCTTACAGCTGTGCTGTAGAATTTAACCAGCAAAAAGACACGGAAAGAAGCTTCTGCATACAATTTTCTTTCTGCTTGAAAGTTCTTTACTAGATGTTCTACAACGATTACAAGAGGTAGCACCACGGGGAGTCTAAACGTCGTTCCTTTTTACATTAAATCTGGATCAAACACAAAAGGTGTCATTTGTTCCTCCCTTTGCCAGCAAGTTCATTTTCACAGGACTGTCAGAAATGGTGTGCTACTAAACGGCTCTTCGTTGTCTTTGAAGTGCTCTTTGCCTTTCCCACCAAGGCTTCAGAAATGAGCCTAGGGTGGCCCGAAACTTGGAGTGCCACTTGCCCTTTCAGGTGCCCTGTCCGCTGGCTTGTCTGCTCGGCCCCTTGCCCCAGAGTGCCATTTGGAAATCATCCGCTCCTCCAAAGAGAGCCACACAGCTGAGGGGCACCCGCATGTGTTGCAATGGGACACCGGAGCATAGGCACCAAAACATGAAGCTCGGGTCCCTTTGTCATCTGCAGATGTGGGCCATTCCCCAAGACTTATAAAAAGATGCCTCTCAACAAAGCACCAGCTGAGTTATGCCAGAGCTGCGCACTCTCTTCAGCAGTCCCTCGCAGCCTCGCACTTTGCTTTCCAAACATTTCTTTGTTGCCCTTGGCTGGGATGCACTTAAAAGAAGCACATCCTTCACAGCGCAGAAGGCCCAGTGTTTTCTGTGATTTCAAATCACTTCCGAGCACTTCCTCGGAGAGCAGCAATTACCAAGCTGCTGGAAGACTCACTCCTGATCACAGAAAGGTTTCAGTTTTCGGGACAGCCAGCAAGCGAGGCTCCAACAAATGATGACAGATGTTTCAGCCTCCATTCACTAGCTATTTATACCCCCCCAGAGGAAGGGTGAATCAATTTTTGTGCAAATTCACCAGACACATCCGACAATGCTGCTCTCTTCTCTCCCCCACACAAACTAGCCATTCATCAACCCGGATTACTTGCTTCAAATGGGGGCTCACAGTTGCTAAGGGGTGCGGGTGGGGGCGGGGGTGCTCTGTGTCAAAAGGGGCAAAGAACAAGGAAAGGACATGAATCCATCAGGAAAGCGAGAGCTGAGTGGATTCTCTGAAACAATATAGTAAAGTTTAAAAATATTTAAAAGCTAACGCAGAAGAAAAAGCAGGCAATTCTGCCTCCCATCCTACTCCTTGCACGTCTGTGGGAGGGAATGTGTGGCAATAGACCTTGTCAGCTTCCATCCATGAAGGTAAGCCATCCAGACCAAGTCACCGTGCAGACACATTCCAGTTTGCCACCGCACCTGTCTCCTGCTCCCTTCCAACCACCCTTGCTTACCCATTCATAAAGGACAGCGTGCCATACAGGGGGAGGAGTGTCACAAAACGGTGGTGGTGGTAGGGCTGTCAGTCACTTTTGACTTGCAGGGATCCTTTGTAAATCACAACAAAAGATGGCCCAAGCCTATGCTAACCACTCAACCCTCCTTTTCTATAGTTGAGCCCATTGCTGCAGGCACCGCAGCAAGTCACCATTATGATGAAAATCCATCAGCTGCTTCCGCCTGTTGTATTAGCCCTCGACTTTACTAAGTATACAACTATCCTTCCCCAGGGATTGGTCCCTTCTGATAGCTTCTGGTTATCCTTCCTCTAATATAGATTTGTTTATTCTTTTAGAAGTCCATGGTATATTGAATTTATTTATTTTTTTTGCCAATACCTTAACTCAAAAGCCCAAGTCTTCTTTGGTCTTCTTAATTCATTTCACAGATTTTGCATATACATAAGACAACTGAAAATATTATGGCTCCAGTCGGGCCCACCTTAGTTTCAAAGTGACAGCTTTGCTTGGTAACAATCCAAGTGTTTATGTGCAGTAAATCTCACCAATGCAATATGTTGCTTGATTTCTAGACTGCTGCCTATATGGGCAATGATTGTGGATGCAAATAAAATGACAACCTTGAAAAGTTCAATTATTTTCTTAATTTATCTTGATGTTACTTACCGGTCCAGTTGTGAAGAGTTTTGTTTTCTTAATAATGAGCTGTAATCCATATTAAGAAGTCTTTTTTAAAAATTATTTTATTATGGGTTCTATAGTTCTTCTAACAATCCATGCATCCATTATGCCAAGCACCTCTACACATATGTTGCCATCCTTTTCTGAATATTTTCTTTCTACTTGAGCCCTTGCTATCAGTTCCTCATATTTCCCCCTCTCTTCTACCCTCCCCCATCCTCAGAAATTCTTGATAAATTACAAATTATTATTATTTTCATATCTTACACTATCCTCTGTCTCCTTTCACACGTTTCTGTTATTCATCATCCTAAGTTGTAATGTTGGGGGGGGGGCGGAGGAGGGTACACATCGATAACTGCAACCAATTTCATCTTTCTCTCCCTACCCTTCCCCTTACGCCCATGGTATAGCTACTCCCATTTTTGTTTCTGAGAGCTTTATCTGTCCTGAGTTGTGTATGTCAAGAGCTCTTAACTGGATTTCCAAGAGAGATCTGGGGTCATGATAGTGCTGGGGTGTTGGGGGAAGGAGCATTGAAGAACTCCTGGAATGTTGTATGCTTCCTTGGTGCTATACTGCACCCTGGCTCGCTCGTCACTTCCTTGTGACCCTTCTGTGAGGGAATGTTCAACTGTCTACAGATGTATTTTGGGTTTTCACTCCAACTCAACCTTTTTTGCCTCAAAATAATTGTTTGTGTGGGTCTTCTGATGCCTGATAACTGTTCCCGTTGACACCCCATAATCACACAGGCTGGTGTGCTTCCTCCATGTGGACTTGTTGTGTCCCAAATAGATGGCTTGTTTATCTTCAAGCCTTTCAGATTCCAGATCCTGTATCTCTTAAATACCAGGCAAAATCAGTTTTTTTCACCATATTTCCTTATGCACCCATTTTGTCTTCAGAGATTGTGTCAGGAAGCAGAGCATCACAGAATGCTGGGTTATTAGAACAAAGTCTTCTTGCATTAAGTGAGTACTTGAAGAGAGGCCCAATGTCCATCTGCTACCTTAATACTTAACATATAAATAGATATATGTACAAAGATCCATAACTCTAGCATTATGTATAAATATATTTACATATGTACATGCCTGTATTTATACTTTTTAAATGTCCTTTGCCTCCTAATTCTTTCCTCTATATCTACTAGAGAATTCTTTGCTCTTCACGAATTAAAGTTTTCTTCACTGTCAACAAGCAAGGTTGTGTCTTGTGCTTACTGCAGGTTACCAATGAATTTTCTTCCAATCCTGATGACCCATTTTCTTTATATACTCTAGCTTCTCATGTAACTTGATCTCAAAATAGACCAAATGTGAGGGCTTCTAGTGCTGAATTCATTTTTTAAAGTATCTCCATTGGTACCTCGTTAATTCACTGAGCCTCACTTTTCACAAACATTTTCAGTGTGTATTATGGGGTCTTCTTTCAGTGCTAATGACTCAGGGCCGTACACTATCTTCTAAAATGGGTGAATATCAACCAATTCTTTTTGGCATAGTGATTCTGTGTATCACTTCCATAATTTTTATTCTTCCTCTACTGCTCAATATTCTGCCCATAGAACCTCTCAATATTGCAACTTGAGGCTTGATTGTTTTCTTCAGTTCTTTCAGCTTGATGAAAGCCAAACATTTTTCTCTCTTTTGGTTTTCTAACCACAGGTCTCTGCATATTTCATTACAATAATGTATTTTGTCTCTCAAGCTTCCCTGTGAAATATTGTGTTCAGTGATTTTACTCCATCTCTTCTTTGGGTTGAACTGTTCTGCACTCAAGAACAAGTTTCCGAGTCTCTGGTGACATCCCGTTGGGTCTTTTCTTTCTCTCCTTTTTAATGATTTTCTGCTTTCTCCCTGTATAATATTTTTTATTGTCACTCCACAGTTTGTCTGATGCAGTCATTAATGCCAATGTGTCAAATTTGTTCTTGAAATGGATTCCAAATTTAGCTGAAATCTCCTCAAGGTCTTACTCTGGGGCTCATGGGCTTCTTTTAATTTTCTTCAGCTTCAACTTAACTTGCAGATGAGCAATGTGTGATATGTTCTACAATCAGTCCCTACCCATATTCTGGCCAATGATATTGAGCCTCTCTAGAGTTTCTTTCCACAGATGCAGTCTATTTGATTCCATCCTGTCTATCCAATTAATATATATGTATATATATCCATATATATATATATATGTTCATCCAGTTAAGTTGTTGGAAAATGGTATTTCCAATGCATAGGTCATTGGCCTTGTAAAATCCTATTGGATGGTCTCCTGTGTCATTTCTATCACCGAAACCATATCTTTCAACTGCGGATTTTCTTAGTTTCCAGTTTTCTCATTTTAATTGTCAATAACTATCAATACATCTTTATTGCATATTTGATCAGCTTCAAATGGTAGGGGTTAGTAATAAATAAAACCCTTCAGTTTCTTCACCTTTGTTATTAATGATTGGAAGTAAATTTGAATAACAGTCACATTAACTAGCCTTTCTTGTGAGTATCTGATTACATCTTATCTCTGACAGATTTGCCCTTTAGGATAGGTCTTGAAATGTTCCTTTTGACAATGAATGTGACACAATTCCTTTTCAAAGTATCATTCCCAGCCCTGTAGACCATGTCATTGTCTGATTCAAAATGGTCAATACAAATCCATTTGTACTCAATATAAATCTATGATATCAGTAGTGTAAAATATAAGTTTGGGACTAGAATAGTAGTAAGAATGGAGATAATAGTATACCTGTAAAACATAAAAGGGAAGATATTGTATTCCACTTCATTTTTGATCATTCCAATTTTCCTAGATTCATACTCAATGTGTTTCATGTTTCAATTACTAATGCGTATTTTCAGGTCTCTCTTCTCATTTTGAGTCATACCACATCAGCAAATGTTTTACATAATCCTCATCTTCTACTTTGCAAAGAATGCTCTTCTACAGTTTCCATGGAGAAGGTTTTATCTTGCAATTCTATTATCAGAAAATGTGTTGCTCACCAAAAGATTTTCACTGGCCATTTTTTTTAAAGAAGTTGTCCCCTGGGACATTCTTCCCAGTCTGTGTGAGACTGCAAGTTTTGCTGAAACCTATCCACCATGAATGACCCAGCTGGTATTTGAAATATTAATTTTATGACTTCCAATATCTCTAGAAACAAGTCACCATGGTATGGCAGGAAAATTTTCCCACATATCAGGTTTCTAGGTATAATACTACAACAAAGAAGAATTGCTGCATTTGAATTAGGTACTCGCAAAGAACACTGAAAATACCATGGGTTGTGAAAAGAATAGATCCCTCTGTCTTGGAAGAAGTACAGACAGCATGCTTCTTAGAATAAAACGATGATAAGACTTCATTTAATATACTTTGGACATGTTTTCAGGAGGAACTAGTCCCTGAAATATGACATCATGCTTGGTAAAGGAGGAGCAATGAAAAGAGGAAAACCCTCAGACGGGTTGACACAAAGACTGCAACAATAGGCTCAAACATAATAACAATCGGGAAGATGGTGCAGGACTGGGCAGTGTTCTGTTCCCTTATACACAGAGCTGATATGAGTAGGCAGCACATTGAAAATACCTAACAACCACCACAACTGGTATGATACTAAATGTGATTATGCTAATTGCCTTCGAAATCTGGGTTTTTTCACACCACACAACTCCCAACAAATGTCATACTGCCCTCTGGAGGTATTTTCATTGGGCCTGAGCTTAAGTTAGTGATTGGTAAACTGCTGGGCTTCAAGCCTTGAATGCAATATTAATGATATTATTCAACACAAATCATTCTGTATTCTGATGGGTCGCCTTTTACTGAATGGACACCAAATGATCTCTTCCAATTCTTTGGTGAGATAGATGTGTTTCAAATTTCTTGGCATACACAATAGAACACTTCCAGTATTGTGTCAGGTTATTGAAATAATTGAGCTGGTATCTTGTTGATCTCTAGAGCCTTGTGTTTCCCTAATGCCTTCAGTGTAGTTTGAACTTCTTCCTTCAATATTATCTATATTTGATCACACACAGTATCCAAAATTTTTGATAACTGAACAATTCTTTAGTAAAATTTCTGTGTATTTCTCTCATGTTCATTTGATACTGCCTGTATCATTCAATATTTTGTCCATGGAATTCTTTAATATTCTAACTCGAGGTTTAATTTATTTCCTTCAGCTCTTTCAGTTTCAGAAATTCCAAGTTATAGTCTCCATTGCTTGCTGAAAACAAAGAACTTGAAGCACTTACTGATAAAAGTCAAATATAACCTTCATTAATATGAATGACACCTCACCATAAGGAAAATAAAAGTTCTCACTATTGGACAAATAAGAAACATCAGGCTGCAGTGAATTGTTTCAAAAGCCATAGTTTTTGTACCTTCTACCAAGGGACTGGAAGAACTTTGCAAATAGAGTATATTAAACTCTAATATGAGACTTAGTCAATTTTGCCACTCTGTCAGGTTTAAAACGGGCCACATCACAAGCAGGGATGAAGGATCTCACCATCATCAAAGAAGAGCCAGAAGTGAACCCTTAACTCTATGTCTTAAATCTCTGAGCTAGAGTTAGGACACCAAGACAGTGAGAGATAAGAGATATGTAGCCAAGAAGCAGTAGCAACATCTGAAGCAGAGGTCAAACGCGATATGCCTTAGAGAACTTGAATCACTCTATCCTGAATACATCTGATCCTGAGCCATAACCTGGTAATTCCCCTAATAAAACTCATAACCTTGAATGTTGCCTGAGTTTTGTGTAGCCACTGCAGTGAATTACTGAATGTTGTGTCAAGGGAGAGACAATAGGACAATAGGAGTTAGAAGGCATTGATGTTGGGATCATGAATTTGACTCTCCTTCCCCCTTGTAAAGTCAAAGGATGTCAGACTATACCCCCACACCATTCTTACAATGATAATTACAAAAAAGATGGAAATGGCAAGGACTTCATTTCACTTAGATCCATAATCAACGCCTATGGAAATAGTAGTCTAGAAATTTGTGGTGATTTTTTTTTTACAGGGTTGAAAAACAATGATGCCATTTTGAGGACTAAGGTGAACCTGTCCCAAGTCGTGGTACTTTCAGGTACCTCATATGCATGTGAAAATTGGACAAAAAATAAAGAAGATCAAAGTCAAATTAATGTATTTTAATTATAGAGTTGGTAGAGAATACAGAAAGTCCCATGGACCACCAGAAAAACAAACAAAAAAAATTTATCTTTGAAGTACAGTCAGAATACTCCTTAGAAACAAGGATGGTGACATTTCTCATAAAGAACACTGGTAAGGGGTGGGACAAAAAAAAAGAACACGGAAAATGCAGTAGTTATATGTTGTGCTCTGATCCACACAGTCAGCAGTTAAAAGCCACCAGAAGCTCCTCAGGAAAATACTGGGTATTCTACTCCTCTAAACAGTTAAAAAACAGAACTGGAAACTCACAGGGATCATGACGAGTCAGCACTGACTCAATAGCAATGAGTTATCAGGAAGAACCAATTCTTGAAAAATGATATTATGTTAGGTAAAATAGGAGTTCAGTGAAAAAGAAGCAAAAGAGATGAATTAACACAGCGTCAACAAACATACGCTCAAACACAGCCAAGGTCCTAAGCGTAGCATAGGATCAAATAGGGTTTCGCTTTGGTGTACATAAAATTGCTGGGAGTCAGAACAACACTACGGCACATTGCACACATATATACATGGTCTGGGAGGAGGAGTTCAG
This sequence comes from Nesogale talazaci, assembly GCA_004026705.1. Classification (NCBI taxonomy): domain Eukaryota; kingdom Metazoa; phylum Chordata; class Mammalia; order Afrosoricida; family Tenrecidae; genus Nesogale; species Nesogale talazaci. The sequence goes on along the minus strand of PVJH01001433.1, from coordinate 129,954 downwards.
TGGTGGCTTGGGGAAAGAGATGTGGCGGTCTTCTTCCATTGAGATTCCGCCTTGGAAACCCTGCACGACAAGTCTACTCAGTTCTCCAGAGCCGCGTGCATTGGAATCCACAACTGCAGGTTGGTTGGTTTTCTTAGAAGGATCTCTGGTAGTGCAATAGGTGTGTACTCAGCAGCTGATCAAAGAGTTTATAGTTCAAGTCCACCAACCCCTCCCCCAAAGAAACAGTCTACAGATCTGCACCCATACTGGTTACAGCCTAAGAAATCCCATGGAACAGTTCTGGTCTTTCACACTGGGTCACTTTTTATGAGGACTGACTCAGTGCCATCTTAACTCTTCCTGTCATTGAATCATGGTTCCAACTCACAGTCAACCCTTTAGGACAGGGTAGAACTGCATCTGTGATTTCCAAAGGCTGGAACACTACAGAAGTCGAAAGCCTTGCCTTTGTCCCAGGGGACAAGTGATGGTTTTGAACTGCTGACCTTTCAGTTAGCAGCATAAAACACATAATTACAATAATTAAAAGGAGGAGGGCAGCAGCTGTTCCATGGCAGAATTCTCACTTTCCGAGGAAGAAGCCTAGGTTCCATGCTGTAGACAGTTCACTTCATGCGCGCCCGTCACTCATGTAAGTGGAGGCTGGCCAGCTGTTATGATGTTGAACAAGTTGGAGCAGAGCTTCCAGACGAGACAGAGTAGGAGAATGACCCAGAAATCTACTTCCAGAAAGTAAACAATGAAAACCTCAAGGTCAAGGTGGTCTTATACCCGCTGTATAGGGGGTTACCATTAGTTGAGACCAACTCAACCACCGCTAAAATCAACAGCCAATGAGAATCGCTCCAGAGTGGGTGGTACCAATGGCTACCACACACACAGCTTGGAAGAAAGGCCTGGAAATCTGCTTCCCCCCAAAAAACCCATGAGACATACTGCGACTTTTGCCACACACATACAGCTATTCTGGGTCAGAACTGACTGAACAGCAACTAGGGGGCAGGGCAGATGGAGTGAGTGCAGAATCATGGGAAATGTACCAATGGTTGACACATGGTAGATAATGGTAGTGGGGTGTGTGCATGTGTATGTGTGTGTGTGTGTGTGTGTGTGTGTGTGTGTGCGTGTGTGTGTGTGTTTGTGTGTGACGGAGATAGGGAAAGAAGGGAGAGAGAATGGCTACATGTGACCAGGCAGTATGAACAAATAAGAAGACGCCTTCATGTTAACAAGGGAAGATGTGGCAGAATATTCTTTTTTCAGAGTTACATCACTAATATGTAGAATACTTAAAGGAATAAAATGATGAAAGATGTCAGTCAACTAAGATTCTTATCATTTAATGATGAAAATAAGGATTTGATTACCAGAAGAATGAAAATGGAGAGGAAAATCCTATTTCTTACACACTAAATTTATTGAGACAATGTATATTTCAAAGGCTTATCTCAGTGATATGCATTCATTAAGTACATTAACAAAATTCCTTTGTTTCAATATTAAAAAACACTTGACTGCTTCTTAGGCCAACTTTATCAAGAGCCACCAGAAAGAAAATTCTCTGTCATCGAGTCCATTTCTGACACACAGTGACTCTACAGGACAAGCTAGAACTGTCCTGTGGGTTTCAGAGATTACAAATCTTCATGGGAGTAACAGGGCAAAACCTCCTCTAGTTTAACAAAATCTCTGGCATGTTCTACCCTTGACTTCTCGTTTGATATCAATTGGGAGCTTTTCTAGAATCACTGCTGTTTGGGTGATGGACAGGGAGGTGGACATCTAGTTAATGTTAGTGTGCGCTGTTTTTTGATGCACCATAGTAAACTTTCTCATCCCCTCTTCTACACAGCATGCCAGGGATAGTTCAAGGGTTTTTTTTTTTTTTTTGCTTCCCATCAAAAACAAAAACAATTTTTTAATTAATTGGCAAAAAACTTATGTCCTGAAACAAGGTCTCGTCTATGTCCTATCACAGGAGGGTGAGTTATTCTGCTAGGGAGACCTGTGCCTCCTTTGTACCCAAATTGAATGTCTGTGGCTGCAGCGAGAGGGGCCTGTTTGTCCTTTGGGGGTTTGGGCAGGAGTGAGTAATCATCATTAGAGTTTATCTTTTATCACGGTTGTAGTGTTTTTACCTTTACAGAGTAGGAGTCTTGTTTGTTTTGTTTTTAAGCAGCCAACTACACAGCTTTGAACTTTTTTTTTTTTTTTTTTTTTTTGCACACGCAGCTCAGTGGTAAGAGCAGAGTTCAAACTCGGTGGCATGTCAAAAATCAGAACTCGGTGGAAGTTGAATGTACAAGTCAGGAATAAATTGACTAAGAATTGCACTGTGAAATCCACCAGGTACGTTGATTTTAATATTACCCAAGTCTTAGTAAAATGCTGGGACAACTCGGAGTTTTCATTTGGACCCAGAAACTGTGCTGTACTTGGTGGTCAACAGCAAGTGTGTATTCACCAGGAAAGGGTTCAAGACAAAATGCCCAGCAGTGAAGTTGAAAAAACCCAGTCACAAGCTCACTCTGGTTATCCCCAAATCCCTCTTCTTTGTGTAGTCAGCTAGACTGCTATCTCTGAGCAGGCTACTCCACTTCTTTGAAACTTAAGTTTGTTGACTGTTAAAATCGTTGAAAAGTTCCGCTGAAAGTATTTAGGGATCTTGCCTGGAAACCATAGGTGTTCCGGGAATCTTTGAACGCAGCTTGGTGCCATGACAAAGTTCCTAACCGAATTTTGCGGGCCCTCTAGTTAGTGAACTTCCGACAAAGCCCGCGGAGGGGGCTCCAACCGCTCTGATTTGGAAAGTTCTCGGCAAGCCAAGTCCAGCTCTCTGGATCGCAAGGTGTCAGGGCGCCCCTGGAGCTTTCCTAAGCCAGGGCCCCTCTCCCTTTTCATTTGAGACGAAGGCGCGCATGCGGCAGGTGTGGGCAATGGAGACGTTGTATCAAGAAAGACGCTGGAGACCAAACTTGTGTTCCCTGAGGACAAACTGCCCGGAGTCACCCGCGCGCCGTCAGTTTCCCCGGGCGAAAACTCTTGGAGCCCCGTCGCAGTAGCACCCCCCACCCCAAGCCCCCGGGGGAAAGAGAAGTGGACCGCACAGGTGAGGACGAGTGCGGGACAGGGGATGCGCGACAGGCAGCGGGGCCACAAGGGTTTCCAGCCTCCAGCTGGGCGCAGCGGGTGTCTGGACCCTGCGCGTCCGCCCCCGGGCACCTTCCCGGGATCGGAACCGAGCCGAGCTGGCTGGGACGGCTCCGGCAGCGGGGGCACGCTTACCTGCAGGTAGGGTCGCCCGTGGGCTACTCCACCCACGACGATGTCGGCCGAGGCCATGCCCCCGGTGGGCGAGAAGCCCAAGCCCACGTAGCCGGTGGTGCGCACCTCGAGGCGAAAGGCCAGCCGGCTGCCGCGCTGGCCCCAGCTCAGCCAGTACTGGCCCTCGGGGTCCAGGAGGCTGCGGTGCGGGTAGGGTCGGCCCGCGCCCCCCGCCGCCGCCCGCGAGAGCAGCGCACACAGCAGGAGCAGCGGCCTGCGGCACATGGTGGGGCCGGGAATGAGGGAGTGAGCGCGGGCACGCGGGGCGCCGCGGTGGGAGCCTGGGACCGCCCCCAGCCCGCCCCGCCCCGCCCCGCCCTCCGGCCCCGCCGCCCCTGCGCCCCTTCCTCCACCTTCCGCCCTCCAGCTCGACCTTGGCCCCCAGGGCTGCCCTCAGAGTGTAGGAAGGCGACAGTGCTTTTCGTGATGGGGTACATGAGGAGGTGTTGAAACCGAGCGGAAAAGGCGGTCTGAGGGCGGGGGTGGCGAGGAATAGGGGGGTACAGGAGGGACGGGCGGGCGGAGTGCCGGAGGAACTGAGGCAGGGGTTCGGGAAAGAGTGGGTACGAGGCGGGAAAGAAGGAAAGGGTGCGAGTTCAGAGCGAGTTCAGCGGAGCAGAGGCGCAGGAGTAAGCAAAGGTCTCTTCCTGGGGGGCTGCCCAGCGAGAGTCCAAAACAGCAGCTCCGCCAGGTGGGGTTAGCTCTCCACGGGGGTCCTTTGATGTCCATTTCCAGAAACAGTGAGACTCAGCGATGGCCCTGTCCCAGCGGAGCGGCAGCGTTCATCACTTAATAGCAAAATCGCTCGTGCTTTCACTCAAAAAAGTCTCAAATTATCCTGCTCCTGAGCTACAGTCAGTCCGCTGTTGGTTGTCTGTTTAGGGGTGTTATTTTTTCCTCCTTGTTTTGTTATCAAAAGGGACAACTTATGCCACAAGACTTGGCGGTCAGCAGGGTAGCTTGGAGTCAAAGCATCATTTGAGAGTTCATTTGAAGGTCTGTTATTTTCAGTTTGGCCATGGTCGTGTTTATCGAACCTCTGTGTCCATCCCTTTGACCACATCACTCCAGTCTTTGAAATATCAACTTCAAATTACCTTATTTAATTATTCCTTTATTTATACCCTACTGTAGGAGCATTGGAGAGTCCTGACCAGGTAGAGGGTTAGACTTTTAACCCCCCAGGTCAGCAGGTGGAATCCACCTACTGCTCTGTGGAAGAAAATTGAGGCTTTCCGCTGCAATCGTGACTGAGAAACCCACAGCGGCCGATCTTCTCTGTCCCCTGAGGTTGGAAAGGACAACTCCATGGCCGTCAGCTTGGTTGGTTTGAAAGGGGTGACGCGAGGTTTGCATCTACTCACCCCAAGATTGTCCATTCAAACTGACCAGTCACTAGGAAAGAAGATGAGGCTCTCTGCTCTATAAAGATGTTAAAGTTCCAGAAATCCTATCTTGGACCTTTGTGCGTGGAAACTGGCTTCCTGATGTTGGATTTGGTTTCATTGGTATTTCCACCAAAGTTTTAAGTTGAATTAAAAGTACAAACAATAAAACAGAGCAAAACAAGTCGAAGAAAGAACCAGTAGAAAAACTATGAGCAATTATAATACTACATGGTGTACCATCTTCCTTGGGTGTTGAAGGCTGCATATAAGCCACCTATTTCTACTTTCTCTCCTCTGGGTGTTTCAGCTTGCTTCTTGTTTCTTTGGCCAGCGGTGAATCTAGCCTGTGTTCTCCCAGGGCTGGGGGCATTGTTGACCAGGTCCAAAAAGCAAACTATAAGCGAAGCCATTTCCTGACAGCCAGGGTGGTTCTAGGGAAGGGCTTCATCCCAAAGAGGGAGGGACTCAAGGTCCATGGGTTTAGTCAGTGCAATAGGCCAGCACCTAAGAAGATAGATGTGGAGACCTTGGGATAGGTGAGCAATAAAAGAATCTGTGAGTCCTTGTCAGAACTGAGGCCACAAGGAAAGCACCCTGCCCCCTCGGCCCAAATGCCACCCACCGGGCAGATGTCAAGGCCAGTAACCTCAACTGCTGAAACATAAGAAGAATAACTTCAGAAGTGTTTGGCATGGTTGCTGCTGGCAGGCAGCGAGAAACCAGGGAGAATATGGAGAGAAATAGGCAGACGTGGGAGACATGGAAGGATGGATGTTGAGTGGAATCTATTCCTATGGCAGCCTCTGACTGTGTTGGTTGGGATGTTAAGAGAGTTTGTTTCCTGGCATAAAGAGGGCTGGTGCCATAGCTGTGACACATTGGACATAAGGTCAGTAGTTCAAAGTCACCAGCTGCAGCTTCTCCAGAGAAAGCAGTAGGCAATATCTCTACTCTGCCCTACAGGGGCACCCGCAATTGCAATTGAATCCAGGGCAGAAGGTTGGTTTGGGGGTTTGGAGCACAAACCATTAAACACTTGACAACTAGCAGAGAGGTCACTAGCTCAAACATACTCACAAGAAGTTCTGAAGAGCAGCCCAGAAATCAGCTTCTGAAAGGTCAGCCAGCCCTGACAACTACTCTGCTCTGCACACAGGCCCATCCCCCGGAATCTACTCAGCAGCCCTCCCAACAGCCAAGTCCTCTAGAATGAGCAAAGGCAAACTTCCGGTTGGGTGACCATACTTTTATTCCTAACATGGAACATATGGCTATATCAGCTTCTCATGGTTATTTATTTACGTTCCTGATTCTACCAGGGCATTTTCTGTCTTATAACGTATAACAATAATAATGTAATGCCTTCTCATATCTCACCCCCATTTAGTGCTCCAGCTCCAACTTTCATTGCTCTCAGCTCTCTCACTCATTGTCCGCTACACAAACTCAAGTAAACCCACTGCCCTGGAATCGACTTCTACTCATCGCGACTGTACATCGGGTTTCTGAGACTGTAAATACTAATGTGAGCAGGTAACCTCATCTTTCACTTGCAGCTTAGCTCCTAGGGGGGAGGGGGGGAGTTTAAAATCACAGACCTTGTAGTTTGTAGTCCAGTGCTTATTTGTCAAGGCCACTATTACTCCTCCTCAAAAAAAAAAACAAAAAACCACTATTAAATCAACTCATGGTGAGCCTATAGGACAGGGTAGAACCACCCCTGTGGGTTTCGGTAATTCTCACAGGAGTAAAAAGCCCCATCTTTCTCCAGCCCGTGGTTTTGAACAGCTGACTTTCTGATTAGCACCACAACCCATCATCTCTCCAACACCAGAGCTTCCTTAGAGATGTCAAAATGGCCTTTAGAATCCTCAGAGAGAACTATGCTAGTTCCCACACTGGTGCCTTCTCAGGCTGCTTTTTCACTCTCATTCACCCTTTCTCTTAGGATTTTCTTCACCTTTTTTTCTGATCTTCCTTCCCACAGTTCAATAGCCGGCAGGCATTGGCCCTTTCACTGCGGTGCCCCAGATGGCTCCCTACAGGCCTTGTTGTGGCCCCTTACCACTGCAGTGCCCTCCCAGGCCACAGCTGTTTCCTACCGCAGACAGCAAACCTCTGGGAGCCCCGACACTGGTATCTAGTTCCTTGTTGTAGCCCCATGGCATGCCATGGGTGCTTAATCAATTGTTGTAGAAGGAAGGAAGAGACTGGTGTCTAGAGTTTCTTACCAATACTGGAATGTGGGAAAGAAGCGCAACCTCACCCATGACTCCATGTGCTGCCTAGATTGGTATTGAGGTAAAAAAAATTTTTTTTGAATGGAGAAAAATCCTAAATTGTGTCATTCCACTCAGTAACATCACTGGGTGTGAATGTCTGGTGTCCTGTGACTCATATTGCCTCTAACACACTCAAATACTCAGGAAAAAGTAAAATGAACACAATGATTTTGAGATTTGGTCAACCACAAAAAGCATGATTAATATTTATTCCCTAGAGACATATGGGGCTTCAGTTTGAGTCACCTCAGTAACTGTGAGTGAAAGAGACATTTTTAAGTAAGTGCTTTGCAAGCTGTTGACTTGTCTGGGACAGAATCATCTCTCAGGTTGGCTTGCACAGAGGCCTGTTCAAAATTTGGAAATCCATTAAGACATAAATATGTACCTTAAATTGTAAGGGGAACTGGAAGAATGCACAATCTACTAAAAACTCGTGTCTATCCAGGAACAGGAATGGGAATAGCCATATCAGAAGAGGAAAGGGAAGGGGAGGAAGGGGGAACCGAGCTCAATGATCTACACGTAACCACACTGCACACACCGGGGAATGAGCAACACAAACCATGAAAGAAAGGAGACAGTAGCTAATGTTAGATATGAAAATAATAATTATAATTTTTCAAGGGATCATGAGGGTGGAAATGAGGTAGGAAGGAAAAAAGAGGAGCCAATACCAAGGACTCAAATAGAGAGTAAATGTTTAGAAAATTTGTACATATTTGTGGAACATATGAACAAATATGCTTGAAACAATTGATGTATAGATTGTTATAAGAGGTGTAAGAGCCCCTAATGAAATCTTCTTTCAATTTTAAAAAAAGTATAAAAAATAAAAATAAGACCTCTGTTCTTAGTAGAGAAGACAAAGAAATGAGTGGTAAGAGGGTTCAAATTTTAAGTTTTTAATATTGTCTTGTTGAAATGATACATGTGCCTGTTTAAACAAAAATCTCCAATAACACAGAAAAGCATTAATAAGAAAGTAAACTAAAAAATATCATCTGAAATTCCAGTATCCCCAAAGAGCCCTTTTAGGCATTCCAGTAACCTCCTTCCAGAGCTCGGATGCATCCACACCTCGAAGGAATAGCTTTTTGGAAAAGGATTTGCCAAAGCAATGGGTGAACTCCTGTTCTGGAGCCCCTCCTCTAATAACCGAGAGTGACTCTCCCATTGCAGTCACATTGTTAGGCTTCTCTTCATATGAAGCCCCCAAAAAACAGACTAGCCACAATCCAAGAATCAGTGGCTTTCTTGAACTCAGAACCTTTACTCAAATTATTCATTCTTACAAATGATTTCTTAAGCTTTTCAGTGAGATTTTAATATACTATTTATCCTCACCCATTCTGATCCATAGCTTGTGATCAGTCAGTGGGACTCACTCCTGCTGAGTGCCCTCACCTCTAAATCTCTGATGTTAAAAAGGCTTATTCTTAGTTCTCCAGGGGCACTTTCATGGGGGGGTGGTGGTAGGAGTAGGGGGGGTCATGGTGAAAGAAAAGCCACTGGGCAGTACAAATCAGTCCAGAGTCACTTGGTATGAACTCGTCTTTTCTAAAACGGGTTGTTTCTCCTTCAGAAAATATCATAAGGTCTCTGTCTACTTTTTACCTAAGGTACAACAAGAGTGCTAAATATTTATAACAATCTTGTCTTCAGGGGAGCGCAAAGAAAAATATTTACGTCAGCGATCTCCACAGAAGCTCCCCAGCATTCCCTTCACTTCCGTCTATAAACGCCTCCATCTGTGTGGTAGGTGACCGGTTCCAGTTCTTACTGTGAGTCAGTGGCAGAAGGACAAAAATAGACCTCCGGTTGCTCTCCCTCGTGCTTTTGACGACATACTTTCTCTTGTTCTCACCTCATGTCTAATAACACATAATCGTGTCACAAGCCACCAGTTATGAGCATTCCACATTCTTTCAATGAAGAAAATATTTTTATAGGGTAAGACCCTCTGGCCCATCCTGCAAAGCTCTTATTCCGGTAGCAGGTCATGGCGACAATGCTCACGGGGCAGGTAGGTGGTGACAGTGAGGAGGCAATACATGTGTCCTCTCCAGGAAGTTGCAGGTCCTCGGAAGTGGAATGCCACCAGTTGGCACTCAGAACTGACCCCTGAAGCTATTCCATACAAAAATCTTACCAAGAAAACTGCTTTTTCTAGCTAAGCTTATAATTAAAACATGCTAACTGCTAGAGATCTGTGAAAAAAAAATCCTCGTATATATTAATGTTGATGATCCTTTAGAAATTATATTGTGTAAAAGAAGCATTAAATTACACTGTGGTTTACTCTGAGAACTTTACCTAAGTTTTCTACCCCATAAAGCCTTATAATCTTGGATCTGCATAGGGCTTAGAGAAGTTGAGAACTTCACTCTGAGAACTTTACCTAAGCTTTCTACCCCATAAAGCCTTATAATCTTGGATCTGCATAGGGCTTAGTGAAGTTGTGGCTTCACTAAGAGTTGGCATTAATTCGATGTCAGTGAGTTTGGTTGGGGTTTTGGACTTTACCTAGGCCAAGAACCTCAAAATGCGTAAAAATTCGGCTGTCTTTCAATTCCATCTTTCTTTATATTCTTGATTCTATCATGGAGTGATTTCTCTCAGAACTGATACTACCCATCAATATGTGCTGACAAATGATGCATTCCCATTGAGTGAATTATAACTCACAGTGAACCGCCCCTGTGTTTTCCCAGACTGTAACTCTTTACTGGGGTAAAAGTTTCATCTTTCTGCTGAGGAGTATGTGGTGATTATGAACTGCTCAACTTGCAGTTAATAACCCAACACAAAACCCACTAGAGGTTCTTCAAGGAAAATGAGGTACGATAAAACGTTCATCTGTGAACAATGCTGAAATAGGGGTAAGACTGGCAAAGAGCTTTGAAGGAGTTTAGAGGCGTTGCTAGGGAAGGTTTTCTCTGGTCACAGTGAATATTTTCATAAAAGCAGTTTCACTCAGACCTCATTTTTTTGGGTGATAACTGGTTTAAGAGAATGGCATGTAGCTGTGAAATTTTGTCAGGAAAAATGTCACAGAAATTGTTGTGATATTGAACACAGATTACAAGGACAGCGCTGAGGGGAAAACACTAGTATGTGAGTGATTTTATCATTTCAAAAAGAATTAAATGTGAATTGATGACAACCTCATTCCAGTCATCCATCAAATTCCAAGCAGACAAAAATGTTGATTTGTAGTGAATTTAGAGTTTGTTCCACCAGATCTGTTCATTAAGATTTCTGTTTAAAGGTTCTGAAAAGATTGTATAACAGAATGTGACAAAAAAGACCTGATTTGAGGCAGGCAGGTTTTGCCACCCCAACGATGCACTTGATGGACCTGCTCATGCAACCATCTCAGTACACCAGCATGCCTCTCTTGTCCCATGAACCTGACCTCACTCTGTGACTACTTTTTATTTCTGTGAATGAAAAGGGACATGAAAGGAAAGCCATTTGAGGATAAAGAAGAGGTGATGAAAATAACAAGGGAGGTGCTGTCAGCCATCCAAACAGATGAGTGAAAAATGTTTCCAAGAGTGGAATAGCAGATTTCACAAATACGTTAAATGTAATGGAGAGAACTTTGAAGGTGATAGGTTTGTCTTTTTTTATAATAAAACATCATTTAAAAATTCCTTTTGGGGAGATACCCCCTCATATATGTGTGTCTGTGTGTGTATGTGTGTATATATTTATGCAAGCAGAAAATTTGACAGCCTGACATAATTGAGAACAATGTGTAGATTCTTCCCCATTCTCTTAGTGGTTATTTTATTAGGTGTCTCCTTGATCCTTGACATTTCAATTTCATTATTAGGAATGGTTTTTCCAAGTGTCTTAGTTTCTTTTTTTAATTATTAGATGTCATTGAATCAGTTCCAACTCATTGTGACTGTAGAATGTGCAACAGAATGAAACACTGCCCAGGCCTGCACCATCCTCTTGTGTTTGATTCCATTGTTGCCAACACTGTGTCAATCCATCAGGTCCAGGACTTCCACATTTTCACTGTACCTCTTCCAAGCATAATATCTTTCTCCAGGGTCTGGTCTCTCCTGACAATATGGCTAAAGCACTTGAGATGAATTCTAGCCATCCTTGCCTGTAAGGAGCATTCTTCTCTCAAGACAAGTGTGTTGGTTCTTTGGGAAGTCCATGGTACTTTAAGTATTCTTCGCCAATACCAGACTTCAAATGTATAAATTTTTCGTCAATTTTCCTTTTACATCATTCAACTTCCACATGCATATTAAGTGATTGAAAGGGCTTAGGTCGGGCACATCTTAGTCCTCAAAGTGGCATGCTTGCTTTTGCACACTTTAAGGAAGGCTTGTGAATCAGATCCATCCAATACAATGGATCGTTTAATCTCTCGGTCATTGCTTCCATGAGCATTGCTTGATCCAAGCAAGACAAAAGCCTCGATTATTTCCACCTCTCTCTGCGTTTTGTGATGTTATCTGTTGGTATAATTGGTACGGTTTTGCCTATTTTACATTAACTTGTCATCCACACTGAACACTTCAGTCCTTGGTCTTCACCACCAAATGTTCCAAGTCCTCCTCACGTTCAGCAAGCGAGGTTGTTTCCTCTGTGCATTGATGATAGCAAGCCCTCCTTTAATCCTGATGCTGCTCTTCGTCATATATCCAGATCTCTGATTATTGGCTCAGCGTACGGATTGAATAAGTAGAGTGAGAGGATGCAACCCTACCATGCACTTGTCTGGACTTTAAACTGTGCAGCACCTCCCGCCCCCTTTATGCTCACACAATTGCTTTCTGATCCAGGTACAAGTTGTGCATGGGCACAATTAAGTGTTTGAAAATAGCTTTTTTATTTTCTCAAAGCTATCCTTTATAATAATCCACACAAATGTCTTAGCATAGTCAATAGGACACAAGTAAATATATTTCTTGTATTCTCTGTTTTGAACCAAGATCTGTCTAACATTAGCAATATCTCTTGTTCCATATCCTCTTCTGAATCTGACTTAAATGTCTGCCACCTCCCTGTCAATGTACAACTACAAGCATTGGTGGATGATTTTCAGCAAAAATATATTTGCAGGTGATACTGCTGATATTGTCCTATACTTTGAGCATTCTGTTGGGTCATCTCTCTATGGAATGTGCACAAATATAGCTCTCCTCCAATCAGTTGACCGAGTAGCTGTGTCTTCCAGATTTCTTGGCCTAGACAAGTGATTATTTCCAGTACTTCACCAGGTTGTTGAAGCATTTTAATTGCTATTCAATTCCCACATACTGTTCTGGCTAATTCTTGCAGTGCAGAATGTTTTTCTTCAGCACCATTGGTTCTTGTTCATACACCACCTCCCAAAAGTATGGAATGTGGACTATATCTTTTTGACACAGTGACTGTATATTCTTTCTACCTACTTCCTATCTTCCAGTTTCATTTAATGTTTTGCTCATAGAATCTTTCTAGATTGCCATTTCAGGCTTGACATTTTCCTTTTGTTCTTTCAGTTTCAAATTTGTTGGCTAGTTTCTTAGTGGCACGATAGCACAAATATCCAAATGACTAACTTTATAAGCCAAATTTATTTTTTAAACAATACAAGTCTAGAAGTCTAAATGCAGGGATCCAGCGCTGATATTCTGCCTCCATTTATGTTCTTCTGCAGACAACTCTCTGAGATGTTACATAGATTGGTATTTTGTGCTTTTGCTTCATGCTGACTCTAGGGTAAGTTCCATTTCTATTTTCAGCTTCTATTCCTGGCTTCCTTGGTGATCATCCAATGGCATGGCTATTCCTCATTTGCTCTTGGTTTTGTACTTAACTTACTCCTTTTTTCTCTGAAAGACAATTGACTTTAGACACACTGTACTGATAGTTTCATTGACATAAAAAAATAATTCCAGATAAGAGACATATAGAGTTAAGGATTTATACCCTATATATTTGGGATGAGTAGTTCAATCTGTGACACAACTTTTAGCTTCCATACAAATGTTGAGAATACAGTGATATCCTTAGGGACTCCAGATATTACCCTTCCAGCTGTGCTCCCAAACTGAAGACTATTGGGGACTTAGCATCAACTTGTATTTTCATGCACACACAACAAGGGGTTTTGTTTTTAAATTATTTTGTTTCTGCTGCTGCCATGGTTTACTAAATCTGTAGTAATACTGTGTTAATATTTTCCATTTTATATTTCCTGCAGGCTGTGTACTATTATATTCATTCTCAAATTATGTCCAGGAGCTAATTAGTTTTAAGAACAAGATATAGCATGTTCCTTTGATTTGCAAAGAAAGATAAAATGTTTCTAAAATTCATAGTAATTTTAAAATCATTTCATCTGGTTTTCTGGAATTATATTTGGTTTCCAGATATCTCATTTTGAAATTACATAGTAGAAAATAACAATGAAAAAAATTAACCATATGGAAATAAAATAAACAAACAAACACCATGGACTTATTATCAAGTATGTACTTAGATTAATATAAAAATAATTTCAGGTTTGAGTCAAAAAATTAATTAATTTCTCAATAGTTTATTTAAAATTTTCACCTGCTAATGGTTATGACTACTTTCCAACAGAACTTATAAACACAACTCAGCTCTTCTTTTTTTATAAATCATTTTATTGGTGGCTCATACAACCCCTGTCATGATAAAAAAGTATGCCAATTGTATGTAGACCACATTTGTACATTTGTTGCCATCATCATTCTTGAAAGTTCTCCTTCTACCTAGGCCCCCGGTACCAGCTCCCCTCTTGTCTAATTAATTTTCTACATCTCTAGCACTTTCACTGAAAATATATAGCCAAGTGAGGCAGCATCAGAGTGCAGAATTCCTTATAAATAATATCTATGCATCAATAGGTATACAAACATAAGTCAAAAAGCATTGCTACAAAATCACAGAAACCTTGATTCATGAAACAGTAGTACACAATTTTGAAGCTATTTTTTCACAGTTCCTCCATTTGTGTGCACACACAAATTCTTTTGAAGGCAGTCTTTCCCTTTCTCTCATGCTCCCCCTAATGAATTCTTCACTCTTTGTTTTACACCAACCTTTCGACATGGTATGAATCAAGAGTGAAGAATTCTTTGAGAAGGTATTAGAAAGATGGAAACATTGCCCTTAGAAGACTATACAGTAGTTTGCACATATTCCAGAGACCCAAATCATGCTTCTGTGAACTGTTCTTTGAGTTTGAGAAATGAAAAAGGAATTCATAGAAATGAAATAAAGCCTTTAGGAGTCATGGAGTAAGGTTTCCTAAGGAAATTGTGACAGGAGAGCCCATGTTACACCCAAAGAATTAATAAGGACATTGTTACGGTGAACAAGCAATCTCAGGCATAAATTTGCTAGCATTTTCCTCACCAGTACAATTTCTATTTTCTTTAAAAAAATTTTCAGAATCCCCGTGCAAGTCACTATTTTTCTTAGTTTTACTTTTGAGGCAACCAAATATGACTGAGAAGGCCAACAAAAAATAGCTGCAGTTGAATTGTGATGCTGGAGAAGAGTAATGAAAGTGCTGTGTACATCTAAAAAGACAAACAGATCGGCCTTGGAAGACATATGACCAGAATGCTCATTAGAAGCATCTGATATACATTGAACATGTGGTCAGGAGAGAGCGGTCCCCGGAGAAGGACATCTTGTTGGGTAAAGTAGAGGATGGTGGAAAAGAGGGAGGTCCTTAAGGCGATGGATTGACACGGTGACTACAACAGTGGGCTCAAGCATAGGCATAATGGTGAGGATACTGCAGGCCTGTCTTTATGTAAAACAGTGTTTCGCTCTGCTTTACATAAAGACACAATGGTTCACAACTGAGTCCATGGCACCTAACAACTGCAACAAATAGACTGACCATCACTTGTCCTTCATTTTGTCATACTATGGTGGCTTTGTGTGTTGCTGTAATGATGGATGCTTTGTCGCTGATATTTCAAATGCAAATAGGGGCATCCAAAGTGAACAGGTTTTAATGGAGCTTCCAGACCAAGGACAGACAAAGAAGGACTCAGCTCCCCATTTCAGAGGAAGGAGCTGCTGAAAACCTTAACCTTACTTTCAAAACATTATCAGACACTGAAGATCAAATGAATGAAAGCAGGACATTGCCAGTGATAGGGCTGGATGATGGGCCCCTTGTGTCTAAAGACACTGGGAATATGACTGATTTCTGGGAGTGGAAATCATGGTGATGTGAGTAAGGTAAAGCCTATGGAGTGAAGCTGTTGGGATCTTCATTTGCTGATGTGATGTACATGATTTAGGAAGAAATTAAAGCTATCAAAGATCTCATACTATTTGGATCAATCAGCAAATCCACAGAAGCGGCAGCTATGAAATCATATGACATATTGTACTTGGCAAATCTGTTGGGAAAAAAAACTTATTTACATCTTAAAAATCAAAGATGTCACTAAGGTATGCCTGAATTGGCCATAGTAGTTCAGTCATTTTATATGCATGAGAAAGTTAGGCAACAAGAAAGGAAGATCATGCAAGCATTGGCAAATTCAAATTGCTGTGTTGGAGAAGAACATTGACTATACCATGGACTGCCAGAAGAACAAATACATGTCCTTATAAACTCAGCACTTACTCCTAACTTACTTCCAGCCCGCTTCAGAAGTTAGGAACAAGGCATCCTTGCTGACTTGGGACACATTATCAGGAGGGAACAATCTCTTGAGGAAAGAGGAAGGCCATAATGAGATGGAATGACAAAGACACTGTAACAATGGGTTCCAATCTAGCCAGTGATTGTGAAGTTGGTGCATGACCTAACAACTTCTTATTCTGCTATTCAGAAAGTGGAAGCTGACTTCACAGCAATTAACAACAGCAAGGAAAGGAGTAGGTTTGACACTTAAGTACGTCCACATGATTATGCATCTTTGACCATCATGGAAAATAGAAGCCTATTGCTTGGTTAAAAAAACAGGTTGTCAATTGAAAACTAAATACAAACTTAATCATACACTGTGAATGATGAAAAGATTCAATATCATTTAATTCCAAAACTTCACACATAAGTTTTTAGACAGATTTGATAACACCTATATTGTAATGAAAGAATACAAAACATAGAAATAGAAAGATAAAAGTTTATACCAAACTTTAACTAAAAGCATTACAATTGTAACTTGGAACAATAAATAAACAACAAAGAGAAGTTTTCTTCAATGAAAAACTGTAATAACCTCAAATTATTTTCCCATATGGGATAAGATAAATAGAAGACACATTCTGGGAATGAGCATTAAACAAGGCTTTGAAGCTCTTTAACCAATACTTGGGTAAATAAAACATGTATATGTGTATGTATATACCCTACGATGTAAGACTTCATTTTCTCTCATTTTTTTTTCATTTTCTCTCATTTTTAAATCCAGTTCTACTCTCGCTTCTTTTAAAACTTCACACTAGATGATGCAAATTAGATCATTTACTAAAATGTTCATAAATGCAATTTGGTCTTCCAGAGGTATTTTTAGGCTTACTTAGATGAAAAACTGAAAAAATTTACATCAAATTTTTGACCATTATGACTGTAATTCGCCATGTAATCAGTTACTGGAAATTATTCTTGTCCAGGCAGAATTTATCCCAACCTCAGACCATTACTGAATTAGGAATAAAACTATTAGTTAGGAATAAAACTATCACTAGTAATAATGATTATGTTGATTATACATGGCTTGAGTATTGTAAATATGCTACATTATTTTCTCACTTACTCTTCACAGAAAATTTATACATTCAATGTTATTCCTCTCCCAATCTGAAGGAAATTGAGAGGGAAAAATGCTTTTCAATTTATAGAAGAACAAAACCAAAACAAATAAAAAAACACCAACTCTTGTTGAATCAGTTGTAAGTCATACCAATCCTGTACGGCAGAGTAGAACTGTCTCTAACTGATTTCCAATACTCTATAGCTTTGTGGGTGTAGGAAGGCTCATCTTTCACCCGCAGAGCTGCGGTGGTTTTGAACTGCAGAGCTTGCTGTTCACAGCCCAATGCGTAACGCACTATGCCACCAAGACCCTGTACAAGAGCAAAAGCAACAGTACTTCCTCTTGGTTTCACAGGAAGAGTCTTACTCTTTTTTAAAGAGTTTTACTTATTTATACCAAACACCTCAACAGGTTTTACCAACTCCTTTACATCCCTAAGCAAACTATCAGCAGCGTTATGTTGACAAGAAATAAAATACAAATTTACATGGAATATAATTTGCTACAGATGTAGTTTGGACCATTTCTTGACACAAATTCTACTAGAGTTTTATGTAATTGCAGAGATGTGAGAGCAAAAGGAATTGATTATTTGTTGTTACTTGACATTGAGGTGTCTCTCATTCATAGTAGCCACAAATATAGCAGAGCAAATGCAAGCCCTATACCATCTTCACAGGAGTAGATATTTTGAACCCATTATTTCAGCCACTATATCAATCCACTTCACTGAGAGATTTCCTCTTTGTGCTTGCACTCTACCAAGCATTTGAACTTGCTCTAGGGATTTCTCTCTTCTTATAATGTGTCCAAAGTAAGCGATATAAAGTCTTACCATCCTTACTTCTAATGCTCATTCCACTTATAATTTCTCCAAATAGATTTGTTATTGGTGATATGGTAATAGAACAGGTAAACTTTTAACTAATGTAAACATGTTCATGGTTGGCAGGAGTGATGTAGAAAGGGGAAATGAGTCTGAGTGAAATGAAGGAGAAGCATCCTCCCCCTACACAGACACCTATTTCTCATTTTGTCTCTTCCTATTTCCTTCAGACACTCATGTCTAGATACACACATACACACAGACATAGGTGAGAGTAGTACAATTATTCTTGTGAAAAGGAAATGGTCATCAACAAATCTATTTTCTTCTATTCAGAATTTAGAGGAAAGAGAACTAGACCTGTTGGAAATTTAAATTTATTCAAAATAAAGTGAGAATGAACATCTTGTAAACTTTATAAAATTAATAAAGACACCTAACTCTCTAATAGTATATAACTCTTTGTTAGGGTGACAGCAACACAAGTTATGGGGAGGATTTCCATGATTACATTTTTAATAGGCTATTTTGTGACCCCTAGAGACATCAGAGAATGAAAGCATTTAGATAATTTAGATGTGACTTAACATTAGCTAGTTGCTGTTGTTGTTGTTGTTGTTGTTGTTTGTTAGACAAAATTGACTCAGTTCCAACACAGAGAAAGCTCTCGACAACAGAACCAAATACTGGTTGATACAGTGCGGCCCTCACAATTGTCTCCTATTTAAGTCCGTTGTTGCAATCATCCTGTCAATCCATCTCCTTGATGGTATTCCTTGTGTTCCTCTTTTTCTTCATTGATTTTCTACTTTACCATGCATGATGCATTTCTCTAGTGTGTTAGTCTGTGTAGACTAGAGAAATTAATTCATAGACACTCATATGTGTATAGAAAAGAGTTTTCTATACAAGAGCCATTGAATGTGTAAAATATTAAGAAAACTTCCCAGCCCAATCCAGACAAAGTCTGTAAGTCAGAGATTAGCCCATATACCAATCTGATACCAATCTATAAAGTCCTCTTCAGATTCACGGAACACAGGCAATGACATGGATGTAGAAGATCATAGGCCAGCGGGTGGGTCCAGTGGCATTGTAAGCATCTCAGTGCTGGCAGGAGTCTCCACGTGGCTTCTCCAACTCCCAGAGCTGCATCAGGGTAGATGGATGTGACTTCTCCTCGGGAATGTCTCACAGGGATTGAGCAGGGAGAGAGTGTGTCTTCTCCCTCCAAGGAGGAAATATGAGTTCTCAGAATCCTCAGGAAAAGTCCAGGCCAATATAGAGGTCATATTGGCTATTATCTGATTGACAGACTAGACTCTACTCCTCCGCTCTTAATCCTCAAATTGACAAACGATTATATAAATATCACACTCTAGAGACTAGTCTCTCTTGATGACATTTTCAAAATATGTGAGATGAGATTTAGCCATCTTTGTTCAAAGGAACTTTTGGGCTGCACTTCTTCCCAAACAGATTTGTTTGTTCTTCTGACAATTCATATTACTTTCAATATTTTTCACAACTACTATGGTTCAAATCCAGTGTTTTCCTGCCATCTTCCTTATTCGTTGTTCAATTTTCACCTGTATATAAAGTGACTGAAAATACCAGGCCTACCCCATCATCAAAGTGATGTCCTTGATCTTCAACACTTAAATGATGCCTTGTTTAGCAGATTTACCCAATATCTCTTTTGATCTCTACCGCTGCTTCTATGAGCATTGACTGTGGATCAATGTGGATTGACTGTGAATCAAATCTTTGACAACTTTGGTGTTTTCCCTGTTCATCATGATATTGTCTTAGGACCATTTATGAGAATCTTGGTTTACTTTCCACTGGTTTATATGCCATAATTAATACTGTAGTCCTTGACCTTCCTCAGCAAGTGCTTCAAGTCCTGCTTGGTAGAGGATTAAAATATTTTGTAAACCTAATCTTAAAAAAAAAACAAAAACCTTTTTCTTTCTTTTGTTATTGGCAAATAATGTGTTATTATAACCCTGGCCAACATATATTTTGGGGTTTCAAATGTTTGACTTGTTTCTGCGTATATTTGACCTACTGTTTTAAGAAATGGAACCAGTTTTCCATAGCACATCTAGTTTTTAGCTACAGAACATAGGCTGATACCACTCTATTTTAGTTTGTTTTTTTTAGGCATCACTGCCCTCTGGTTGTGGGAGTAGGAGGCCCAGCATTTGCTCCTGTGGAGCTGGAATTGGACCTCCATCCCAGTGGACCGCAGCCCCGCGCACAAGCACTATGCCACTGGGGCTTAGCCCAATACCACTCTTTATACTGCATATATATGTGTGTGTATATGTATGCATATATGTATATATACTGCATATATATATAAAGGTATTTTACTATAGTGTTAGCTAGTCTGAGAGAAAAGAAGTGCATGCTGACTTTATTTAAAGATGTTCATGTTATACTAAATATTTAGGTCAGGTTATACTTCACATGGTGTCTTTTGATCAAAAAACATATTTGAACAATGCAAATTGCATGAATATGGAACTTTCCCTCAAGTATCACTTCACCTTTTTTACAAACCAAATAGGAGGCAGTTTCAGTTTGTTATCTTAAAAAGGTTGCCCAAAGTAAGAGTTGCTGTGTAATAAATAAGGATTCCTGATTGTGTACTGGGCTATGTGTTGACTGTTGAACACAAGGTTGCTACTGGAGTCCACTAGCCACTATTCACGTGAAGGATGAGATTTCCTGTTTCCATAAATATTAACATCTCGAAAAGCCACAGACATTCTACTTTCACCTTCAGAGTTACTGTGACTAATAAGCAGCTGCACTAGGCAGAGTTATCTAGAAAAACAAAACCAGGCCACTTATGATTTTTTATATATGCTACATATACATATATATGGCTATGTACATGTATTATATGTATGTGATTATGATTATAAAACATATTAATAGATTTATACTGCAAAAAGATTTATACAGCTAATTAGTTCACACAGCAGCACAGAGGGCTCAGTTCAACTCACTTCCATGCAACAGTTAATATACTGGAAATCCTTTAACTCACAAGGACTGCTGGGTCCAAGGCCAAGGTCAAGACAGCTGAGCTTCCCTAGGGCAATGCAGGCATCTTCCCACAGGCAGCAGCCAGCAGGGTAAGTCATCAACAGTCAGCAGCTCAAGAGTTTAGCAATATTGACCTCAAGCATTGCAAGACAACAGGATTCAGCCACCTCAAGGGCAAATAACATATACAACAGCAGCATGGTGAAGCAGGTTTCAAAGGAACCTCAAGTTCTAGTGACAAAATCCATGGGTTGGGTGTCACATAGGTAGTATAGCTCACAAAGTGAGGCAGATAACTGGCTAAGGCAGTTGCATGTTGGTCTGATCACCAGAGAGCAAGAGAGAGGGGAGTGGGTCTTTTCAAGCCATTTATCTCTTTGCCTTCCAATCAAACTGTGATCTTATTAATCACACATGTCCTTATTGGTCTGATTGGTACAATACAATAACTCTAACACAGCAACTGACTAGTATAGTTATAGAGAAGCTTGGAGTCAACCTCACCTCTGAAACATTTAACCTGAATTATCCCGACACCTATACATTAAAATGTGTTCTGAAATCTTGACTGTTTAATTTGAAGAAGAAATATTTATTTTTTCAAAATGCTTATGAAATTGGCAATGAAGCTTTACATTTCCAGTATTCTAAATTTCCCTCACATCTTCCATCAATTTGCCTTTTTCATTTTCTGTTTTATTTTCCACTCGTCTCAAGTTGTATTCTGCCTTTGCAATACCCAACTTGGAGTCTCTGTATATATTGAATCCCCTTCCAAGAGAAAAGCTCACTAACATCTATTAGATTCTAACACAGAGAGACCCTATAGGATAGAGAAGAAGTGCCCCTTTAGGTTTCCAAAACTTTAAATATTTTAAAGGTTACAGTGTGATGGGGGTTGGTGGTTTTGAACCACTGATCTTATGACAGGCAACTCAGTGCATCACCAACTAGCCACCATGGACCCATCAATAGCTTCCCTTGGAAGTCCTTTAATTCCGATTCATTTTTCAATGATTTCTTACCTTTTTTGTTTTATCCTGTAATTCATGGCTCTGAACTCATTTTGAAAGCTATGGTGATAAATTATTATATTAGTATTGCTCAATAGCTAAAATAGAGTGAACACCATATCTTAAGAAACTAGAGCTGATTCAGTCTCTCCAATGCAGTTTTCTGAATCAATGCTGTAAATAACCTCAGGTACAGTCTTCGAAGCCGTGACATCAAGAAAAAATTTTCTGTTTTTGGGCTGTATTATTGCAAGACTGACAAGTTAGGGTTGGGGCAGTCAAATCTAAGGTAGTAAAATAATAGTATTTGTGATCTAAACTATGCATATCCAAATATGATTTCTACGTGTCCAATGCTACAAAAAAACTTTTGGGAATTATATAGCTAATGTTTTCTTTGGAAATACATTTGAAATCTCTACTCTTGGTAGACAGGTTTATTCCATACTTTTGAAATATCTACCCTCGGTAGGCAAGTTTATTCGTGTAAAGATATTTTCCGTGCCAGATGCTCTGAAGCGGAGTCGGGCTTAAGGCTACCCTGCCTGTGTCAGGTAGAGCTGAGGTCTGTTTTAGGGATTTCAAAGATCCATGTTCCAGATGTGTCAGTTACCGAACTGTTCTTCTGAGATATCTCTTGGTGAATTCAAAGCTCCAGTTTTTCAGCTAGCCGCCACTTAGCTATTTGCCCCACACAAGACTCTCTGAAAATATTTAGCCACTCTCTCCCCCACTTCCCCCCCCCCAAAAAAAGTTACTGCTCTCCAGTTGATTCAAACTCATAGAAACCATGCAGAATAGAGTAGAACTACTCCCTAGGGATTCCATTGCTGTCAACCTTTACAGGAGCTGCCATCTGTTGCCCACAGAGTGGCAGGTGGGTTGGAACTGCAATTAGCAATCTCACATATAATCCATTGCACCACCAGAGCTCCCTAGAAATATTTCAAACTCATTCACAGAGTCATGGCCATCAGGCTGGTTCTGAGTCATAACAATCCCCCTACAACAAGCTAGCACTACCCATGGGGAGTGTGGAGAGTGTAAATGAGAAAGCCTCATTTTTCTCCAGTGAAGTGGCTGATAATTTCACACTACTGACCTTGAGGTTAGGAGTCCAACATATATATCACTCATTACACCAGTAGTCCTAAATATTCAAGGTATGGGTTTGACTTAATTCGCAGCCATCCCCTTGATCTGTTTCCCACACTGGAAAAGCCATGCGACCTGTCGAAACTCCATTCTTCTCCTCCTTTCACTAATACACAATTTAGTCTTACAGAAAGCCCCAGAGAAATAAACCTTTCAAAGAAATAAAAAGGAAGGCTAAGTAGTAGCAAAGACAGTTAATTTTATTTCATCAATTCAGTCTGAGCAAGAACAGATTCATGTGTAAAATGGAGGCTATTTAAAGTTGGTAAAATTAGACAGACTGATAAACCATAAAATAATGTTTAAAGCATCTTTATGGTCAAGACTACATTACATAAGGAGACAAATGACCTCTTTAAAGAAATCACCTGATAGCTGTATGTCCTTGGTAGTATTGAGTGGTAATTTTTTTGATGTCTGAAAATGGAAAAAAGATCTAACTAGAAAAGCAACAGATTTAATCCCCCTCAGTGAGTCAGAAGTTGAGTGGGAGATGTGCAAAAATGAATGGGACCAGAGTGATAGCTGAGCACTAGAGTCTTGCCAGCACTCAGCATTAATCACATCACCTCAACCTACGTCTTCTTCACTTCCTTCTGAGAGCCCTTCTGAAAGTACCTCTCTGGTCACTTTCCTGATTGGACTAGTTCATGACATTTGACAGGAAATTTTCTGACCCAGGAGCGCACCTGAGTCATGCCAACACCCATTGCACCACTTCAACCCACACCTTAGCCGGCTCCTTTGACTATCCCACTTGAAGTATTTCTCAATCAACTAAGTTTAACTTGGCTACATTGAAGCATTTCATAGTAGAGCTTCTAAGCCTGGAGACCAGGGACATGGATCCTCTCCAAACCAACAAAGCAAATCTCACTAGACTACCCCAGGCAATTGTGTCTAAACAATATGACTATTGATGGAAGGAAAGAAAGTTGGTGCAAAATGATGATGGTTGCAGTAAAGCTTATCAAAAGATTCAGCAGACAAAAAGAAATCAGATAAGCCAACTGATACTTTGCTTCAAATTTTCATTGTGAGATGCTCATTTAAATCTTTAATCTGTGTGATATCTTTTAGTTTTACTTAATGTTATTTGTATTTCCTTCTAATATTTCTTGTTGCTAAATATCAAGATCAAGTAGAAATAATTTTTACACATTATTGATATATGTAATCTTTTCACAATATATTGACTTATAGCAATAATTCATGCACTTACTGCATTGTTCTCCTTTTTAATAGAAAACTATGGAACTTTCAGAGTAATCCTATCACAAAAGTTGTTTATTATGATCATTCATTATTGTTCAAAAATAAGCAAATAAAATGTGAAGAAACATAAAATAAATTTAAAAGAAAAGGAAACTAACCCTAAAGTCAAATTAACGTAGAGATGTGACATAAGATCAGAGTTCATAAAGAGTGCTTTTTTTTTATTCAATCATAAGAAATATTTTCCTCTAGACACCAAGCTTAACTTGGAGAGTACCAGTACCTTCAAATTAGAAATGAAGGAACTGGTGATTCTTTTTTCTTTTATGAACCAAACCCAAACTACACTCACTGCCATCGAGTGAATGCTGACTCGCTGGGACTCTATGCAACAGGATAGAATGGCCCCTGTGAGTTTCTGAGACAGTAACTTTTGCAGGGGTAAAACACCTCAGCTCTCACCCACTTTTAATGGAATGAGCTATTGAAAATGGAAACGTTGGATGCTATTAAAAGTAAATACTGAGAATATTCATTCTACAATGAAGCAGATATTTCTTTAATTCAGCTTTTTATTACTCGTTGCCAAAATTGACACATTTCTATGGTTTTAGAGATGATGAAATATCACTAAAGTGAGGCTGGAGCTCAGGGTGAAGGACGTGTCTGACCGCTATGGTCATGTTCAGACACGAGAACAAATGAAGGGGGAGGAAAAGAGAGTGGTGTGCATCCTGACCCATCATGCCGTGAGGACAATATCACCACTCACAACAGCCACAGCACAGAGAGGACCATATAGTTGGCCCCTCTATGAAACATGGCATCCCTCACTTTTCCAAGACCCTAGCCTGTGGGAAGAACACTGGAGACACAGGGTCGGGATTGTACCAGGTCTGATATTACCACACCGTGGCAAAACATTAAGGGCGTGAAGCAGAGCAGCAGGGGGAGCAGAGCATGGAGTTCCCAAGAGAGTGTCAAGAATATACTTTGGGGCCACAGTTTGGTACCGGACTCAACCTGGGGACACTCCTGGAGGTCAATGAACAAACCTTGAACTAGTTACAGGTTTTTCTTTTGCTATTATTATTTTTATTTTTAACTCATTTATATATTTTTTCTGGACACTGGTTTTGTTGTTGTCTTTGTTTTCTTTTGTTACTTCATCTGCTGATGTCTTGGTTTTTTTGTACATATTATTATCCTGCAAGTTAACTAGATAAGGTAGGCTGGATGAAAATTCTGGAGAACACAATGGGACTGGTGGTTCTGGGGGGACATGGGAGAAGGGGAGGTGGGGGAAAGAAGATGATGTTGACCAATTCAGGGACAAGGGAACAACAAGTGACCCAAAAATCAGTGGCAAGGTGGGTGTGAGAGACCTGATAGGGATTGATCAAGAGTAATGTAACAAAGAGAAATTACTGAAACCTAAATGAAGGCTGAGCATGATAGTGGGACAAGAGAAAAGTAAAAGGAATTAGAGGAAAGAAGTGGAAGACAAGGACATTAATTGATGTCTAAATACAGGCATATACATAAGTAAATCTATCTATGATGAGGAGGAAATATCTATATATGATGAGGAGGAAATATATATCTGCATATACTTATAGAGTTAGTATTAAGGTAGCAGATGGACACTGGGTCTTCACTCAAATCCTTCTAAATGCAAGAACACTTTGTCCTATTAAATTGGCACTTCATGATGTTCACCTTCCTGGCACAATTGCTGAAGACAAATGTGTGCATAAGCAAAAGTGCTGAAGAAAGCTGATGGTGTCCAGCTAACAAAAAATATAGCATCTGGGGTCTTAAAGGCTTGAAAATAAATAAGCGACCTTCTAGTTCAGAAGCAACAAAGACCACATGGAAGAAGCACACCAGCCTTTATGACCATGAGGTGTCAAAGGGATCAGTTACCAGGCATGAAAGAACAAAAAATCATATCCTTGCCTGCCCACCTTCCTGATATGATCACTGAAGACAAATATGTGCATAAACAAAAGTGGTGAAGAAAGTTGATGGTGCCTGGCTATCAAAAGATACAGCATCTTAGGTCTTAAAGACCTGAAGGTAAACAAGTGGCCATCTAGCTCAGAAGCAATAAAACCCACCTGGAAGAAAGACACCAGCCTATGGGACCATGAGATGTCAAAAGGATTAGATATCAGACATCAGAGAACTTAAAATTACATCATTATAAATGATGAGGAGTACAGATTGGGGACCCAAAGTCTATCTACAGGGAAAGCGACATTTCCTTACAGAGGGGTCACAGAGGGGAGAGGAGCCAGTCAGGTTACAATGTAGCAATGATGAAATATGCAACTTTCCTCTAGTTCTTAAATGCTTCCTCCCTCCACTATCATGATCCCTATTTTACCTTACAAGTTCAGCTAGACCAGAGGATATATACTGTACAGATAGGGACTAGAAACATGTGAAATTCAGGACAGATGATCCCTTCAGGACCAGTGGTCAGAGTGGTGATACTAGGACGGTGGAGGGAAAGTGGGGTAGAAATGGGGGAGTCGACTATAATGATCTACATATAACCTCCTCGCTGGGTAATGGACAACAGGAAAGTGGGTGAAGGGAGGCATCTGACAGTGTTCGATATGGCAAAATAATAATAATTTATAAATTATCAAGGGTTCATGAGGGAAGGGGGAGCAAGGAGGGAGGGGGGAATGAGGAGCTAATACCAAGGGCTTAAGTAGAAAGAGTTTTGAGAATGATGATAAGAACAAATGTACAAATGTGTTTTGCATACAATGGGTGGATGTATGGATAGTGATAAGAGTTGTTTGAGCTCCCAATAAATTATATTTTAATAATCACTAAAGTAGATCCACATCTTGAGGAATGTAGCCAATGCCAATGACATAGAAAGTGCTAACATGTATGCTTTTCTGGATATATTCTCAACAACAGCAATATAGAGAACATCCCTATAGCAGCTTATTATGTGGCAGTTAGAGAACTTCTAAATAAGCAAGTACAAAAAAGTAAAACATGAACCTCTTTAAAGTGTACAGTGCAACAAAACCTTTCTAAGAAAACACCATATTTATAAAGCAAGCATCTCTTCATTCATTAGGATTTGGGCAGATATGATTTTTGATGGAATTGGTTATTTCAGATGTATATTTTTCAGAAAATATTTTGGAAAAACTATTGTGTGCCCTCAGGGATCTTGTGCTCATTCTATTTATTTAAGGGACTCTGAAATCATTAGAGGAAAAATTAAAAAATGCATTGCTAAAACAATAGTGAGACTAGTTTAATGAAAACCTTGATAACACTGAATGCTTAGGAGGAGGTGGTTTGG
The DNA here is from genome assembly GCA_004026705.1 of Nesogale talazaci. Lineage (NCBI taxonomy): Eukaryota > Metazoa > Chordata > Mammalia > Afrosoricida > Tenrecidae > Nesogale > Nesogale talazaci. The sequence continues at coordinate 102,575 of PVJH01001433.1, read as the reverse complement.
CAGGTGATGCAAAATTCCCATTTGTTGCTGATGAGCTTGAAAAAAAAAAAGGGAGGGTCACTTAGGAAGGCTGCTTGACAATTCTTTGGGATGTTACATGTAACTTCACTCACTGCCAAGTCAATTCCAATGCATAGAGATAACACAGGACAGGAAAGGACTACTCCTGTGGATTCTGGATACTCTAAATCTTTACAGAAGTGAAAAGTCTCACCTTCCTCCCTCAGAGGAGCTGGTGGGTTCCAACCGCTGACCTTGCAGTTAGCAGGACAACGTGCAGCTCACTATTCCACGAGAGCTCCAAAGTTAAATATGGGCTTACCAAATGATCCCACAATTGAACTCTTTTGATATTTATTCAAATGAGCTGAAAGAGTAGATCTTTGCAGAAAATTGTCCATAAGTGTTCCACAATTTCCAAAAATCGATAACAGTCAAGATGCCCTTCAATAAGCAAATGGCTAAATGAACTGGGATGTACCAGGGGATAGTTGCGATATCACAGCATGACAAGACATGGAAGAACTTTAAATTTGTACTACAATGTGAAAACATCCTGGTTTAAAGGGTCAATATATGTAGCTGGACTCAACCCTGAAAGGGAAGGATTCTACACAGAGGTCCATAAAGGTCCAAAAACTGACCTGAAACCAATCTGAGAGACATCATTTTCTTTTCATTCAGGGTCTCACAGACAGGTATGCAATACAGTGTCCAGAGGCAGCCAGCTGAACAGGAAGATTTGTCTCTAGGCTGTCATCTGGGACTGTCCCTTATAAAGCTAGTGAAATGGACTACAGATGAACTACTAAAATCTGTTGAAGCCATTAGCTTCAGTAGGCTCACATCCCTCAAATCCTAAAAACTCAGATAAGGGAGGAAGCAAGAAGCTTCCACAAAGTCTCTGGGTGTGCTATGGCTATCTGTAGGGGGAAGAGTATAAGTCAGGCATGCAAAAGAATACATGGAGAGTGTCTCCTTAGGTGAGGTGGTCATTTTTAGGTGTCACAATGAAGCATCTGGAAAAGACAAAACTAAGTAGATAGTAAGATAAGTGGCTGTTAGGGGCTTGCATGGAGAGAAAACAAAGAATGGGTGGAATGTAGATCATCTTTAGGACAGTGAAATTATTTTGTATGCTATTGTAGTTATGGCAGTCATGTGCTTATGTTAATTTTATAATTGAAATGTAGGGGTGGAGTTTGGCCTGTTCATCAGGAGAAAGCCATTGAGTTGCTGATGAGGCCTCTGTGTGGGCATGGCTTTCACCTGAGACTCCAGGGAATCTCGCGATATTTCCCTCGTGAAGATGAGAAGCTATCTTCCCCACTTGTTGGAAGTTAGTTTGAACGATTAATCACAGACAAGCTGGCAGCGTCGGAGAAGTTGGAGGAGCCAGCGGAGAGACCACTTGGCTGTGCCCTGATGAAGACAGACCTCTGAAGCTGGAGTGGCATGCTGTTGATGGACCTGAGCCCTGGAAGCGAGGAGCCATGGGGAGACCCCTGCCAGCGCCAGAATTCTGTACCCACTGACCTGTGACTTCCTGAGTCAGAAGCAGACATTATAGACTGATTGCGGGCATATGGGTTAATACTGGACTTATGACTTTGCACTGGACTGGATTGGGATGCCTTCTTAAGTGTCACATTTCTTTTGTATATAAACCCTTTCCTTATACCTATATGCGTGTCTCTGAAATTTGTTCCTCTAGTCTATCTGGACTAACACAGTAGTAGTTGACATATAACCATATATATTTGTCTATATGCAGAAATTTGTGTAAGAAAGATTAAATGCTAATGTAAATTATGATTTTAGTTGATAATAACATATCAAAACTGATCCAGCATTTGTAACAAACGGACCAACTTAAAAACTATTAGAAAAGTGGAGAGAGGAGCTCTATGGGAACAGTACTTTTCTCATAATTTTTCTTAACACCAAAAACTAATCTGAAAAATAAAATTTTATACATATAAAGGGAATACCCCCCAAAAACTAAGATTGTACTGGCTGAGTGGAACTTTTGTAATATTCATTTTTCTAGCTAGGCAAGAATCAAGCAACTCATTCTGAGTTAGTGTACCCAGTGCTGTTTCCTGGGAAGGTTCTCTCCAGTCACAGTGAGATTTTTCATAGAGAAGTACCACTCTAGCCTCATTTTTGTGTGTGACTGCCACTGAAGAGAATGCCATACAGTTGTGAAATGTTGCTTCCTGCTCAGGATAAATGTAGCAGGAACTGCTGTGATGTTGAAAGTGGCTTACAATGACAGTGGTATGGGGGAAAACTGAGGTGGGTGAATAATTTTTCTCATTTCAAAAAAGGTAAAACGTTCTCATTTCATAAAAGGTAAAACCTCATTCTAGACATCCATTAACTTTCCAGAGAGATGAAGATATTGACTTGTATTGCATTTGGAGTTTGTTCCACCAAGTCATACTGTTAATCAAGCTTTCTATTTAGAGGTTCTGAAAAGACTGCATGTGATGGGTAGGTTTGTTATGCCAACATGGCCACAGAAGATTGGTAGGTCTGTTGTGACAGCACAGTCAATGAACACACAGGATGAATTGAAGGGCAGAGATAGGAAGGGCTCAGCAAGTCCCGCCCTCTCTCTTGTTTTTGGATCTTCAGACCAGCTAGCTGCTTTGTTCGTCCTGTGTCTCAACCTCCAAGCAAAACTAGCAGTGGGATACCTAATTGTGGACTGTGGAGCTGTGAGTTGAGGTCCCTTCAAGCCCTACTTCGCCACACTCCTGGCCTGACTGTTGGTGACCTACTTTGCTTGTTGCTGCTTGTGACCAGATAGCCTGAATTGTGCTACAGAGGACTACTCGGCGGCCCTCAAGACTTAAAGGACTGCCAGTCTTCTAGCTGTCTCATGCAAGTGAGTTGCACCGAGCAATTTGTACTGCTTTATAGATTAGTTAACTGTTTCTTTATCTTATATACCCTTCTCTCTCTATAAATATATAAAGAGAAATACTAGTGTCCTGGTTTTATTTCTCTAGAGAACCCTCTCTGACACACTGCATAACAGTTTGCAACAAAAGAGGTCTGATTTGTGCCAGATGAGGGACTGGTTATGCCACCACCACAACATACCTGCTCATACAGCCATTGCAGGGAGAAAGTTTTTGAAAAAAAAAAGAGCATGCCTCTTTTGCCCCACACACTTTACTCACCTGACCTCACTCCATGTGACTTGTGCTGTTTTCATTAATGAAGAGGGACATGCAAGGACAGCAAGTGACTTGGTGTAGAAGAGGTGAAGACAAAAATGAGGGAGGCATTGTTGGCCATCCAAACAGATGAGTTTGAAAAATATTTCCAAGATTGGAACAGAAGATTTGACAAATGTATTACATGTAATGGATAGTATTGTGAAAGTGATAAAGTTGTTTTGTAAAAAAAATTTTAATACATAGATTTGAAAACAAAATCCTGGTATTTTTTGGGTACCCACTTGTGTGTCATATGTATTGATACATACATATACATTCATACACACACATATATACTCCTAAGCCTGACAGTTGTTTCTTCTTTTGAGTTAGATTTGGAATATACTTTTCCTTCATATAAAACTATTGTGGGAATGATATAACTTTCTTGTATCGTCAAAGAAAGTACAGGGCAACAGCCTTCCTTCTCCTATATAAATACAGGGTTTACACATTTTTTTCTTCATATGGTAAGAATTATTGGAACAAAGAGAGGAACTAAAACAAAGGAAACATTTGGGCAAAGAGTATTTATATAATAGAGAACTGTTGTAAGACAATCTATGTGGAGCCAAGATACAAAGTTTTTAAACCACCATAAAGAAATAATGGTTGAAGCATGAAGGAAACAAGTGGAGATGGTCCATTCAGAGAACTACAGACATCTTGTTCACCAATATCTGAGATTTTAATGCATTTTGTTATGTGATAGTTCAAAATATCAATGTTTACACTTATTAAATTATTTAGAAAGACTGTGCAGTGAACCAAGTGGATGGATATTCTGAATCATTAGATTTGCTAGATAGCCATGGTCAATCTGTACACACTCACATAATCATCCCTTTGGTCACAGCCAGGGTCAATATTTCCAAACCACCAGCCACTTATCAAAAGAACAATGAGGCTTTACACTCCCATAAAGAGTTGCAGAGTTGAAGCCACAGAGGCAATGCTACCTTGTCCTGTCAGATTGCTAGGAGTTAGCCTGGTATGATAGTAACATAATCTGGTGTCAATTTGAGGATTAAAAGTGTAGGGGCGGAGTCTAACCTTTCTATAAAGATACAGTCAATGAGGCCTCTGTGTGAACTTGGTCTTCTCCTGAGAATTCTGGGAAGCCCTATATTTTCTCCTTGGAGAGAGCAGACACTCTTCTCTCTCTCTCTCTCTCTCTCTCTCTCTCTCTCTCTCTCTCTCTCTGCTAACTAGGAGAGCAGGGGAGACTGCTGACAAAGTCTCATTCCTTGCGAGATATCTCTGACTAAAAGCCAAATTAAGCTACCCTGATGCAGCCAGAATCCTGAGAGATGGAGGAACCACGTGGAGACCCCTGCCAGCACTGAGTTTCTTACAACACCGCTGGATCCACAAGACTTACCACCCACTGGCCTGTGATCTTCCTGCATTTGGCATCATTGCATGTGTTTTGTGAGTCTGAAGAGGACTTTATAAATTGGTATTAGACAAATGGGCTAATGTCAGACTTAGACCTGATCAGGATGGGACGTTTTCTCAATATTCATTTGTTCTAGTAGATAAACCTTTTTTCATATACACATATGAATTTGTGTATATATACACTATGAATTTCTCTAGTCTACGGAGACTACCCCACATGACCTCGATGGCAATGGGTTATTGTAGCTTTACTTCTCTGGTCAGAGAAGTACATCCCAATATCACTGCACACCCCTGACTCCACAACACACTTGCAAAGTTAAAATCCATCTCCAATTTTGTAATATTTTTATTACCACATGCATAACAACTCCCAATGACAAGAGGTGATGTTATTATTGTTAGGTATCATCAAGTCGGCCTGCCCCACAGCCACCCTATGCCCCACAGAAGAAACATTGCACAGCCCCCTTGTGCCATCCTCACTACTATGCAAACGCTTGAGCCCATTGATTCAGCCATTGTGTCGATCTGTCTTTTTGAGGTCTTCCTCTTCTTTGCTGCTCTTCCATTCTGCCAAACATGACATCCTTCTTCAGAGATGGGTCTGTCCTCATAATATGTCCAAAGTATGGGAGACGAAGTCCTGCCATCCTTGCCTCTCAGGAGCTTTCTGGTCTCACTTCTCCCAACTCAGATCAGGTGTCTCCTTTTAACTGTGCCTCGTACTTTTGATATTCTTCTCCAGCTCAACAATTCAAATGCATTAATTCATCTTCAGTCTTTCTTATTCAATTCAGGAGGCTATGAGATAGCTTTATTTACTGGAAAACATAGCTCAGAACATCTCTCTACTATCCATTTAACTCATTAATGAAAACCTTAATATTCATTTACTTGACACTGCATTTTAAAACAGAAAGCATGTACAATTTTTAAAGAAATATGGTACAAATTTTAATTGTATTTTTCAATATGTATATTTTCCTTTGCCCATTTATGAGATACTTCTGAATATCCTAAGAAATATTTTCCCCCAACAATCATAATTTACTTAAAACTCACTACCATTGAGTCATTCTGGCTTATGGCATACAATAGGACAGGGTAGAACTGCCCTGATGGGTTTCTAAGACTGTAACTCTTTATGAGCCTCAAAAGTTTCATCTTTCTCCCATGAAGCAGTTGGTAGTTTTGAACTGCTGACCTTGTGATGAGCAGCCCAATACACAGCCACAACCCCACCAGGGCTCTAAAACATATTTGATTATTCAAATCTAATGAATCATCATGTTGCTTTCAAATAAATAGACTCGGGTCACATTACAGCATATGCAAGATTATTTGCTGAAAACTAACACTTTGAATACATGCTGGAGAATTTATAAATCAACCCAATGATAGTGATTTAAGTGAGGGATGATATCTTGAATGATTTTTGAGCAATTCTGTCTCTCACCTCACTCATTCCTCTCTTTCATTTTTTCTTTCTTCCCTTTTTTTTGTTCTTCCTTCCTTGTTTAGTTTTTTTTTTTTAAAGATTATATCTGTGGGTGACAAGGGAGGGTTTGACTTTTTGTCAGAAAGGAAGCACATGGGTTTTGGAACAGAGGACCACCTGGAACTGAAACCTACTCCAGCCATGTGAGAACTTGGCAACCAGAAGCAAACAAGTTAACCTCAGTCACACATCGGGTTACTAACTCAAAGAGCAGTGGTTCAAAATCACCAGTTGCTTCTTGGGAAAAAGAAGAACTAGCTACTGCAATAAAGATTTTAAAACCTCAGAATGATTTTAAAAGTTGTGCCGTGTCCTATAGTGTATCAATGAGTTGGGATCAAGTCAATGGCTGTGGATTGGGTTTGGGTCTCAATGCTTCATTATTATAATCCATAACGTCAACGAAATTAAAACTATCTCAAAGCATTCTTTGGATTCGGTGAGTCAATAGTTGTGAAGTTTTAAAGTTTCATACTCTTGAATGTTATATGCATTCTTGCTGAATAAAATAAGCATAAAGGTGAAATTGCTCTTCACTCTTGGAAATAATTGCTGTAAGATGCAATTACGGAAAGTTAGTTAAGTCACTTAAACTTTATTGCACCTGTTCTTTCATACTAAATGTATCATATTTCCTGAAATTAAAAAAAAAATTTTACCTTTTTCCCATATAACTCACAGTTCCAGGAATAACCCATAGGTTCCACACCGTGAATAAATAGTGAAAGGCATGGATTCTTCAGATGTTAGATGACAGTGGGAAATAACATGTAAGGGGAGAGAGTGCAGAAGAAGTCACTAAAAGTGAAACACAGAAAAGCAGAAGAAAACATTTTAAAGCCTTATAATTAAAAACATGCATGGGTCCTGTTCACCTCAGCTGACTCCAATAACATAGTTTCAAGAGAAATGGTCCACTCCAGCATGTTATTAACTGTAAATATAGAGGTGAAGAGTTCCAGGGCAAATAGCATCAAAGGCAAAGGGAAAGTATGATGGCGTGCACAGGGCCCACCCAAGTGCCCTGGAGCAGCTGACTTTAATGCAATCTACCCAACAGACAGAATGAACCAGGGACCTGCACCCTCATTTATCAAGTGCTGCTCTAGCAGGAACACCACGAGTGGATGATTTTAACAAACAGAAGTTTAATTTCTTACATTATGAGGGGGCTAGAAGTCCCTATTCAGGGGCAGGCTCTAGGAGAAGGCTGGTTCCCTCTGTTGACTCTGGAGGAAAGGCCCTGTCCCTTTGAGTTTCAGCTCCTGGACAATCTTCATGTGACTTGGCTTTTCTCTTCATGCTCTTGCTTGTTTAATCTCTTTTACAACTCAAAAAAAGACCAATTTAAAACACGCCCAACATTGTCTCATTAGCATAGCAAAGACTACCCATTCCCAAATGGGTTTATAAACACAAACATAAAAATCAAAGTGAACACACTGACATCCAGTCATCTGCAACTCGGTGACCCTATAGGACAAGACAGGACCGCCCTGTGAGCTTCTGAGACTGCAACGGCTTATGGATGTCAAAATCCCCTCTTTCTCCCTTGGAGGAGCTGACGATTTCAAACTGTTGAATTTGCAATATGCAACCCAACGTGTAACCAATACATCACCAAGTCTCCTTCAAATAGAAGCTAGGATTTGGGACATGGATTTAGGGAGGGGGGGGGACATAATTCAATCCATTCCATCCCACTCTTCGGTCCCCAAAATGCCATGTCCTTGCCACATGCAAAACCCATGCACCCACCACATCATCTCAAAGCCTTAAATCAGCACCAAATCCAAAGTATCACTTTCTGAATCATCTACATTACTTATGGTTGAAATTTTAGGTATACTTCATCATGCAACCAATGTCTCTCCTTCTAGGAACCTATGGAATCTGTTACAAATTATCACTTCCCAAATACAATGATAGAGAGCAGGCACAGTGTAGACATTCCCATTACAACAGGAAGAAATTGGAGCAGGGCGAGGGGCAGGGACCAGGCTGAGGTAATAATAGGCACCAAGCAAGTCTCAAATCCACCAGAAAAAAACGTTACATCATCTCTCACTCAAGATTTGAAAACAATCCTCTGATCTATGGGATCAACTGTACAAGAGCTCCACTCAATTGACTCTGAGTGCTGGCTACACCCTCTGGAATCTTCATGAAAGCTCCTCAACCTTGACTTCAGTTCCATATTCAAGAACCCTGGGGATGGTGTCTCTGCACCCTTCACTTTGGTTAGACCCATTCCCTGAGTGGTAACTCTATCCTTGTTCCTGCCCTTACTCCCTAGCTTCTGTTTTTTGGCATGGCAGTCTTAGCACCTGAACTTTTAGGAGTGGTTCCACGCTGGCCCCTGCCTGCCTTATGGTAGTCCAAGTCCACTCTGGAAGCAAGATGGTGAAGATGCAAATCTTTGAGACCCACGAGACTGTGATCCTACCCTTTGAGATGCAAGAGACCATGGCCACAGTTTTTGAAACCAAGAAGGGCCTGCTTCTCCTGCTCTTTCCAATAATCCCTAATCTCCAAGAACAGTCCTTTTTCTTTTCTCGGAGAACAACAAATTGAATACCTTTGGCTTGTTCCTGTCTATAGAATTCCAAGAAACACAGGTCATTCTCTCATTTTATTCTTTCTCTATCTTCTTCAGTCTAAACTGATTTTCTACGGTGATTTGATTAGACTCATGCGTGTCAGGCTTATTCTTTTAAACAAGGTATTTTGAAAGCATGCCTTGGTGGACAGTCGAGGACATGTGTCCTGGGTTTTAACAGATTTTTCTGAATTTCTACTTTAATTGTCATTTTGACAATTCCTTTTTATATCCATTTATTTCCTTTTGCATTTAACTTAAGCAGCGAGGAGAAGTCACCTGACCCCTTTAAGATCTTTCTTAGAAATTTCCTGAAGTTTATCAATTACAAGTTCTACTTTTCAATAAACACAATTCAAATAAATCCATTACCATTGTATAAAAAACATTGCCATTTGTGGTAATTATATGATAGCTTGTCAATTTGAGAGGACTAAGAGTGAAGGGGTGGGATCTAGCCTGTCATTAAGGCTATAGCCAATGAGGCTTCTACATGGGCGTGGTCTTCTCCTGAGGATTCTGGGAACTTCTGTATTCCTTCTTGGAAGCAGGACACACTGTCTAGCTCAGTTCACTCCCTGGAAAACATTGCAGCTGACAAGACATATGGAAATATGCTAGTGCGCTGAGCTGGAGGAACCAAATGCCAATGCCAATGCTTAGATATCTCTACTACCTCTGGATCAACAAGATATTTCACCACTGGCTGGTGATCTTCCTGTATGCAGCGTGAGTGCATGGGTTTTGATAGCCTGAAGAGGAATTTATATATTGATTTCAGACATATGGGCTAATATCAGACTTACAGATATTCAATTGTTCTTGTATATAAAGCTTTCTTTTTAAAATCTCTTTATTGGGGGCTCATACAACTCTTAGCACAATCCATGCATACATCCATTGTATGCAAAGTACATTTGATGCCATCATCATTCTCAAAACATTTTCTTTCCATTTAAGTCTCTGGTATTGGCTCTTCCTTTTTCCACCCTCTCTTCACTCCTCCCCTTCCTCCTGAACCCTTGATAGTTTATAAACTGCTATACTTTTGTCTTATCAAACACTGTCTGATGTCTCCATTCACCCACTTCCCTGTTGTCCATACCCTAGAGGAGAGGTTATATGTAGATCCCTATAATTTGTTACCCCCTTTCTACTCCACCCTCCCTCCATCTTCCCAGTGTTACCACTCTCCCCACTCGTCCTAAAGGGAACATCTGTCCTGAATTCCACATTTCTAGTTCCTATCTGTACCAGTGTACATTCTCTGATATAACTGGATTTGTGAGGTAGAATTCAGATCATCATAGTGGATGGAAGGAAGCACTTTAGAACCAGAGGAAAGATGCATATTTCATCATCACTACACTGTAACCTGACGGACTCATCTGCTCCCCACGACTCTTCTGTAAGGGGATGTCACTTCCCCTCAGATGGACCTTGGGTCCCCAATCTGTACCCCCTCATTTATAATAATAAAATTTTAAGTTCTTTGATGCCTGATACCTGATCCCTTTGACGCCTCATGGTTCCACAGGCTGATGTGCTTCTTCTATGTGGGCTTTGTTGCTTCTGAGCTAGATAATTGTTTGTTTATCTCCAAGTCTTTAAGACCCTAGATGCTATCTCTTTTGATAGGCAGGCACCATCAGCTTTCTTTATCACAATTGCTTATACACACCTTTGTCTTCATCAATCATATCAGGAAGGTGGACATGCAATGATATGATTTTTGTTCTTGATGCCTTATAACTGCTTCCATTGATACCTTGTGGTCACACAGGTTGGTGTGCTTCTTCCGTGTGGACTATGTTGCTTCTGAGCTATATGCCCACTTGTTTATTTTCAAGCCTTTAAGACCCCAGACACTATATATTTGATAGCCAGCTACCATCAGCTTTCTTCACCACATTTTTTGGTGCACACATTTGTTTTCCTTGATTGTGTCAGGAAGGTACGCATCAAGGAATGTCAGTTTAATAGAACACAGTGTTCTTGCATTGAGACCTTAAGTGGGAGTACTTGAGTGGAAGTTCAATGTCCGTCTGCTTCATAAAGTTCTTTTTGAAACACATATGAGTGTCTATGAATTTGTTTCTCCAGCTCACCCAGACTAAGACACCATTTGTTCATTGTCCAATGATATATTCATCAGATGTTAAATTCTCACCAAAAGGACATTTAACCTACATGTTTCTCGCCACACTTTCTTCTGAGATCTCACCAGAATTGCCTTTTAAATCCATAATTCTACCAACAGTCTATTCAGGTATTTTAAGTCTTTACTATGAGACATCTTAAACATCTGTGAGGCATCTCTTCCATATTCTGCCCACTCTACAGATCTAAAACTACTTTCACATTTTAGACATTTGTTAGGGCAACATTCCCACTTTTCAGTACCAAATTTGGTCTATTGACCTGGCATTCTGCTACCAGATGTACCACAATGGATGGCTCTGACAAACAAAAATATAATTTCTCACAGTGACAGAGACTGGAAATCTGAATTCAGAGCACTGGGCCAGGGGAAGGCTTTCTTTCTCTGTTGGCTCTGAAGTGTTCTGTCGTTTTTGTCTTTCCACTCCTTGGTAATCTTCATGTGGCTTGGAGTTTGTCTTCTCCAACCTCTGCTTCTTTCTCTTGCTTGATTTCTCTTTTTCAATTCATCTCAAAAGAGATTGATGTACAACAAAGGCTAAATTAATCTTGCCTCATTAAAATAACAAAAGCAATCCATTCCTAACATGGATGATAAGAATAGGCATAAAGAATAGGAATGACTACACATATTTTGAGTGACTATAACTCAATGGATAGCATCCTAAGTGTGAAATTCCACTAACTCTGGCAGATAAGTCTGTAAATGGAGTTTTAGGTGTTTACCCAGGGAGGTTGATGGGATACACCAAGAATGAGGGCAAACTTATTCCCCTTGCCTCCTAAGGGATGACTACTTTGGGAACCTCGAATTTGACTTGGATGAATAAAACCTCTCTCAGAACTTTAAAATTCTCTGAAGGCTCTTGACATCACTTGCAAAGCATTTGCCTTCCATGAGTTGTGTCAGGTTGATCCCTGGATAAATGGAGAGATGTAGTTCCTGAGAGAATTCTGAGACAGGCATTCATTTGTAAGAAAGTTAAAATATAAGCCTAGGGGCCTACAACATTAATTTGAGTTAGTTATTCTTTCTAGACATTTTAAATGTGACTTCTTTGAATTGTTTTGTAGAAGGGCAGCGAGAAAAAGGAAGGTCCACGACAAGATGAGCTGACACCACCATTGCAGCATTGGGTTCCAACAGCAGAACAGTTGTGAGGATGGGCCAGGATCAGGCAGCGCTTTGTTCTCTTGTCCACAGGGTAGCTATGAGTCAGTGCACTGAACAACATCAGCAACAGAAACAAATTCACTAAGTAGCTAGTCTAAATGGAGAGAAAGAAATAATATATACAGCAAAAGAAAAACCTGTGAGGTATGTGTGTGTGTGATATTTGTGAAGAAAAAATAGCTCACTCACTGACATATCACACGTTGAGGCTAGCTCTTAGTAATCTGGTAAGAACAGAGTAGAACGGCCCCAATGGGTCTCTAACGCTGTCGCTCTTTACCAGAGTAGAAAGTCCTACTCCTCATTTTCTCCTTTGGAGTGGCTGGTGCTTTCAAATTCCCAAATTTATAGATCACAATCCATCTCGTAACCATTACACTACCAGGGCTACTGAGAAAAGAACAGAAATTTCATCTTGGGATGAGGAAAAATGTACCATCTCTGTGTAGTAGAGAAAGATTCCATAGGGCTTTGTTGACGATGGAAGGAGGTTTCAAAAATTCGTGGAAAATGGAATTCAAAAAGAATGAAATCTTTCCACAAATTTGTGAACCTTGCCCATTTTATGGCATTCATAACTCCTCTTACCGATAACCAATGACCTGGGTGTCCTGAGTACATTTATTTTTGAGCAAGGCGATCCCAGGAGCTTATTAGGAAAAAGTTTTAAAGAAAAGAAAAACTAGATTGACAAGAAAAGAGCCTCATTTTTCTCCCGCTGAGCAGTTGGTAGCCATTATAATGGACTGTGGAAATTAGCCTGTTTTTCTTTTTTATTATATGTATGTTACCAGAAAAAAATTCAGAGCTTAACTGTATATTCTGTTTTAGTATATCCACAACAACAATAACAGTCAATGCCAGTGAGTCCGTTGTAGGACTGGATAGACCTGCCCCTGTGGGTTTTCAAGGTTGAAATTCTGTATCTGTCTCCCCTCGAGCAAGTCATCGTCTCTCTATCTCAGCACTGAATGATCAGGAGGTCAGTGTGGTGGGGCAGGATCACTATGAGTGGGAACTACCTTTGGAAGTTTTATGAATCATTTTAAGTGAGGAACTGTTTTAAATGTAAGTATAATGTAAAAAAGAACTTTGACTTGCCTACTCTGCACACATGGCTCCATTTAGAGTGTTTGTGGTTACTAAACAGCATAAAAAACATAATATGCATCCAGAGCATAGTTTATGCAAGTGTTTGTAGCTCTCTTTAAGTTTATGAAACATAACCTATAGTGAATTTTCCTAAGTGTAAACAGTGTTGATTTTCAAATGTCAAAAGTTGCTCTCTCAGCCAGTTTGTTTCTTCAAGTGAAACCAACCAACTGGTATAGTAATTACCATTGGGCAATATTACTTGAAACAAAAGTTGAAGCTACAAACAAAAAATAATCTTCTTTAAAGATTTTTAAGGTAGAAAACAGCATGAGTATTAATATTCTATAATTTATGGTTTTTATTTCAGTCTATGACATAGCTTAAATATTATCCATTTTTTTAAAAAAAGACTGTCCAAAGAGCTAGATATGTTATTTGCTGGACTAGTTGCTTGTACTGAGTTTCTTCTGTAAAGCCTCTCCTTTATCAATGGTGCTTGCCCATCTTTGACTGAGTCAAATGTGAAATCAAGTAATGGGACTTAGAAAGCCAATGAAGAAAAACAAACTACACACTTGTCTAATTTTTTAATATGAATAAACATGTTACTGAAACTTTCTATTTCTGTTGTAGAGAAAAATCATAGTATTATATCTGAAGACAAAATGTATATTTATTCTGTGACAGGATTACACTTTCTAAGAACTTGACTTTTTACTTTTTTATTATTAAAAGATCATTTTATTGGGGGCTTTTACAAGTCTTATCACAATCCATACATCAGTTGCATCAGGCATATTTGTACATATATTTCCATTGTTCTTTCTAGACATATACTTTCTATTGAGCCCTTGGTATCAGCTCCTCTTTTCTTTCCTCCCTCCCCCCAACCCTCATGGCCCCTTAATAGATTGCAAATTGTTATTATTTTCATATGTCACACCAACTGCTGTCCCCCTTCCCCTCTGGTTTCTGTTGTTCTTCCCCCTGGAGGGAGGGGCGTGGTTATGTATCAATCATTGCGATTGTTTCCACTCTCCTCCCTTCTTCCCCCATCCCTCCTCCCATTCCTGTTCCAGGGTCATAAGTTTGATCTCATACCTAAATCTGTGTATATATTCTGGTCCAGTCCAGAGTAGGAAGCAGCACTAGAGTCATGACAGTGGGGCATAAAGAAGCCTCAAGGAAACAGAGGAATATTGTGTGATTTACTGATGCTCTGTTGATTGACTCATCCCTTCCCTGGGACACCTCTGTGGATGTGATAATATTGATAGATGCAGAAAAAGCACTTGACAACAGTTAACATCCATTCAATTAACACAATCATTAAGATAAGAATGGAGGGAAAGTTCCTCAAGTTAATACAAGTTAATGTACAAAAAATCATAATCAATGATGAAAACAATCCCACTGACAAACGGAACCAGACAATGATGCCCCCTACCCTCACTTCTATTCAATATTGTACTGGAGGTCCTAGCAACAACATAAGACAGCAGAAGGGCATTAAAAGTATCCAACTGGGAGAGGAAGAGGTGAAACTATCGCTGTTTGAAAACTACATGATTCTGTACATTGAAAATCCTCAAAGCTCCCAACAGGAGGACTGTAAGTGATAGATGAATATGGAAGAGTGGCAAGCTATAAGATCAACAACAGAAGTTTGTAGATTTGCTATATATATCAGACAGGACCATGGAAGATAAAATCAAGATTGCAATACACTTAGCCAAGAATAGAATCCTTAATCAAAATAGCCAAGAACAAATTGAAATACCTAGGAATATATTTAACAACAACAACAACAAAAACCCTAAAGTCCTATACCAGGAAAATGGGAATACCCTACTGTAGGAAACCAAAAGTGGTCTCCACAAATGGAAGAATATCCCTTGCTCATGGATTGGAAGACACACCATAGTAAAGATGTCAACCTTACTCAAAGCACTTTATAAGTTTACAGCTATTTTTGATTCAAACACCAACAAACTTTTTCAAAGAATTAGAAAAACTGACCACCAAATTCATATGGAGAGGGAAAAAGCCCAGAATTCACAGAGAACTCCTCAAGAAGGACAAAGTTGAAGGACCTGCTCTCCCTGATTTTAACACCTAGTTCACAGCCACTGTGGTCAAAACAGCATGGCACTGTTATAATGACAAATACTCAGACCAATGGAAAAGAGCAAAATATACAGAAATAAAACCATCATATAGACAACTAATCTTCAATAAAGGTCCCCAAAGCATCATATGTGAGAAGGAAACTCTTTAACAAGTGGTGCTGGAAACAATGGCTATCCATGTAGAAAAAAAGTGAAACAAGATGTTTACCTCACCCCACGCACAAGAACAAACTCAAGGTGTATCATAGACCTAGAAGTAAACCCCCAAACTATCAGGACCATCAAGAAAGAATTGGGAAAAACCTAAGAAACTTGACCCAGGAAATGCATAGGCTAACTGCAATAGGCAAGGAAACCCATAGAAGTGAATTGGAAATTGACTAGAATAGAAGACCCCTAAGTAAGTAATTTAACTTCCCCACACCCACACATGGTGAACTTTATGTTTGTCTTTCTAAAGTACACAAAATAAATGTAGGAAATCAATACCAAAGCTTGATTTTTTTCTTAAATAAAAAGTGACTGATGATTTCTCTTGGAGAAACATTAAGAGTAAAGGCACCTTACAAGTTGTAACAGATAAATGACATTGGCTCATTCAGCTGCACAAGCCCGCTTTAGGGTACTTCAAAACAAGGATAGGACTTTGAGGACTAAGGTGTGCCCCACCCAAGCCATGGTATTTTCCATCTGCCTCATAGGCATATGGAAATTGGACAGGAAAAAAGGAAGTCTGGTGAAAAATCAATGCATTTAAATTGTGGAGCTGGTGAGAAATATTGAAAATACCACGGACTGATAAAAGGACAAACTGATCTTTCCCAGAAGAAATGCTGCCAGAGTACTCCTTAGAGGCAAGGATACCAAGACTTCATCTCATATATTTTGGACATACTTTCAGGAGAAACCAGTCCCTGGAGAAGGCCATCATATTTGGGCAACTAGAGGGGCAGAGAAAAAGAAGAGGTCCTCACTGTGATGGAGTGACACAGTGGCTACAGCTATGGGCTTAAGCATAGGCACATCTGTGAGGATAACACAGAATGAGGCAATATTTCCTTCTGTTCTGCACAGGGTCAGAACCAACACGATGGTACATGTATTACCAACATAGTTCAATGGGTAGTTTAATACAGAGAGATAAAAGACTTCCTTTTCTGGAAGTTACAAAATATTTCCTAATAGTTGGGCATATTAAATAGTAAAAACCAAAAGATAACCTTGATACAAACTTGCTAGTTTATCTGTTACATATTAAGCTTTGTTATGCCCAGAACATGGAGAGCTTTGTTAGGCCTATATGGAGAGCTTTAGTCTTAATGATAAGTGAGGGTTTGCCTACTGCTATACCATAATTTAAGCTTTTGTTTTTGGAAATCCAAGCTGTAACACTCCCCGCCCTTGCTATAGTGATGGGCTTCTAATAGAGGAAGAAAATGAGGTAGGTCAGTAAGATAGGTAGCCAGGCCAGAAGCAGCCCCATTTAGATAAGCAATGGAATAATGGTGCTTGAGAAGGTGTTGGTACAGTAACCCCTGAAGAAATATATGTATAGATAATTTTTCCAGTGATTATTGCAAAATATGCTTTTTGTTGCACAGTTTGTGGTATATAACTTTCTTGATTTTCAAGACAGTTTGGAGGTAGCAAACTCCACTGTTTCCTTCTCTCTCACACTTACAGAATAAACTTAGAGCTGGTGTCTATCTCTGTCTGAAACAGTGACAGGCAATCCTGAACCCCTATTCCTGGCAATGTTATGAGTGGAATACAAATTAGACAATGTTGACATATTGGCAGGAAATGTTAAATCCTATTGGTCCTCTCCAAGTGCAAATACCTCTTCTCAGGGTTGGAGTGTTGGTGGCACTGTTGGGTAAGAGTTGGACTTACCTAGAAGGTCAGTAGTTTACCCTCACCAGCTGTTCCCTGGTGAAAGCTGAACTCAGAAACATGAGACAGCGTCACTGCTAAGACGCTGTGGCATTCTGTTGGTCATCTTCTTCTCATGGTTGGTGGGCTGAAATGTTAGAAAGACAGGAGGGATATGGAATGGTCACTGCAGAGCAACAGGATGCTTTTCAACACCACCGTCCTCAAACAATCAGGCAGTGGTGAAAAGCGTGAGGAAAAATTGAAGTATAAAACCATACATCCTAGGGTTCTATTTTAGTTTCCTCCTGCTGTAAAAAGATAGGTCACACGTGAATGGCTTTAAAGAGCAGAAATCTATTTTCTCCAAGTTCAGGAGACTAGAAGAGAAGATGATAAGTTAAAGCAGTCCATAAAGCAGGCTAGTCCATCAGCAGGGTCATACCACAGATGTGACCCTATCAGCAAGGGTGGCTGTCTATAAAATGCTATGCGGTGTATAGTATAACTTTATTATTTTTACAAAAAAATTCCAGCAGTTATTCAAAACAGCTAAGTCTCTCTGCTACTTTATATTTTCAAAGTTTGAATGTGCTTTGATCAGAACTTAATGATCAATTTTTATAGTTTCAATGACGCTTAGAGTCATGTGGCTTTTTCTGCACTCACTACTGTGAAGTATAGTTTACTTTGCTAGTTGTTTATGTCAGTATCATTGCCATGAATGATATGCAGGAATGACAATAACATTAATGCAAAAAAGAGAGAAAAACCCTTATTAAGGATTCTTTTGGTCTAGTGTGGGTAAAGGTCTATGAGAATGGGTGAGGGGGGTACAGGAGGATGGTAGCATCATGAGTTACTGCATAGGGTGATGCCATCCCTGTGAACTTGTCTGGAAAGTTTGCTAAAAATACAAATTTCTGTATCCTAAACAAACAGGTTTTCTGGTGCTGAAAGGCAGTTCTGATAATCTGCTTCTAAAAGATGAATCCTTGAGAATCCCAAGGAAGAATCTTCTACTCTGCACCACTGGGATTGCCATGAATCAGAATTGATTGAATATGAACAAACAAAAGATTTAGCACAGACCCACAAACCTGCATTTTAACAGCTGCCTATAAGACAATAGATATATGTAGCATGAAGGAATATAATAGCTAATTAATCCACACAACAGTACAGAGGTCTCAGTTCAACTCACTTACATGGAAAAGTTAATACACTGGAAATTCTTTGACTCAGGAGGATTGCTGAGTCCAAGGTCAAGGAAGCAGACAGCTGAATCTTCCCTACTTCAATGCAGGCAGTCTGCCCACAGGCAGCAAACAAGAGCGTGGATCCCTAATAGTCAGCAGCTCAGGAGCGTAGCAAAGCAGGCATGGATGGAATATTGAACTCAAGCAACGCAAGACGACAGGATCCGATAGTCTCAAACTCAAACAATATACATAGGAACAGTGTGGCAAGTCAAATCTCGAAGCGACCTCAAGCTCTAAAACTCTAGAGACAAGATCCATGGGTTGGCTGTCTCAAAGGTAATGTAGTCCACACATTGAGAGAGAGAACTACCTAAAGCAGCTGCATGCTTGTCTGATCACCAGAAAATAAGAGAGAGGGAGGGGAGTGGGCCTTGTCAAACCATGTATCACTTTTTTTCCTTCAATAGAACTGCAATCTTCTTAATCCCACACGTTCCTATTGACCTTGTTGACATAATAAACCTATCTATCACACTGTCAGAGGAGACTCTAATGCAAAGTGTATCTAGAAAAGCCAACTAAATTAAGTTTTAGTTGAGCCACATAGCCCTTCTCGCCATAATTCCTTATGTAATGTATTATCATTCTGGACTCTCTGCCTGCTATAATCCCTTTTGTAAAGATATTCTGTACCATACTACTAATTGATAAGATTGGGGTAGGATTAAGGTTTGACTTTAGTAGAAGGTGGAAACCAAGTCACACGTTTTGTTTCATTGGGGGCATCATTAGGACTACTACATTTGAAGGTTCAATTTTTTTTTGCGTTGTTTTGATTTTGTTTTTTAGCATCACTGCCCTCTGGTGGCCATGGGAGCTACCCAGCCTTGCTCTTGGAGTGCTGCTGTTGGATTGCTCTTGGAGTGCTACCGCCAAGTCAATGGGCCACAGTCCCGCACTCAACCACTATGCCACCGGGGCTCAGCCCTGAAGGTTCAATTTAAGAAATTATCCTTTGTTTTTCTCAGATGGGCTACAGATGCAGATACTACTACAGTTCTTCCACACATGTCCTGGAAAATCAAACTTCTATTTCCTTATTGATTGGTAGAAACAAGAGGACCTGCTGTGACTTTTGCACATTGTTAGACCCTAGATCTGGACCCTGCCTTTGGCTTGCCTCTGTCTGATTCTCTGATTCTTAGGTTTGGAGCTAAGTAGCACCCGATACCATGTGAAATATTTCTTGCCATTTCATGAATTTCTGTGGGATTGGTTACAGCAATGAGAGAATATGCTCAAGGAGGAGGAGGGGAGAAAGACGATGGAGCAAAACAGCATCTTGGAAGAGACTGGGAAGAACCTCTTTTAATCTCCAACTCATTGGAACCAATCTGGTATTAATTCTTCTAAAAGAAAGCATTACCACAGTGGGTGTCTGAGTCTACAAAGCATTACCACAGTGAGGGTCTACAAAGATTGTTCATAGTGCGTGAAGAGTTCCTAGCATAATTTCTGGCCCCCAGGAAGCATATTGTAAATGTTAGCCCCTGAGAAACTTTTAATTCTCCAGGAATTCAGTTTTCTAGTGTCCATGGCAAGGGAGAGATTCAGCCAGTTCGCACCAGTTCACAGAACCTATACCTAATTGTTTATTGAGTTCAACCAACCTGTTGTTTAAATGGCACTTATAATTAGAGTCTTATCTAAGGTGGGCAGTTCAGAGGGAATGTGCAAATCACAACTTTACATTATTTACGCCTTTTTTTTCAACATTCATATTTCAGCAGCATATTCTAAGCACCTGTCCACAGGTATAAAAATATTAGAATTTGGCTTGATTTATTAACTTCATAAACATACACTTTTGATGAAATGGTAAATTTTTCTTTCCTTGAGTTTTTCCCATCAGTAAGCAAATATATAATGTAAGGAGGAAAAAGTGTCAAGCAACCAGAGGGTGGCACACTGTCATTCATTTCAGCTTTGTGTCGAGCCCCATAGTCCCACAAGTTAGTACGAGTGAATTATGTAATTCTTGAACATGTTCAAAGAGCTCCAACATACTGTCAAAACAACTGTTGTTAATTCAACAGCAGCAGCACAAAGAGGTTTTTCAAAGATGAACATACTATGTTCTAAGAAGATAAGTTACTTGTTTCTAATACATCAAATACAATGACTATTGCCTTACCTGACCTAATTCTAAAGGAATGGGATCCTACTCCTACAGTGAAAAGCTGGTTAAGGATAAATTGCACAGTCAATGGTACTCTCACAGCTGCCTCGATAGCAACCTTCATCTCTAGCATTGCCATGTTCTAAAGCCAACTTGTGGGGAAGGGAACAATAGCACTTACTCACTGACATCTCTGAAGTTTTCAGCTTCAAAACCCAAACCACAGAGCTGGTTGTATCTGGATCTGGAGAAAAACATGTGATGTTCAGTAAAGGTGAGTCTTTCTGGAGAGTTCTTAGTGTGAGGCAGCTTGGACATGTCATCTGATGCTTCCCTAAACTTTAGAATCCTGAGTATGGTCACTGCTAACCTTAAATGCAATTGTCCATTGTCCTAATCTGGCAAGCGATGAAATCTGAGGCCTTTCCATTTTATCTTAAGAGTTGGAATGAACTAGATGGCATTGACTTGATGGCAGTGAGAAACTTCAACACTGTCGAATTACTATTGAGAATTTCCACCAAAGGTTCCCGTTTTCCACTCTGCTGTCTTCCATTGAACCTACATTTACCTAGGCAAAGGAGCCATAGGGACACTGTTGAGAAAGTGATCGACTAGCTGCTAACCAAAAGATCAGCAGTCCCAATGTCAGCTTGTCTGCAGGACAGCGATAAGACTCTCTGCTCCAATAAAGAGCACAAGTCTCAGGAAACCTCTGTCCATCATTAGAAGTGAGAATCATCTCAAGCGGTGGATTTTTGATGGTCAATTTACTCAATAAGTTTATTAGCACATTTGCATTTCCCAGGGTATTTTTAATTATTAAGACACTCAAGCTGATAGGTATGTGGCTGATTGTCTTCTCAGATTCATAGCAGATATAAGTAAGCTTAGATATCCTAAACAAGTGGTTCTCCCAGCAGAGACACAAAGGAAAGAAAGAGATGGCATGGGCAAAACCAAGGTCTGCGACAATCCTCTCACAGAGCAAGGCATCAAGATTCCATAGGAAATCTTTCACCAGAATAGAGAATTCATGGTCTAGAATTCATTCTACTACATGAACCCAGATTTATTCGTCCTTTTGATTTTGGAATAATTTACCCAAAATATAAAATATTATAAATGGTAGCACCAGGACTATCGCATAAAGCTGCATTATTTGCAGCCCATGGAGACCGAGTGGTGCAGTAGTAATTCATTGGGCTGCTAACCATACATAAGGTCAACAGTTCAAAACCACCAGTCTCTCCTTGGGAGAAAGATACACTTTTTACTCTGGTAAAGAGTTACAGACTTGAAAACTCACAGGGGCAGTTCTATCCTGTCCTATAGGATCATTATGAGTCAACAGCAACTGAGGACAGTACATTTTTTGTTTATTCAGGGGGAGGGGGGAAGGACTTTGGTTTGTGTCCTGCAGAAATGACCATCTCCACCACTTAACATTGAAGAAAAAAATTTTAAAAAGACATCTTACTTTGATTTTAAGGTTCTCCTTATCCGGGATGTTGGCTTAGCTACTTATCCACTGCTCCTCACGAAATCAGCAGTTCACAACCACCAGTAGCTCCATGGAGAAAGAAGATACTGCCTGGTGCGGTTGTTTTATAGTACAAAAGAGACTCCAAAGCTCAAATATAGTTTACAGAGAGCACTTATTCATCTTGAGCAACAGCAGACTCATCCATAACCAGGATTCCTTTGGTGAATGACCACTGCTGGGCTGTGTTTCATCGCATTGTGTATGGGGTTGCTATCAGTAGAAGCCAACAGTAATGATTAATTATCTTTTCAATTATTCCATTTATTTTTTTATTTACATTTTTGGGTGGTGTGATAGGTAGGTTTGTTGTGCCAATCTGGCCAATGAAGATAGGTAGGTTTGTTGTGAAAATATGGCCAATGAACACTTGTGAGATTAATCGAAGGGCAGAGATAGAAATGGCTCAGCCATATACATCACTCCCTTGCTCTTGGAGCTTCAGACTAATCAGCTGCCTAGCTTGTCCTGTGCTTCAATTTGCAAGCTGCCCTACCCAAGGGACACCTAATCCATGTACTGTGTTGCTGTAAGTTGAGGTTCCTTCAAGCTCTGCTTTGTCATGCTACTGGAATATATATCCCTTGAGCTGGGGTCTGTCGGACCCTGTCATCTGGCTGACTGTTGGTGACCTGCGTCGCTATTTGATGCCTGTGGCCAGAGAGCCTGAATTGCTCTACAGGACTACCCAGTGGCCCTTAAGATTTGAAGGACTGCCAGTGAATTGGCTGTCTTATGCAAGTAAGTAGCACCAAGCCATTCGTACTGTTTTACAGATTAGTTGACTGTTTATTTATTATGTTAGATATATGTATGTGTGTGTATATATGTATATATGTGTGTGTATATATATATATAATTATTAGTGTCCTGAGAACCCTGCCTAACACAGGTGGTGTTAAGTGCCATTGGTTCCTACCTATACTGATTCTCTGTCTCAAAATGATTACAGTGTGAATGAACTGCAGCCACTGTGACTGGGCCACTGTGTCAGTCCATCTTGTTGAGGGTCTTCCTCTTTTTTGATAAGTTTCACATTACCAAGAATGATGCCCTTCACCAGGGACTGCTTCTTCCTTAGTATCTTGTAGGATGTGCTTGAGAGGACATTCTACCATCCCTATTTCTAAGGAACATTCTAGTTATATTTCTTCTATGAGAGATTTGTTCATTTTTCTGACAGTCCTTGGTGGATCCAATATTCATTGTGAACATAAATTTTCAAATAAATCCATTTTTCTTTGGTGTTCCTTATTGATTCCCTATCTTTCATATGCATATCTGTCATTGTTAGGTACCATTGAGTTGGTGTGGTCACATGGCAGCCCTATGTTCAACCTGGTCCTACACCATAAACTATAAAATATTACTAATTGCAATCACTGTTTCAATTCAAGAAGGCCTTCCCTTTCCCCCTTGATGAGCATCTTTTCATGTACTTGTTATGTACTTGTATATTTTCTTTGGTTTATTTAAATATCGGCATACTTATAAACTGGGTTTGTCCTAGTAGTGAGATATATGTGATATTTATATATTCTTGATACAATTCCTCAACCAGATTTGTAATTCAACAGTATTGCCTCCTAGCCTGTGGGTTATTTTCATTTTCTTAGTGGTATGTTTTGAAAGGTAGAAGTGCTATTATGATGCAGTCCCAATTAATAAAGCCCATTTCCACAATGTAAGTATTTCTTCATGGACTTGATTCTATTCTATAGGTTTACCTTTGTGTTAATATCACACTACCTTGATTACTGTCACTTTATGCAAAGATTTGAAGTTGAATGATGTAAGTTCATCAATGCTATTTTTTCTCAGAAAAAAATGTATTTCACTGGGTCTCTTGTATTTCCATGGGAATTTTACAAGGAGTTCATTAATTTCTACACAGCTTTCTATTTGGAGTTTGATGGAGACAACACTGAATTTTGGAGAAAATTGCCATGTTGGAACTGTTGAGTCTTTTATTTCCTTAGTATAAAGTATATTTTCATTTATTTATATCTCTAATTTCTCTTAGTAGTCTTTTATAGTTTCAATGTATCTTTCATTTTTTGCCAAATTTATTCCTAAAAATTTTACTTAGTATGATGGTATTGCAAATAATTGTTTTCTTAATTTCATTTGCAGAATGTTCATTGCTTGTATTTATAAATAAAAAAAGAAATGTTTGCATATTGACCTCGTGTTCTACAACTTGGCTAAGCTTACTGCTAACTCTAGCATTCTGATGGCCCCAGACAACAATAGTTACAAGGGAATACTATATGTGTGAGGTTCACTAGAGAGACAAATTCAAAGACACTCATGTGTATAAGTAAGAGGTTTCTATAAAAGAGCAATTGAATATTGAGAAAACATCCCAGCCCAGTCTAGATCAACTTCATACACTCAATATTAGCCCACATATCTGATTCCAATCTAGAAAATCCTTTTCAGACCCATGAAACAAATGCAATGATCCCAAATGCAGGAAGTTCAGTGAGTTGAAAGTCTTGTTTATCCGGTGGCGGTAGAAGGATCTCAATGCTGGCATGGGTCTGTGGTTCTTGCAGTTCCAGGCCTCTGGCTGTATCATGCTTGTCATCAGAAATATAATATCAGCAGTGAGTGCATCTGGCCTCCAGTGAGGTATTTATGTCCAGGGTGTCTCCAAATGGGGTCGGTAAGTTGTGGCCTGATTGACAAGCAAGACTCCACCCCTTCTCAAGCTGATTATGGAACTACAACACCATACATTTTCATTAAATGGTGGGATTTCTATTCCTTGAAACTGATCACACAGACATAATTTCTAAGTAATTATAATTACATTTCTTCCTTTCCTATGTAGAAACATTTTCTTCTTTGATTGAAGAGTCTGGTCAGTACAGTACTGCTCAATGCAAGTGGTGAGACTCCAGGTGAGACACCCTTGTCTTATTTAGGATTCTAGAGATCTCAGAGCAAAACCATTAGGCACAATGTTTTCTTTCCGAATTTTGAATGTATATTTCATGTTGAGGAAATTTCCTTCGAGTCTTATTTTAACTAAGAGTTTTAAACCAATGTAATACCGATTTGTTCTTAAAACCAGTTTCTGCATCTATTGAAAACAGAAATGTGTTTCTGTTTACTTTTCTTCTGTCAATGTGGCATATTTCTGTAATTGCTCTTCAGATAGTAAGCAAACCTTGCTTCAGTTAATATATATTCAATGTTATCTGACTGCACTCACTCCTTTCTATTTTTTTCCCTATGTACAGAGGAAGCAGGATGATCTAGTGGTTAGAAGCATGATGTCTGCAGGCAGATTCCCTAAATTTGAATTCTGACTCTACTATCAATAAGCATATAACCTGGGAAATTTACCAAATTACCAAAATTGATACACTTTATTTGAAATTCAAAAATTTCTTGGACTTAAGTGCTCCGTAGTTTCAATGAATCTCTCACTTTTCTCAAATCTTTTGTGAAAATGTACAGCCTTTACACTTTGCCACCATTTCCATGTCACAGGAACACACTGATCATGTACTGGTCTGCTCTGCCGGACAATAGGCTCGTTTTGAAGACAGTGGTCTCTTGTTAGCTGCTAAAGGGTTTACTATTTCTGAAGAAAAGCTACAATTGGCCCAGCATTCTCTCAAGTGATTTGATTTTAGAAGAAGGAATTTCTAGTAATATCAAACACAAAGAAGTTATCTTTGTTTTTCCTCTCCCCTAAAGTAAGAAACAATTACACAGATTTTTTTGATGCTTTGTGGTTAGTGTAGATCTTAGATTTCCGATTTATTTGTTTGCCAGCCCCTATCTAAATATTTAAAAATCTCTGAAGCAGAGGATTTCCACAGTACCAAAGAGAATCAGGAAATTGTAGCTAAAACAAAAGGAATCCTAGCCAAAACAGATTCACCAGGTTTTCCACACTATTGCCTGCAGTCCCCCCTATTGGCACACAAACCCCCTAGAAATGCTTTAGGTGCTTTAACCCCAAAGTATGGAGAATATCAGAGATCAGTGGGTTTTAAGCATCCTCAGCAAGGCTATGGCTGCTACCTCCACACGAGTGGAAACTATTGTAAACATACTCATAAATTACTAAAAACACAAAACATTTCCGTGTTCATCTTCCCCATGCAGCACCTGTTTTTTTTAACTTTGCTTCTTCCCAAAATGTTCTACCAGTTGATTCACTTCATATGCAGGGCTCCTGTGGATACATCTAACCCTAAACTACATCCTGTGGCTTTTAAAAGCCCTGCCACTCTCCTTCGAGAAATTGACCATAAGGATTACCCAATGTACGACTGCTGAAACTTAATCAAACTGCCTTTAATTTCATGAAAAATTTAAGACAAACTCCTTGTCTAATATTGACTTAGTTCTGCTTGTTGACGGCTCCTTATCTGAAATCTGATTCTACTAGTGCTAGCAGGCTTAATATGCCATTGCAACTTCTGCTTGAAAACCAAGCCCTCCTCAAATCTACTTTGGCCCCATAAACTGAACTGACTAACCTTATTAGGACCTGAAAGTTAAGCCTCAGGAAAGTCTGAATATTTACATAGAGACAGTATTGTTTGGAATTACACATGATTTCTATATGCTCGCTGTGTAAACAGACATAATGTCTACACTATTCCAGGGCGGCTATGAAAATGGAAATTTATTGACAGGTCTTTTAGAAGCTTTATGCTCCCTTCTGAGATAATTCTAAAAAAACACAAATTCAACAACTTAAAGGGGTTCTCAGACTACAGAAATGGAGATAATACCCTTTCCGGTAAACAGCTAAACAGGTTGCCCTTCAAGCTATCTTGGCCAAATTGGACATAAAAATGGAGAGGACTTTGATTTGTATATAATTATAAGCTGAACAAACTAACTTTAGAAAAAATAATAAACCTACAGTTAGCTAAAACTGAGAAAATTGGAAAATGAAGGAAAAGCTAATTGCTTGCAGAATCTCATAATCAAATTATGGTTAGGGCCTTTAGAAGCCTGCCTTACCTAAGTAATTTCTGGTTCTTATGTTGAAAGGGGTCCTCTTCATAGAGAATCTCACTTAGGATGAGATAAAAGTGAAATTTTAAAGAAACTGGAAGGGATAATTTTTTGAGACCACAAAACACATGTTGTCTCAATACTCTATTTGTTCCTGCTACAACCCAGGGAAATCTTTTAAAATTACAGCTTCATGACCAATGCCTGAATGATGATTAAGCTACCCAGCTCTCACCTGAAATAGTTATAAATATATTAGTGATGATTTGTAGACTTTGACATTCAAGTCTTTTCTAGCTTCCATACCACTGCAGTCTTTGAAGCTAAGAAGTTAGCCCCAACAATTCTTTGTGGATCAGAGTGAGTTACCTTACTGGACAAGTTAATAGAAAGGTATTTAGAATTTTTCCTACCTTACAAACAGCACACTGCCCTCATTATCTCGAAGTTAGTGGACTCATTGAATGGACTAATAGAATAAGTAAAATCCAACTAGCTAAGATTTCTGGGTCCTTAAGTTTATCATGGACTAAGGTCTTTCCTTTGATCCTACTATATGTGAGATCCATTCTACTTGGGACACACAAATTCATTCCACATGAAGTAATTATTTTTCATCATATTCTGATTCCAATTTGATTCATCCTGAATCACTAGAGTGTCACCAATCATTAATGGAGTATCCTAAAGAATACTTATCACAAATTGAAGAATCTTTTAATACAAAATGTGTAGTGGCCCAGACTCTTACTGCTATTTATATTGGGAAAGATACCAATTAAAGAATTTGTCTGAGTTTCACTGCAAAGGATTGTACCTAGTTCTTATTATTAACCACTTTGGCCACTAAATTACCCCTGCAACCCTTAGGATTTCAATCCATAGAGTCTTTTTTAAACTTATTTATTCATTTTTATCATTTTTGGGGGGCTCCCATACCCCTTGTCACAATCCATTCACCCATCCATTGTGTGAGGCACTTTATAGAGACTTTCTACAGAGGATTTCTGATGTACATAAAGAAGAGACTACCCTATCTTTTCTCCCTGGTGTGGACTGGTGGGTGTGAAAGAGAAGCTAATTTTACAAAGTTAGTGTTTTTATAACATTCGCCTGATTGTATTGCTTTTGGTAATCATTCTTACAACCAAGCCTTAAGTGTTTTCTTACTATGCATTCAGATACTCATGGTGGCTTGATATAATAAATAATGCTTTTGTTAACTGAATATTATGAATTGAATTGTGTTTCCTCCAAATACTGTCATTTTATTTAGGACGTGATTCTCAGTATTATGTCATTTTCCTTTATTTGTGATCTGATATAATTCTCTATGTGCTGCAAATCCCAACTCTGTGATGTTGATGTAGTTAGATTGGTGGAAGTTCTATTAAATCCCCCCGGAATTCTGAATTCTGGGTTTATGAGTTTGGGGTGACATATCCATGACATCCACCAATAAGTGTCCTTTTGAACTCTGAGCCTTTAAGAAATGGTTTTCCCAAAGCCGTGTGAAGTAAAAACTCACCTCCTACATAGCATAGTGAATACTGTTTTGCCTGAAGCATTGAACTATTTTAAAGAACTATTTTTGTACAGTTTCAAGGAGTAGGAATGCCAATGTCTAATTGGAACATGTATGGCATATCATTGTTGTTGTATGGTGCTTTCAAGTTGGCTCTAACTCATAGCAATTTCATGTAAGACAGAATGAAACTCTTCCTAGTCTGTGGCATACTTACAAGGCTTCTTAGGTTCTGTCCATTGTAGAGACCATGTCATTTCATCTTGTCATCTTCTTTTATGCTGTCCTTCTACCTAACCAAGTATGATGTCCTTTTCCAGGTACTGTTCTCTCCTCATAAGATGGTCCAAATATGTGAGACCAAGTCTCACCAGCATCCTCTCTAACTGTACTTCTTCTGGGATAGATTTGCTCATTCTTTGGGCAATCCATGGTCCTTCACCAGCAGCATAATTCAACTGCATTGATTCCTCTTCAGTCTTCTTTTTTCAAAATTAAACTTTCACATACACATGCTGCAATGGAAAATATTATGGCTTAGATCAGGAGTCTTTAGTCCTCCAAGACTTTAAGGAGCAGCAGATTTACCCAATACAATGATTCCTTTTGGCTCTTGGCTGATGCTTCCATTAGCATGGCTTGTGGCTCCAAGAAAGATGAAGTCCTTGACAAATCAAGTTTTTCTCTTTATCATAATGCTATCTACTGGTCCAGTTATGAAGATTTGGGTCTTCCTTACCTTGAGTGGCAATCAATCCACACGGAGGGCTGCAATCTTTGATCTTCAACAGCAAATGCTCTAAGTCTTCCTCACTTTCCACAAGCAAGGTTGTGTCATCTGCATACTGCAGGTTGTTAATAAACCTTCCTCCATTTGATGCCTCATTTTTAATAGAGTCTAATTTTTCAGGTCATTTGCTCAATATACATATTGAATAAGTATGGTGGAAGGACACAACCCTGACATACACACCTTTCCTGGTTTGAAACCATTCCCATGTCCTGCCTCATGATCCCTGTGTAAGTGCCACATGACTACATTGAAATGTCCTGAAATCTCCATTCTTCTCTGTTATCCACAGTTTGCTATGATCCATACCATCAAATGCCTCTGTCCGGTCAATAAAGCACAAGTAAACATCTTCTGCATATTATTTGTTTTGAGCCAAGATACATCTGACTTCGACAGAGATATCTATCATTCCACATCTTCTTCTGAATCTAAGTTGACTTTCTGGCACCTTTCTGTTAATGTCACAGTGGTACAGAGCATATCCTTAGAGACTCTGTGTTGATAATTGTCTAACCCTATAACCATGCATGTGCTCAGATGCCATCTTCTTATAAATGAATACAATGATCTACATAACCCATTTTCCCTAACCTGTTCTTGGAGTACCTTCCTGAGATATTTAGAATAATGTTGCTCAATTTTAGTTGTATCTACCCAAGACTAATATATTCTATTACACTAACTTGGGGCATTTATTTGTGCTACTAGGCCTTTGACATCCTGGAATTATTAGACAGAATTTGCTTGTCTTTGTATTTGTTCTTGATACTATGCATATTTTTTTGAGAATTGTAAAAGAAAGATCAAATCATACTATGTTACCATCATAAATAGCTATGGAGTGAGGAAGGATAGACATTCAAGTGATCTTTAATTTTTTCTTAATAAAAAATAACAGGTTCCACCTCTGCCCTAATCTTTGAGTCTTATACTAGCTACAAATGGAGGAAAGGCTGGCTCTGTGAATAGCAATGATCCATATCCACCTAAGTGTTACCTTCAATCACATCTAATCAAGACAAATATTTTATAAGAACACTAAGATTTGCATTTTCTCCTTTGAAATTAACATTATTTTATCATTATATAAGGAGTATGTATTTAGAATATAATTATAATTGAGGAACTTAAAACTACTTAAAAATAAGAATCTAGAGAAGCCAAACTCAAAACATATGGTTTGCTTTGGTTAAATTTCTGAAAATTATATAATAATTAATATACACTGGCAATGCACTCCGTGCTGAATGTTATTAGTTAACAGACCACCTATGTGCTTAGTTTATGAGCAAAGCAGAGTAACTACATAGTTTTTGATACAGACCACGGTTTTGAATAGTCTTGATATCATGTGGAAAGCATCAGAAAGTGGATTCTTGAAAATGCAGTTAGGTTCAAATTTAACACATTATCATTTCACTTCCCTTTGGGCCCATTTTAAACTAGTCTTAGTTTTTATTATCTTCTGTTTTCTGTTCCATTGAGGTTTTCCTCTGTTTTACTTTATTATATTGTAGTTAGGGTTTTGTTGTTATTCTTTTTAAAAAGTTTTTTTTTGTATGACATACAAGATAGGTAAGTCTATAGAGATAGTAACTGGCTTGTGAGTATGGCAGGGAAGGTTGAGGGTGAATGAGGAGGTAAGAATAAGAAGTAAGAAAGTGTTCTAAAATTTATTGTGGTGCAGATTGTTCAAATCTTAACATGAACTATTGAATTGTATAGTTTATGAGGTATATTCAGATGAAACTGTTAAAACAAAACATGGATTCAGGAATGGGTTTTGTGTTTGCACTAAATCCCAGCTCCACCTTAAGAACAAGTAATTCTTACATCCTGGCCCAGCTCGATGCTCACCCTCAGGAAGGGAACACCAAAGACAGAGGTGCAAAAATAAAATGTGACAAAGAAATGAGAGGCTGCCCAGCTGCCGGATAAAATAGCATCAGGGGTCTTAAAGGCGTATTTCCAAACAAGCAACCATCTAAGTGAGATGTCAGCTAAGCCCACATGGAAGAAGCACGCCGTTTTCAGTCACCAAAGGATTGACATGCATATAATCCCAAATCGAAAGAGGATTAATATCAGAGTCAAATTTGTGAGATGTAGATGGCAATGGATGACAGTTGGAACCAATGGTTCATTTATGGGGTCTACATAGGAAATAAGCCTCTGATGAACTTCCTTTATTCACAATTGATGGATGGGAGGAAAGAAGTTACTAAACAGGGTGCATTGGAGAGATGAAGGTACAAGATCAAAGGCATAAATCTGACTTCAACAGTTAAAATTTTGTCAGTTGATTCCCACCTCTGGAGCATGCTGATTTTCAACATTTTCTGTATTTTTGTTTTGTTTTTGTTTGTTCATATTAGGGTGTATCTCAGACGTGTTGTGTCATTGGAAGTCACCCTCTTGAAGCTGTTATTTATTTGTATGAAACCCAGGATTGATGAACCTATAGGTAGGAAAATAGAATAAGGGTTTCAGGGCGGGTGGGAGATATATAAAAGGGAGATGAAGTCAAGGAGTACAGGAAGAAAAAGAATGTTTGGAAACTGATTGTGGTAGCAATTGTACGATTCTACTTGACACGAATGAACGATGGAATGATGATATATGTATTAACATCCAATTAATCATAAATTTAAAATTGTTTAAAAAAACTATGGAAAATTTAACTTTCATGAATTATGTGGCATGTTGAAAGAAGATGTTATAGAAAAAAGCTAGTTCAATTTTAGATTTCATGTGGTTTATATACTTTAAAACTATGCATTTTCTTTTTAATTACATATGGAGTTATTACAAAATTTTCAGTGTTTGGAACTTCCAAAATTCTCCATCCAGTCCTGGATGCAAAAATTCTAAATACAGAGGATCAAGGCATGAAACATGAAAGCTAGTACTCTTACAACTATTTATATTGCAAAAGCTTTGCCCTTCTGTAAGAACATGCAGTTTCCCAAACACTAACCTCTCTTTACAAGGTTATGCTTATTAGCTGGGATTTGTAGCTCAATGGCAACACTGTTCATCCTTGGTTCAATTCAGATTGTAATTTCTTTTTAAACTACCTGACCCTGATCATCATATAGTAAGTCGGTCTGATCACTCGTCTTGCCGAGGCCAAGAACTTGGTCTGAACACAGAGTCACTTGTTTCTAAAGCCCCTCAGCATCATGACGATTGGGGTGGAAAAACTTGTCAATTGAGAAAAGTTTGAAAGGAACCTTTCATCCAACATTTTCATTGTCTTGCTCTTTTTCTGGAAATAAAATTCCTGAATGGGCAAACAAAAGTTTTCCTAGATACAAGGCTGAAACTTTAAGAAATGACCTTTGCTTCTAATTAAGTGTGACAACTCCACTATCTGATCTTGAATGTCAGATCTGTTGGATGCGATGCTGCTTTTTCTCAGGATCTAGCATTTATTAAGAATTCAACATCTTAATGGGATGTATGAAGTCACTAATCATTGACAAGGGTAGCATGGATACTAGGTAGTCACCCAACAAATAGTAACATTATCATTCCTAGTTACATGAGGGAATAAATCGCTATTTATATGACTGATAAATATAATTGAGGTGTTGTATAGAATTCCAATTATTGAATGATTTAATGTGTGTATATATATATGTATATACTTCCAACTGGTTTTTGAAAATACTAAATGTTGTTAGTGTCATTCAGCACTACCGTTTTGCTTTAATGGAAGGGGCTTTAAAATAGAACATCCCCAACCTTGTAGTGGGAAAGGTTTTAAAGACAAGACGACTTAGGAGCAACCATTATTTAGCTAACAGAACTGGAACATTTCTTCTTGTTGGTCAGAAAGGTCCTTGCCATCGAGCTGATTACGACTCCTAGCAATCTTGTTGGTCAAGCAGATCTCTCTCTGGGTTTCTGTACGGGAAAGTCTCATCTTTCATCCACTGAGAACCTGGAGGTTTCAAACTGCTCACCTTGAGGTTCACCACCCAACACACTACACCAGGGCTCACCTTTGCCTTCTTATTATTAGGGGTCATTGAGTTTGTTCTAACTCATAGTAATCTTATGTACAACAGACCAGAGATGTTGTCCTCATATTATCACAGCCACTGTGTTGATCCATTTCATTGTGGGCCTCCTTTTATGCTGCCCTCCTACATACTAAACATGATGATGTGTTTTTTCAGGAACATATCTGCTGATAATGATTCTGAAGTATGTGAGAGGAAGCCTCCTCATCCTCATTTCTAAGGAGCATTCATTTTTCTCAAAGGCCAGGATATTTAAACATTCTTCACCAGCACCAAATTTCACTGTCCAACATCCACTTGCATATGAGGCAATTGAAAACACCATGGTTTAGGTTACGCATACTTTAATTCTCTAATTCAGAGGTTCCCAAACTTATATTGTCTACTGTCCTCTTTAAAAAAAAAATTCCTCATGACCTCCCTAGCAATGAAAACTTTTTGTACTCCAGCCCAGAATCCAGGATAAAGTGTAGGTATTGCTCTTAAACAATGACCTTAGATCATTAGACACACCACCGTGTGTGTGTGTGTGTGTGTGTGTGTGTGTGTTGGGGGGGGGGGTGGCACACACTTTGGGAAACTATGCAAGTGATAACCTTTGTCATAGGAGGTCTTGTGCTGCATATTTGCCCAATATAATATGTAGTATGCTGTCTGATTACATGAATATTGATTAAGGATCCAGGCAAAACTAGAACCCTGACAACTTTATTATTCTCTCCATTTATCCAGTTGTGAATATTTTGAGTATCTTGACATTATGAGTTGCAAGCCACACTGAAGGCTTCAATCCTTGATCATCATCAGCAAGTGCTTGAAGTCCTCCTTCCTTTCAGGAAGCAAGGTTGTGCTATCTGCGTATTGAAAATTGTTAATAAGCCTTCCTCCAATCCTAATGCCACATTCTTCTCTATAAATCATTTTCTCTGGATTTTTTCAGCATAAAATTTGAACAGG
The DNA here is from genome assembly GCA_004026705.1 of Nesogale talazaci. Taxonomy (NCBI): domain Eukaryota; kingdom Metazoa; phylum Chordata; class Mammalia; order Afrosoricida; family Tenrecidae; genus Nesogale; species Nesogale talazaci. The sequence goes on along the minus strand of PVJH01001433.1, from coordinate 68,198 downwards.
GATAGTGAAAGGATACAACCTTGACACACACTTTTGTTGATTTTAATTTTTTTTTTTTTTTTTTTTTTAGGCATCACTGCTGTCAGGTGGTGGGAGTAAGGGGCCCAGCCTTTGCTCCTGGGAGCTGGAATTGAACCTCCATCCCAGTGAGCCGCAGTCCCGTGCACAACCACTACGCCACCGGGGATCAGCTCACTTATCTTGATTTTAAACCATGAGGTAGATAAAAACAAAAACAAAAATAAAACATGAGGTATGCCCACTGTTCTGTTCACACAAATGCTTCTTGATCCACGTACAAGTTCCACATGAGCACAATGAAGTGTTCTGGAAATACAATTATTCTCAAGATTATCCATACTATAATATGGTCCAAAGAGTTAAATGCCTTTACATAGTCGATAAAGCACAAGCAAACATTTCAGGAAGTCTGAATTCAGGGCATTGGCTTGAAGAATGTCTCTTTCTTGCTCTCTAGGAAAAGGTTGTTGTTTCTTTCCTATTCTTCACATTACATGACATCTTTGCTTGCTTATTTCTGCCTAATCCACCTTTTCTATCTCAACTGTGATTAGCTTAAAAATACCCTACCCCAACACTGCATCATTAACACAGTCAAATAAATGCATTCCCAACTGTGATTATACACGCAGGTGCTATTTGTAGGTGCCATTAAGTTGGCTGAGTGACACGATCCCATGTCCAAGAGAAAGAAATACTGCCTTGCTTTGAGCTGTCCTCACAACTGTCGCTATCCTGGAGTCCATTGTGATAGCTGCTGTGTCAATCATGTTTAGTGTACTCCTCATATTCACAGATCTTCTGCTTTGCATAGTGTGATGTCTGTTTTCAAGATAAAAGACACATTTGATTGCTCTTCCGGCTGTCTGGGACACTTCAATATTCTTCACCAACACCATGGTTCAAATACATACATAAACTGCTCTACAAGCTTCCTTACTTGTTCTTGAACATTTTTTACTCAAACATAGGATCACTTGGCTTGAGTCAGGCTCATCTTAGTCCTCACAAAGATATCTTTACTATTAATGTTTTAAAAAGGTTGTATAGCAGATTTGCCTGATCCAATACATACTTAAGTTTTTTGATTTCTTCTCTGATGAGCATTGATTTATGTATCCAGGCAGAGTGACATCCTTTACAACTTTTCTCTATTTATCATGATGTTGTTTATTGGCCCAGTTGTGATGATTTTTATTGTTTTTATATTGAGTTGCAATCCATACTGAAGGTTGTAGTCTTTATCAGTAAGTGCTTCAATTCCTCTGTGTTTTCAGCAAGCAGGGTTATATTGTCTGCATATCAATGGTTGTTAAGGAGTCAGCTTGGAATTTTATTGCCATGCCCTTCTTTACATTATTTTATTTCTAGCATTTGATAGAAATTAAAAGGTATTTCTCATCATTTATCTTATTAAATTTTGATATATTTTCCATGGCTCAAGGCAAGGCAGTATTTCTTTCTGTTGTACATAGGATCACTTCACTCAGCCAATTTAATGGCACCTAACAACAGCACGTGTGTATATAATCTAAGTTCAGAATGTGTTTATTTGGCTGTGCTAATGATGCAGTGTTAGTGTAGGGCATTTTAAAACTAATCAAATGTTAACATAATGATAACCTTTAAGGAGATTAAAAAATTAAATTGGGTACTCAAAATTTGGGTAGACAAATTGGCAAACTCATGCTGTTAAGTTCAAATTACTCTAGCACTTGGGTTTGGGTAAGGAAAAAAATATATAATTTCTCACTTGTAATTTTACTTTGTTTCCAGAATCATTATTGACAAAAGGATTAAGTGTGATCTGAACAATCTTCATGATTAGTTTTTAGTTGTATAATCTACTGAAAGGGCAAAAGTTTGCATTTTACTAACTTGAGATTAAACTTCTAGTTTCCAAAGCTAGAAATTTGGTTCTCTTAATCTTGATCCGACTTTAGTATTACAGATCTACCATTAAACACTCAGTATAAAACTTCCAATGAGGACTTAGACACTAAAACTAGTATCAGTATGTCTTAAATGATGCTAAATAACTGAATTTCTAAGCTCCCATCAATGGTAATAGGTTTGGAATTCCCAATACTGTCTAGCAGTACTTACAGTAAACACTTAAAAGTTTGTACTTTGGGTTGGCCAAAGTGGGAATTAATTCCCTTTTAAGTTTATTTAAAGACTCAGTGGAGTTCTAGCAGACTCCCTCTAAAACAAGCAAGGGTGTTGTGCCGATAAAGACTGTACAGGAAATCTGGTTTTGCCTTCTACCACACACATTTTAAGCCAAAATGACATAGCTACACAAAACCTACAGGGATCCCACTCTGAGTAATTAAGTGACCAACCTCTTAAAGACCTGCCAGAAGCAACAGTGTCTACAAAAACCTATTTAGTATGTCCTGTCATTTAGTTCGCTTTCTTAATTTAAAATTAGGATTACTTAGGGAAAATGTATTATACAATTTCATGTCAACAAAGACTACCAAACAATGGTTACCAGTGACATATATATATATATGAATAGTGTATTTAGACCATGAGAATGAGTCATTCTGAATATGAAGATTTACTTTCTTTCCATTTTGTTTAAACAAAAACTACAGGACACTTAAAGATTTGTCGAGATGTGATAGTGTTAAAATACACTTTATGAACATTTTAGTGACACACACTTAATGAATTTACTTTGATTCAATTCTGATTAAATAGAGATTTTACACACACACACACACACACATGCCTTCCTCCCAATGTTTTGCTCTCTACTGGAGTAACAGCTCTGTGAATATTCTGTGAATTCCAGTGCATCAGGACTGTAAGTCAGAATTACATACAGCTTCTGCTACCAAGAAAATGTTGCCTTTGAAACCATTACACACAGATCACCCCTCAAATAGCTGCTTTTTATAAACTATGAGTTTCCTATTAGTCTCTTAAAAACACATCACTGTTACTGAGTTAGTTGAAAGCAGGTAAACACACCAGTCCAAGAGTGAATGCTTCTGATTTGTTATGGGGTCAAAAAGGTGATACATTCATACGTACATTTACCATCTTTCTTACTTCCTTGTTTTAAGACACTAAAGGCTCTTTCTGTCAAATGCTACAGCGTTAAGTTCAGATTCCTTTTACCTCTTTGCCCATCAGCATAGCTGAAGCTGGCAGAAAATAAATGGCTGAATGAAGTCAATGAGAAAATATTGGGGGAAGGAAGAAAATTGAGAAAGAAAAAAAAGGAGGAAGTAGGAGCATGGAAGGGAATGGAAAATAAGAAAGGGGGAGTCAAGAGAGAAGGAAATCAATGCTGGGTGGTGGGGCCCTGAGTCTTTATATGCATAGACATTGTTCTTACAGGGCTTCCATTGTGGTTGGGAAAATTTACCTGCTATCATTAGGAAGCAGTATCTCTAGAATTTTTCTACCCAATAACCCCTAATAGAAAAGTAGAAATTCTAAGAGGTTTTTTTGCTTTGTGTGGTTGGTCCTTTCTTTGGATGGTAGTGTGACCATTGTGATGGCCTGTTGTCACTTCAGCATCACCACCCCTTTCCACTCCAGTGTCCTCTGTGTTGCAGGGAAAGCAGATACTACATTTCCCTAGTATTTCCTCCCCTTTTGGGTCCTACATTACAGTAGAACAATGAGAGACATTTACGTACAATTTGGAAGGCAGCAAAAACAGAGGTTACCCTTCCTTGGGGACGACTGATGGCAGATTGTGGGCACCTAGGATATAGGGCCTTCACAGCAGCCTTTTCAAGGTGCTTTTATTATGGTGTTGTGACAGCCGAGACAACTGGTGATGGGCCCTGGAGACTCCCTGGCATCAGCATTGCTACATAAGGCAACAGGACTTGGATGTGCCTGAGTCAGCAGTTTCTGAATGTGCTCATGCGAACATCACTCTTCAATGGTACAGACTGATCTTTCCGACCCACCCATCGGGCATTGGCTAAGTGTCCAGTTACCTTAGAAAAATTCTTTATGCTTACAGTATAACATTTCTGTTTTTCTGACTGATCTCTGATTGACATGGTAAAATATTTTAAGTGATATAGTGTTTGGGGTGGATAGTGCTGCTCCTGTCTTCTTAGTTGTGAATGAGATTCTGCTTCACTGAGTTCACTGGGAAACCTGGGCCGAAGGGAAGCTGAGTCTACTTATTTATTAGCTTCTAGGTAATTCCCCTTCTATCCCCAGTGTCATATTTTGAGACATGGAGAACATTCAAAATGCCCAAATACACAGGAAAATGTTTTATCTTTACTGACATATGAACACTGTAAGGAAGTAAGGGAGTTGTCAAGCAGAAATGTGGACTTTTCAAAGAAATAACACCATGTAGTGTGGTCAGGATACCAGTAGTTTAAGTCTGGTTGAGATGCAAGATGCTTATGGTGGTAGTTACATAATCTGCTGTCAATTTGAGACTTAAGAGTGATGGGGTGGAGTGAAGCTTGCCAATCAGGTTGCTGCTTGATCTCATTTGGAGATACTAAGGAGATAAAAAGCTTGCTGGAGGGACACAGCCTCACGTCCTGCGAGACATTCATGTGGACAAGACTTGGAGCTATGCATGGAGTCCTGGAGGCGAAGGAGTCACGTGGTGTTCTTCCTGCATTTGGCATCATTGCATGTGTTACGTGAGTCTGAAGAGGACTTTATAGATTGGTATCAGACATATGGGCTAATATTGAGCTTATGGACTTGATCTGGACTCAACTAGGATGTTTTCTTGATATTCAATTGCTCTTGTCTAGAAAGTTCTTTCTTAGACAAGAGTGTCTATGAATTTGTTTTTCTAGTCTACCCAGACTAACACATCTATGTTCCTTTTTTCTCCTCAGAGATTTATTTCTTGAAACAGGAACAAATAATAAAATGGGAATTTAGCAGATATATCTTCCCCATGGAAGAGAAAAAGAATCTTCAGTGGAAACCACACTGATGAAATGCTATCTAGCACTGTAGACATTTCTCTTTGGCCAGTTTGTGATTTTTTTTTTTCTTTTTCAATCCTATACTATCTTTCGAATCCTCTCTGGATAGTGCTATCTCTCACATCCATATAAGCATGAAAAATCTCTTGAAAATTAGAACTATAGTTAAGATTTGGGGGTCAGAAAGTCTGGGTAGAGCATTTGCAAGAAATAAACGCAGAGACTGGTGTAGCGGGGACAGGCTAGTTGCTTACCAATTCAGGTTTCTCATTTTGAGATGAACCTGCTTGCTGCTGTGGTAGTTAAGTAATTTCAAGTCAAACTGAAAATGTATCATAGCATAAGGGTGGCGTTCAATCTGTCAATCAGGTCACAGCTTGATGCCTCCTTGCAGGTGTGGCTTTTTAATGAGCAGGGTCCTGGGAACCTTCCTCTTTCTGGCTTCACCTTCCCACTGTCCAGTCATGCTGAGACCTGCCAGAACCCTAACATGCTTCCACCACTGGATCCAGTCTGTAATCTTCCTACATTCGGCATCATGGCATGTGGCTGGGTGGGTCTGAAAAAGGACTTATGGACCATTATTGGACTTTTGGACTTCAGCGGTGGCTGGGATGTTTTTTTGATACACAATTACTTCTGGATCTACAGCTCTTCCTTACACATATGAGTTTCACTGAATTTGTTTTTTGGGTCAACCCAGGCAAACACAGTCACTATAAACTCAAAGTCCATATGAAAGTTGCTTTTCCTCTACTTGTTCTTTTCTTTTTCAAATCACTCAAACCACTATTTAGGTTTAGGGATAAGGATCCTGGATTTTGTTGTTGTTGTTGTTGTTGTTGTTGTGCACTTTTTACGAAACATGGGAAAAAAGAGAAACGTGATATATATATATATGTATATACATATATAAATATATTACACAGCCCATTTCAAGAAATGAAGTCAACAACTTCCTGTTAAACCCTCCATGCTCATCCCTCTCTTCTCCCTGTTCCCACACTAAGGTGCTCATATTTCATGGTAGTTTGAAGAGGTCTTGGATACAAATGTCAGCTTGTGTTTTTCTTTAACTGCACTAGGAAAAGACTCCATGCCCCCACCCACCCATGGCCACCCCCCAGGAAAGAAAACTCTCTGCTGAGGTGCCTTATTCACCATTCTTTCACTCACCCCCAATAAGTTGATGCTGTCTCATAGTGACCCTAACAGTCAAGGCAGAACCGGGCCTAGAATTTCAAGACTGGAACTCTTTCTGTGAGTAGAAATCCTATGTATACGGACTGAAAATACTATCCAATTAAGGTTGGTTGTTAGGTGCCAATGAGCTTTGACTCACTTGACCTCCAAATAGCAGAGTGGAACTGCCCAAATGCAATTTTTCTAGACTGTCAACTTTATGAGAGCAGATCTCCAGGAGTTTCATCATGGAGTGATGGGTGGGTTCAAACTTTGAACCTTTTGGTCAACAGCCAAGAAATTAACCACTGCACTACCCCGCCTGCTGTTATTCAATCAACTCTTCATCTCATTCTGAAACTTCATTTATTGGAGGAAGCTGCCAATGTGTAAGAAAATACTTTCAACTTTGCATTTCAAAAATACACGAATAAGGAAACTTTGTGAATCACTCATTACATTGTATTAGAGCTTAAATTCTGAACATAACATTTGTGGAAAATTTCAGTAGTAAATGCCCCAAGCCCATTTTTGAGTCTGAATATGGATTCAGCTTCCACGGAATTCTGACCATTCACTGGAAATGTGACTGGCTTTGCTCTCAGACAGAGGGCTAGAAAGTGGATTACCACCACTGTCCTAAGACAGTCTAGGAAGTGGCAGTGTAATCTTTGGGATTTGTTTGACCCTTTCCTTGGTGGAATTTGGCGTACCAGGGTCCACTTGACCAGGAATCAAATTCTGTCTTGATCAGCAGGCTATGAATCAATCTTTCAATCTCTTCTGGCAAGAACAGTCGACATCCAATGATGACTCCTTTCCTGCTTCTGTGATCTTGCCTACAACTGTGATGTAATGACCAACCACCAATTATGATTCTGTGAGATTTCCTTGTGCTCTGAGTCCTATTTAAGTGGCTGTTTCTGTAACTCCCTGGCCACCATTCCTGCCTCAAGCTGATGATCTCCCTAATCCAGATATATCTGTCTTTGTGTTGTCTCTAAATTATATTTGAATTTGGGGTTGCTTCTCTGCCCAAGAATGCTATTAAAGTGGACAGTGCCATTTTCTTTATGCAGGTGTTCTCTTTTATTAGATTACTTCTTATACATGAAGAAACACACAAAATTACACCTAGTACAAAAAACGATTTTGCACTTAGATAACCATTAGCCAACTTTGTGGAACAAGAAATCTTTAGTTGCTTCTTCATTATAAATTTGTCATAAAAGGTTAATATTCAGAACACTATTTTTACCCACAAATTATTAAACATTTTTAATAAAAGTGATGATGTCATTGACCTTCAGTGTAGTGTTCAGTTAATGAAGCTGACTCTGCTGAGGCATCTTGTGCTCTGTGGCTCTGACTCCAGATACTGCTGCCTCCATTGCCTGCTATCCTAGATTAAGCTACACTTCTACTCATACTTAGATTTTTTTATTTTGCTCAATAAAACCTAAGTTTTAATGAAACCTTCCATGAACAAGAAATTGGAAATACAATCATATCAAAGAATAGATTGTTAGGATTTTGACATTTAAACCAAACAAACTTTGATTTCCTCAAGAGGTGAGGAGTTAAAACAATTTAACATACTTCTAAGGATGCAAAAATGATACAATCATAGGTTATTTTCAATATAAGAAAAGTTCAATTATGTTTACTTTCATTTCCTAAAGCTAAGACAAAGCACTAGCTTGTATTTTTATCTATAGTGCACCTCAGTTTTATGGGATATATCCAAAATCCCCAAAATGAAATTTTTCCAAACCAAAGGTTCTACAAAATCATGATTTAACCATATGCCCAGCTTGTTTTGAAGCAAAATGAAGTCTAACAACAGGAACAGCATTGTAACCCCCACAAGGGAACCCTGCAAGCCCAACAATGTCCAACAGCATGATTGAAATGACAAAAAACAAAGACATGAATACATACACCTTAATCATTCTTCAGTCCAATATAAGCAGTAAATTGCTACTGAGAGGAACCATCTAACATTTTAAACACATAACCACCAAGTCTATCATATCATGCTACAATCATTTTCAGTCTCTTATTTATATCCATAGTTGCCCTTATATACCCTGATAATATCCCTGGTTGTTATTACTGTAGCCATAGTTACCAGAATAGTCACGTGCTGGCAGAAGCTGTTGAGTCCGAGTGGGATGCCATGTTTCTTGGTTACTGCTCCCATGTGAATCAAGTTGATTGTACTCATCTGCCTTTCTCTTGATTTCTACATTGTTCCCCTCAAGTTTTATGGGAAAACTCACCCTCTTACTGAAATGACTTTCATAATCATCAGTGACTAATACAATGCCCAAAAAGAGTTCCTTTGTGGTGCAAATGATTAATGTGCTCCACTGGTCCTTGAGAAGTTGGAGACTGGGGCCCAGGTCAAGATGCCTATGCAGAAAAGCATGATGACTTACTTCTGGAACAATCAGGTGAAAACATGACCATGCTCCTCTGACAGTCTCCTCTGACACAGATGCGGTCGCGTACGGTGGAATCAACTTGACAGCAACAGCTTTTGTTCTCCAAATGGTCACATACATGTTATTCTACTTAACTAAGAGGCTGGTTAATCTTGATCTGGGTACTCAAGTACGTCTTTTGAGTTCACGATGACTAAGTGGGTCACTCTTTCAGACAGAGAATCAATTTGATTCAAAATTCAATTGGACTCAGGAGATTCAGACATGTCCGTCAGGCATAGAAATCTCATTTTATTTCCTATATGCTAAGCTTCAACTTCCAAAGCAATTCTGAATCTAAGCTTTTTTTTGGGGGTGGGGTGGGGGGCATCACTGCCCTCTGGCGGTCGTGGAAGCTACCCGGCCTTGCTCCTGGAGAGCCACTGCTGGATTTGAACCGCCAAGCCCGTGGGCCATAGTCCTGCACTCAACCGCTACGTCACTGGGGCTCAGCCTCTGAATCCAATCTTCAGAAAAAAATTATGAGGAATTTTTATTTGCCCACATTACTACATATTTCCTAATCTAGAATGCACTTTTTGTGTTCTCAATGTGTTCTGCAAAATTTCCATTCAAAATCTATATGCCATTATAGTCCTTATTAAAATAATAATTAAGTTACTCTATTTTAAATAAAGGTTAAAAATTCTTGTCTTTTCTTTTTAATGTATGTTTGCTGTTACTGGGAACTCACTGTGAAGTGAACAGAGTTTATGCAATTTGTCATAATGTGAACAAACACTTTATCCGAGACAAGTGTGTAGTAAGAGAGTAGAATTGATGGAAAGCTGTGATCCATTGCTATTTAGTTGGTCTTGAGAGTTGCCCTATACTGGATTTCCCATCTATAAATCCTTATGGGAGCAGATACCTTCCCCTTTCTCCTATGGAGTAACCAGTGTTTGAAATACTGAGGCCAGTAGTCCAGTGCTAGCCTGACAGTAACACCAAGCCCTCGAGAATTCACATGACCCTGTTTTAAAACAGAGGCAAGGGCCCTTTTCTCTGGACTTGCAGGGATACGTGTTTGAGCCAGTCCCTGGCTCAATGCCCAACACCAACCTCAGAACAGGGAATCTATGCATGAGTTCTCTTGTCTACATGGTTCATCCTGCTAATTCATGCATGCTGATTCTCTAGTAACATGAAATCACTATGTTTTGTGCCACTCACTAACAAACAAGTGTCCTACAGTCTTACTTTTATGGGACTAACAAAACCATTTTTTTTCTGACATCTCTACTAAACAGTTCCTACCTGTTAGAGGCAAAGCCTTTTGTAGTCAGAGAAACACAGCAGTTTGACAAGATCATTGCTCCAGGAAGCTGTGGAATGGTGGCTGTGTGGTTTTCCCGGGTCTTGTGATTGCAGGTAGGTCAGCACCGAGTGTGTGCTCCGCATCTTCCATCCAAGCAGTCTTTATGAAACAGACCTCCAGAGGCTTTGTGTGTGTGTGTGTGTGTGTGTGTGTGTGTGTGTGATTTTTATTTTGGTGGCAGAGATACCATTGATTTAGGTCCTTAGCAATGGTCTTTGTTCCCCTGTGAAGAGTCATAGCTTGCCATGTAAAACACCGCCTTCACTATCAAACTGCTATATAAGAACATTATAAAATACAAATTATAAACTTAATTTTCTTTACAGTATTCAGATTAGTGCAATAAAACAAGATTGATTCAAAAAGGCAAGAGTGAGTCAATTGGCAAAACATCCAATTCCTTTTCTAACGGAGGCTGGTACAAAATGGCACGCAAGTTAAGCTCTAAATTTATTACATTGTACATGTCAGGTGCTCAAAAACAGTCATTGTGGGAGGGTTGTTTTCTTTTTAAAAGTAATTCTGATGCAACGATACACACGTAGGTAACCATTATTCTATGGGTCATTCAGGAAAGTAAATAACAGCCCACAGAGCCATACTGTATTTGAGGCTTTTAGTGGGACAGCAAGTTGGGAATTTTCAAATTTAAAAAGCAGGCGATGATTTTTCACACCCTTCTTCAAAATTAAAATGTTCATTGATGAGGGCGACACCTTCCCCAGTAAATGTCAGACCTACAAGGAGACCTATAAATAAACACTCCATCTTTAGTATCTCACTAGGCAATCTACAGCAAATGCTTAATATGTATTCACAAGAGGAGTATGATATATATTAGATATTCACTGAATTCTTTCATAGTAAACAAAGTTCGGAAGAGAAAACCAATAATAAGAGTTAAACATGTAATTTGTCCTGTTGTGAACAAAAAAGAAAACAAAAAAAAAGTCAACCCCTACAAACACATAAAAAAAGCCCACAATGAAAACAAAACAAAACCAGGTATGCTAATTCTGAAAAGTTACTGAGAATCCTTTCTCTGCTGGTCCAAGTTGAAATCAGATTTGAGATTTTTCATTAAAATAACACAAATTGGGGTGCATATATTCACAGTGGCAGAGAATGCATTCAGACACAAACACCCTTTGTCTACTAATGTTCAACACTAAGCCAACAGGGATAATAAATTATAAATGAAAGGCATACACAACAAATGTAGGCTAACACCTAACAGTTAATAGGTTGAAAAACAGGGGAGTTATGCAAGCAGTGGTATTTAGAAAACCTTGCAGTATTAGAAAATATCTGATTTGAATCCAAAGGAAACTTCTCCTCAAATAAAAAGAATAAAGAATGGGAACCATTCTTTACTTAGTTGCTTTACAATAAAACTATCACAAACAGAAACATGATTCAGGAATCTTCCTACGCAATTGAAAGAATGTGGTGCAGCAGTGCGTGCATTTATAATTTTAACCTTTCACTGCATAGATGATGAGACCGATAATCACAGCTCCGATAACAACGATAGAAATGATGATGCACATGGTTTTTCTGGATTTGCGCTGCAAATGCAAAAACAAACACAGGTTTACAGATTGAATGGACCATCTCCATAGCAATTGAAATTGATATGGTTCACTCCTAGAGGAAAAAAATAAAGCAATGCATTTTCCTCAAATTCTTGGTTATAGTTTTTACATCTCAAAAATCTTTTCAACGTGGTGCTATTTGTGCAAAAAAAAATCCTGAATTGTTATTACAACTTTTAAAAAAATATTTTCTTCTATAGAATGCTTGTGTTGTTTCATTTTTACAGTATTTTTATGTAACTGCGACTACTACATCGCCTGAGCAGTCTTGGTAGCATGGGCTCTAGGTAAGCAATCTGAACCCACCTTCATGAGGCTTGCTATTCTCCATCATGTCTACAGACTTGGGCATCCACCCAGGCAGTTCTACTCTGTCCCATAGACTCCCTAAGAGTCAGAATGGAATTGAGGGCAATCAATTTGGGTGTTTTAGGAGAATACACAGTATTGCGATTAGGTGTTAAAAAAACTTTTTTTGCCTTCTTCAGATGAACGTTGACATACATGTCTAAGTCGTTTCTATTACTTTGCCCTGATATAATGTGCTCTGCTACATACAACTAAAGGAGCTTTAAAAAGATTCAACCATTTAAGAAATAATTCATATACAAATCGTGCCGTGACACGGGTTATAATTTCTGCAACTTATCAGCAGTCTCCCCGTTTCTGCTCGGGGCTTCCTGTTTCTACTCAATCCGTTATTTCCTTTGCCCTCCCAGTCTTCTCACCTCATTCCTGGACAGAGTGACCCTTTGGCCCTCCCCTACTTTATGGCTGTAAGGAGCACATTCTTCACACTGCTCATTATATAGTTCTGTCTGTTATGTGGCTAGGAGGTGACCTTGGAAGAGTCTTAAGTTTCAAGTTAGAAACCTTTCTATGGGAAGTAGCCTCAGGGATTCCTCTAGTCATCTTTTTTTGGTGGTGGTAGGTGGCAGTTTCTGATCTACACTTTTAGAAACCTATTCTCTCTGGGACTGTCTATTGCATTCTCAATCAGAATGGTTTGTAGTGGTACCTGGGCCCCATCTAGTTCTGATCTCTGTTTAGAAGAGGTTGCGACTCGTGTGGGCCAGTAGTCCTTTGGTTTAATTCCCTTCTTGAGTTTCAATTGTCCTATGCTTCGGTGGGGTGGGAGGGGATGGGATGATGATAATCAATAACTGTATTTTAGATGACTTCTTGAAAAATGTTAAAGACTAGGTCACACATTATCTTGATCAACGGAGTTTTACTAATTGACCTTAGATGTCCCCCAAGACTAAAGGTCCTTAGCCTTCAGTTCCAAAGGTTCAGTTCTGATCTCGAAGTATTCTATTACATTACCACTTATATGTGCGCTATAGATCTAATGGAGCTTTAAAGCATGCAGAAAACAGTTCCATTGTCTTTTGTAAAGAACTTTTTATTGACAAATGGGTAAGGGTTTAAAAAGGATACCATCAGTTCACATCCAACAATTCATACACATTCAATTCTCTCAATGCAACATAACCGACCCCACATCCTCCCTCTGTTCTTGTCTGCATTCCCCCTTTTCCTAACCCTCCTGAACTGAGTCCTCGTGGAAATTCTGCCCTTTAGACCTAACATGGCTGATTACCCTATGATGTGTGGCCTACCTCACTAGTGTTCCTGTGCCCTGTGTAAACCTGTCTGTTCTTTGGCTGAAAGTTGAGTCACAGAAGTGAGTTCAGTTTCAAACCTGAAAGGTGACTACATCTATTATCTCTTCATTCCATTTTCCATCAACTTTTGGAAGCTCCCTTGAGTATTCCCGCATTGCTTGCAAAGATGTATATAAAAATACTAGCCTCTATATCTCTATACGTAGACAGTCCTTTGATACAACCTCATATAGTCCATCATCCTTCTCATCATGAGACCTCAGGCTTGTCTACTGTCTAGTTAGTGTTTCTTACTCCTTTGCTTTTTCTGCCTTCTCTGGTGCCATCAAGAGAATTTCTTTCTGTACATAAGCCTGATCTTGGCTTCTTACAGCTTTCAACTTTTGATGAGAATTCCTCTGGAGATGTGGTTTGATTTTAAAATGAAAATGTAGAAACAAGATTTACCTTGTTATGCAATACACCAACATTACTTTACATGAAAAGAGAAAAACTATAAAAGTTTATCTAAGTTTTAATTTAATATCCTCAAAAAGTTACTCTTAAAAATTGAATTCCCTGAAAATATCAGCTAATCAACTAGTATGCATATGTGACAATTATCTTTACAATAAATTTGGTCATTGTTTCTAAAATCAATGTCATTACTTAACATTAATAAAATGGAATACAAAAGCATAACCCACAAAGAAAAAACAAAGAACTAAAAAAGCATAATGCTATGTGATGAAACATACAACTTTTTTCTAGCTCTTAAATGCTTCCTCCCCTCAACTCTCATGATACCAATTCTACCTTACAAATGCAGCTAGACTGAAAGAGGTACACTGGTACAGTTGAGGACTGAAAATACTGGTAATCCATGATAGCTGAACCCCTCAGGACCAGTAGTGAGAGTGGAGATTGGAGAGTGGGAGGTTGGAGGTAAGGAGGGGTAGAAGGGGGAACTGATTACAAGGATCTACATATAACTTCCTCGCTGGAGGACGGACAGAAGAGGAGTGGGCAAAAGGAGACATTGGTCAGTGTAAGATATGAAAAAGTAATGCTTTATAAGTTATCAAGGGTTCATGAGGGAGGGGAATGGGGAGGGAAGGGAAAAATGACTGATGTCAAGGGCTCAAGTAGTAGGGAAACGTTTTCAGAATGATGATGGCAGATGTACAAATGTGCCTGACACAATGTTTGTATATATGTATGAATTGTGATAAGCCCCCATAAGAGGATTTATTTTTAAAAAAGTATAAAGCTGTCATTTAAATTAGAAACGTTAAGAATCTGGTTTCTTTCTTCAATTCTGGTCCAGCTGTGGATTTCTGTTTCTTAAATGGCTCGTGTAGCTCACAGCAACATGCACGAATCATTCTTCTTACAAAGTAGAAAAGTGGTTAAATTTAATTTATGTCAACTAAAAGGGCCATAAATTATTTTTAAAAGACATGTATCTGAACCTAAAAACAACAGACCTAGAATTCCACCTATTCATCTAATTTTCGACCATCTTTAGTAAATTAAATATAACTTCTTAAAAATTTTCTTATCATCATGTAAAAATATTTTCCTAGATTTTGTTACTACATATGCAATCATGGGTATTCCTTTACAGAAGATGCATTGCACAGGGAACTCTCTCTAGTTGTGGGGTGGGGGAGGGGGTTATGGGTGCTGCAGCAGTAAGAATATGCATCACCTTCTTCTATGTACAAGATTGATCCAAACCATTTAGAAATACCACATTTTCCAGATTCAAAACCTTAATATCAAGGCTTCAAAGTCTAACTATTAGAAAGCCACTCATGTGTTACATGCTTTTCTCTTGGTTTCCTCGTGGGCTGTGTGAATTAAAGGGGGTGGGCTTAGACGTGTGCCAGTTCCCCAGTGTAGGCTCTTCCACAAGGAAGAAGAAAAGTCAAGGGAAGAGACCATCTACATGTCCCAAATATAATACCAAAACAAGGTAATGCATAAGCCTAGCCACTGGGGAATTATGCTAGATATGGTCTGATCAAAACAGAACCATGACACTTGGTATTTACAGCTTAACATTTGCATGTGTTTTCAACTATTCATGAGTGACACAAAAAGTAAATGCATATTATTATATATTCCATGGGTTTGCCTGTCTAAATACATGCACAAAGCTGGCACTCAGGCGTTCCTTAGTAACTACAACTTGCTTGTTACAACTCAGCGCTTTCCAGACAGCTTTATTGCTACACATCACAACATAGGCCCTAATTAGGGTGGTGAAAAAATGACACTTCAGTGAAAGGCAACCCCCAACTGAAAACACCTAAAAAACTGACTACACTAGAGATGTTTTCTAAAAAGGTAATAAGGCCTGAGAAAATGTTACTTATGAACCACCTCCCTTGAGCCCTGGTGGCCTTGTGGTTGTGTGCGGGACCATAGCCCACAAGATTGACAGTTCAAATCCAGCAGCAGCTCACCAGGAGCAAGGCTGGGCTTCCTACTCCCACCAGGGCAGTGATGCCACCAAAAAACAAAACAAAACATAAAAACCGTCTGGGCTGAGCTCTGGTGGTGCAGTGGTTGAGTGTGGACTGTGGGCCACTGGCTTGGTGGTTCAAATGTAGCAGCAGCTCTCCAGAAGCAAGGATGGGCCTCCCACTCCCAGCAGAGGGCAATCATGCCCTCCCCATCCCAAAAGAACCACATCCTTCAAAATGGGAGTTTTAGCGTGAAATCAAATGTTATTTTGATATTTAGATATTCCCAAAGAGCCTGGTCTTATCCTTACTGAACATAGAAAGTTTGTGCATTCCTTTATATACTGATAATTTATGGCCCTAATTTTTGTATGCTACTTTGTGCATAACTTATATTTGAAAAACATGTATGGACTTCCTATGTTAACCAGATCCACAAAAAGAAGTAAAATTAATTCCTGGGAAAGGGTCTGCTAAATGCTGATAACATATCTAGTGGTAACTGATATTCTGATATGATCTAATTTCCTTAGGACTTAAAGAGCTTTTTCCAGAGCAAAAATCTTGCTTCTTTAGTCGGAATGGGATGCAATCAATAGCAAATGCCAGTATAGGGGAAAGTCGAGGAATGAAGAGAGAAGGCTATCAAAGAGACTTCTGGGTTGGAAAGTCATAATGACATTAAAGGTCACCAACCATTAGCAAAGTCCAGAACCCCCTACTGCCACCGTGCGGCTCTTCACGTGAAACTTGCTCTTGCTGAAGGCCATGTCACTGGGTTCTAGCTAAGAATGTGCAAGTGAAATGCAGTTCTACACTGACTGGGGTATTTCTGTTATCTCCAGCACTTAAATCAGACAAAAAGTATACACACATATAAACAAACACCATTAAGAAACTGACCCACATTAACATTACCTGATAGTCTGCTGCTCTGGACAGCTGCTGGTTTGCTTGTTGAACGTGGACCTCTGCATTTTCTACATTGGCTTCTATGCTATCTTTAGATAAAACACACAGTCAATTAGCTAAGTACTAGTGCTGCAGGATGGCATACGTTATGTCTCCTTCGTGAAAGTGAAAGAACCTCAACCATCAATGGGCAATAGTCATATTATCACAAAGTTGAATTTAGTTGAATTATATTTTTTCTTTTAAAACTAGACTTCTTCCTTTTACTCTATCTTGAGTGACCCAAGTGAGACTTTGAAGGATTTTCTTAACTTCATTCCCCCGGTGATTCACATGGCTTCCCCTTCATCTCTCTCTGCCCGTTCCTGTTGAGTGTCTATGGGTTGTTGTTGGTGCTCCCTCCATCCTCTGGGTTCTAAATCGGCGGTCAGCAAACCTTTTCTATAAAATTCAGATAAGGTCAGCTTCCCAGGCCATGGGTTCTCCGTCACAATGACTCACATGAGCCTCTGTAGTACAAAAGCAGCCAGAGAGGATAGAGTCCACACAAGGGGCTTCAACAAGTTCATCTTTTAATTCTACTTTTCCTGGGACTTTTTGAGAGCCCTGGTGTACGGATGGATGTAGTTTGCTGAACTGTTCTAAAACAGTTCTAAAACAGGGATAAAGGCCTCAGAACCCCCTTCTGCATGGGGTGGGGGGTGGGGAGCTCATTCAATCTCACAGCCTTAAATACTCTGCAGGTGCAGACATTGCTTTTCAGGGCTGCAGAGTCAATGACTCTGCAAAACACCCCCATGTGACATAGTAAAGGCCCCATAGGGCTCTGATGGCTACAATCATTATGGGAGCTGATTGGGAGGTCTCTCTCTCTCTCTCTCTCTCTCTCTCTCTCTCCCACTGCTGGGAAGGTTCAAATTGCCAAACTTTTGGTTAGCAGCCTAGCATTTAATTATTAATATCTCAGCCCAGACTTGTCTCCCGGACCTAGATTACTTCTAATGTAGAGAAGTGCTCAATAAATCATTGTGGAATTAATCAATTGGATCTTGAAAATCTGCCCTGTCATCCATCTACAGGGGCTAGAGAGAGGGACAGGCAATAGTTATATTACAGTAAAGACGAGAGATTTCAATTAAATTCAATTCAGAAAAAATATAGAATGCATCACTGAACATGTTTGGTTGGCCCAGTGGATAAAGCACTTAGAAAGGCTAGCAGTTCGAACCCAGCAGTCACTCAGGGGGAGACAAATGAGGCAGGCTGCTTCCATAAAGACATGTATCTTGGAAACCCTGTGAACCTCTCCTCTGTCCTATAGGTCACTAGGAGCTGGAAATGAATCACCTATAGAGCAGAAGGGTTTAAACAGGCTCAGAGATACCTACATGTTTCAAAACGGTAAAAACTAAGATCAGAGTAAACGATTTTGTTTTGTTTTTTTGGTTTTTTTCTGTGAGGGGCATCACTGCCCTCTGGTCGTGGGATTAGCAGGCCCAGCCTTTGCTCCTGTGGAGCCGCTGCTGGAACTGAACCTCCGTGCGCAGCTGCAGTCCCGTGCACAACCACTACGCCACCGGGGCTCAGCCACAGTAAATGATTTTAAGTCCATAAATGAAGAACCATTTCCTTGACGATTTAAAAGAAATTAGTCATTGACTTAAGTTTTTTTTTTTTAAAGAATTTTAAAAAAGAATTTCGAGCCTTTAAGTAATGCTACTAGATTAATCTACCACTAAGTTTTTAGAGTGATCAGGTAAATGGCTACTTATTTCTTCTAATCTAATAAGCAAGATATCACACAGGATTATAACTCCATCAGGTTTCCCAAAAGGCCCCGGAGAGTGGTGGCAATCAACCTCTATCAGAAACCAGGGGCGATCAAAATAATGGAGGAGGATATTATAGGGCTCCTTCCAGGGCTGGGCAATCAGGGGAGACTGACTAAAAGTAATGCTTCCTTTAAAAAAAAATAATAAGGGAAGTTGGTCATGCCAAGTGGTTAAGAGTAAAAAATAAAGTCTATTTTAGATAAGCCCGGGGTGGTGCTCTGTCTAACACATTGCAGAGACAGTCCTTCTGACTCCAAGGAGCACTGAAATAGGGGGAGGAAGCAGGTGGTCTTGCCCAGTAAAATTATCCTAGGTAAAGGGGAGGGAACCTGATTCCAACCCATAGAATTACATCAGTCAGGCTTACCTATCACATCTCCTTGTTCATGAATCATCATTCCCAAATCTTTAAAAATTTCATTAATATCCATAATATCGGCCTAAGAGAAAAAGGTACATCATGTCATAATCAGAAATTCAGCTCCTGTTCTGCAAAAGGGGGAAAGAAAAGAAGTCCTAGGAGACCACCCCCAAACATATGAGTGGGGAGCTGGACTTGATACCGGAGTGGGGGGAACATCAAAAGTAGTCTACCATAAGCAATTCCCAGTCAACTTTACCAGGCATCAGTCTTCTCAGAAAAGTCTGCGACATTAAAAATATCAGGTGAGGCGATAACAGATCTGTGGCATCCAGAGCACCATGGTTTGCTGGTTTTGTTTTATGCCAAGTCATAGTTTTATTTTATACTGTACTCATAAGAATATCAAAAGTTCTTGACTTGAATTTTGGTAAAGATTCACACATCAATTCTGACGTTTTAAAAGAATGGAACGTAAGCTATAAAGTCTCACATTAATAACGCTGACAATGCAATAGTGGAGAAATACATTAAAGTGTACTTCTTCGACATATGGTAACTATTATTTTTCCCAATTAAAGAATAAAACTGAAATGCTTTGTGGGAAACACTGAATATACCGGGGCCACTAGAGCTATTCTTAGCCTACTTCCTAAGAAATAAACTCACTATCATCAAGCCAACGTCAATACACAGCCACCCTCCAAGACAGGATAGAACTGACCCTGTGGGTTTTGAGACGATAGCTCTTTCCTGGAGTAGAAAGTCCCATCTTCCTTCACGGTCTTGAATTTCAGAACTTCTGGGTTACAGCCCTGGTGGCATAGTGATTACGCATTGGGCTGTGCGCAATCCTCAAAGCTACCAACTCAAAACTACCAGCCGGCTCCTTGGGAGAAAAACCAGGCTTTCTACTCCAATAAATAGCTACAGTCACAGTCGACCCTGTCCTGTAGCCAGCATCACCTCTTTGGCAGTAAGTGAGGTTTTCCTAGGAAATAGGTAGGTTCCATGGGAAGTGTGATTCAGTAAACCTTTTAAACCTCTTTGATGTCACAAATTTACAAAAGAGAAATAAAATAACCTTAAATCTAAGTAGAAAGTCCCAATCATCCACATCTGATATGAATCATGTACAATGGGACATCACTGAAACTCTAGATAGTTTGTCGCTAGACTGATCTTTAGATGACTCAACAACTACAACAAAACATTGGGTGGGGAATCAGCAGGGACACAAACACTTAAGAAATTAACATTATTGTACCAAGCAAAATTATTCTATTGTATGCAATAGAGATGAAACCACACTGATATATTTAACCAGTGTCTTTTCTGGGTCCCTCTTTCAGCATTACCTAAACATCTGGAGAAGAACAGAGCATCAGAATATCCCAACTCTACAACTGTAAGACTTACTTCCAGTTGCCTAATAGAAGACTCTCTCTCATGAATAAGGCGCAGGTCATCTTCTGTAATTTCTTCATCCTGGGCCTGCACTTGAAATTGAGGTTGACTAATTGGAAGCACAGAGTAGAGAGAAAGGAAAGACTGGTATTAAAAACAATGGGACTTGTCTCCTAATTTGTAAATACTTTGTAAATAAACAATTTTATTTTTCAAAATCAAAAAATTGCTTACTTGTGAAATGCATAAAAATGCAACCAGAGTACTAAGCAATTTCTAACTATTCTTCAGACCACCGGTATTATTTTACTTTACATAAAGATCTTAGAGTTATTATTTATATACTGGAAGCAGCATTTGGTAAATGAATAGATCTTTGGGGTTGAATTAAATCTCATGAAAAGGAATGATATAATTTAAACATTAAGCCAATACATATTTAGTTGAACTTTACTTTTTCAATACAATAACATTTTATAAATATTTTAAACTTTTTTTCCATAAGCAATTCATATTTATTGTTTTCAATTTATAATTATGGTTAACTTTGGATATCCTTGATATTATATGAAGCTGAATACTTTATTTCTGTTTTAGGAGTGATACTGATACATTTGAAAAATTATCTTATGATCTTGCAGGGCAGTGAATTTGACTTGATTTAGCACTTCTAGGCACAACTTCTCCTGCTCCCAGCAAATGAAGGGTCTGGGTAGGAAGGTGGGGTGGTGGGGTGGGGTAGGGGTGACTACTGATTGGATTATATGATTCAGCTGTAAGTAATTATCTACAGGGTTAATTATGATTGCCATCGTAATGAGTAGAAAAGGAGCTATTGAGAAACAAGAAGGTGGAATCTCATGATCAGTATGAAAGAATAGCCAGGAGTGGAGTGTATCCTTTGGACTCCAAGATGCCTGCTCATGGAACCTCCTTGATCCAGGAGACACCTTTGATACCAGAGGAATGGCAGAGGTGCAATAGCAGCAGCTCCAGGAGACAGAATATGAGATAGATGGATTTTTTCCAGGCCATAAAGCAAGTACGGCTGAGTGCTTTTGAGCAGGCTTATGGAGAAGAGTGCCACTAAGGAAGCTGCGTTTGCTGGCCAGCAGGGCTGAAGCTGAATGCCCTCAGATTGAGCCTGATATTGTAGTAGCATACCTTCTGGGTACTTATCGGCAGTCCTAAAACAGTTCTGTAACATTGTGCAAATAGATCAGAGGCCAGGCTGAGAGGCTGAAAATCAAGAGGCCTGGAAGCAGGCCCAGCAGGAAAGAAACTGTCATGACACAACAACTATCCTGAGCATTTCTCACCTGAAATGTAACTGGTTAACTTGCATAATACACCCCATAATTTTGAGAACTGTCTGTTAATTCTTTGTGGCCACTGTGAACCCAGCAGAAAAGTGGAGAGTACTGCAGGAGACAGGGTAGTGGAAGTAGAGCACTGAGGGGGACAGAGTGGTCTTCGTGCTTTGTGTTGCTTACCTTTCCCAAGATACAAAATTCTTGTCTTTGGAACTGTCCTCAGGAAAACCACCCTGAAAAATTTAATATCAAGATGGATTGAGATTGGGTAAAGAAAGGCAGTCATCCTCCTCAAAAACATCTCCATCCCACATTTCCCCCTGATAAATCCTTGGCTGATTTATGAGTATGTGTGCATGTGTGTATACATATATATAAAATGAATGTCTGTGTGTATACATCTATGGCACACACATATGAGAAGGCTTCAGAAAATTCATGGAAAAAGGGAATTTTAAAGATAATAGAATTTCCCCACCAACTAATTGAAGCTGTTTCTTACAGAGCAACGTAATGGAAGAGAGAGTGGAACAGGAAAAGAGAAAGAGAAAGAAACTAATTTTTTTTTTTTTTTTTTGGTGTTTTGGGCATCACTGTCTTCTGGTGGTGGAAGTAGGAGGCCCAGTCTTTGCCCCTGTGGAGCTGGAATTGAACCTCCATCCCAGCAGGCCGCAGTCCTGCGCACAGCCACTACGCCACTGGGGCTCAGCCCGAAACTAATAATTTCTTAAGTCTACTGTTTCAAGGAATAGGTATAAAATGCTTTCTCTCTTAATTAGACAAGAAAAAAAAATCACTAACTCTTCTCAAGGGTCAAATAGTAAATATCAATTAGTTAGAACTTAGTCTGGGAACTTCAACATTAATAACTTCCGATCATTTCTAAGAAATTAAAAATTCTACTCTAATATTTTCATTTTAGTCTTCCAGGCTTATATTCATTTTTAAATTAATGATACATTCACTCTGTTTGTTTCCATCACCTCATATGAAGTGTGACAATACTGGCTTTTAAAAAATTTGATAGCCTCCCCATACCAAGGCAATGTGGAGCTACTACTAAGAATTTGGTCCTATTATACCAAGGGCTCAAGTGGAAAATATTTGGAAATGAATATGACATGTGTACAAATATGCTTGATGCAAGTGATGTATTGAATGTTATAAGAGCTGTAAGAGCCCCCAATAAAATCATTGGGAAAAAAATAATAATAATAAAAAAGAATTTGGTCCTGATCTTTTTGGCATAAATATCTTTCTTTATTTCTCAATTCTCAGAAATCTTTTGCTCCACAGCTTGGGGAAAACCACCCCAGTGTTACGTAACCTTTCCTCTCATAAAAACAGACAGAAAAACCTGAACACAAACATTCAAATTTCCAAGATATTCACAGTCCTTAAATGACACATGCACCAAGGCAATGTTTTGTCTTCTGCTATGGACATATTCTTTCTAAGTGCCCTTGGTAAATATCCAGGTCAGTTTTACAATGCAGCTTTAAATACTTACAGACACCCTGGAACTGGCTCTTACTCGAGCAACAAACTCTTTCTCTTTCTCAGCAGCTTGCCGCTGGACCTTCTGAAAATTTGTCAGGGAGGTAGTGAACTCCGCCACTAAGCGATCCTTCTGGATTTTTCTCTGACGCTAGAGGAAAGGGTAAGAAACAAACCTACTGGAATCAAGTTGTGAAGTTCTCTGGGATTCACAAAAGTTGCCTTAGCTCTAGGGAGGGGGCGGCAGAAGTCAGAATCAACTACAAGGCAAGGGACTACAGTGACCACAGTTCCCCATTTAATACTGAAATTACCACTCACTCCCCAACCAGACGGTTTTACTGATTAGTCCTCAATACCACTTTGACAACATCAGTAATTGCTATAAGTATTTACCCTGAGCAAAAAAACTCATGATGCTAGAGTTCTTCTTTTCACACGCCAAAGAAACGGAGTCAAGAGTTTTATGTTAGTTTCAAGCAAGTTTTCTGTCGGCCTAGAGTCTCACCTGGGGATTGGTTCCCGCCTCCCAGGGAAGGCTGGAAATGAATGCACTGGACCCGTTCACTCTGAGTGCACCCAGCAGGGCTGGACAGCTGGGGAATGCCTACTCAGGAAGTACTTAATTATGGGTCAGGTCAACTGTCTGGGAAAACTTATGACCTTATTGAATCCCAGGATACTACCTGAGAATTAAATACATTTTTGTGCTCAGTGAACGAATTTTCCCTTCTAATTTCTCAAAACAGTTCAAAGGTCCCAAGCTACATTTGATATCTTTCACATTCAGTACATCAAAGTGTCTTAAAGCCTGATACCTGTTCACTCGGGGTGGTGGGCAGAGATCCAAACTCTTTAATGTACTTATCTGTTTCTTTGGCCAGCTGGTTGGTGTACTGCTGTTTCTGTTGCCTGAAGTGAGAAAAAAATATTACAGCCCAATGACAAAAGATCACTTGAAGCTACTACCCTGTCACTTGAATCATCCCTGATATTTTTTATGAAATTTGTTTTTTATGGACTAACTCTAATTTTTCCCCAGGTGTACAATCCTTTTGGGTTACAGTATTTGGTAAATATTGAAATAATAAATACTACAGGGATGGGTCTTTCTTCACAGAAGGTAGACAAGATAAAAAAAATAGAAGTTATTAAAAAATATGATGATTCAAATGAGAAGCAAATTAGTTACTGGATAAGGAAATGTCTGCTCCTTTGCGTGTGAAGTGGTGTGGTGGAGGAGCCCGTATCTGCCTCCAGTACCTGGGATTCAGGATAGAGCAAGTCCAGAGAACTGTCTTGTTCCCAAGCCTTAGGGCAGGGGTCGGCAAACTCTTGAGACCCAAGAGCCAATCCTGTCCCTCCTGACAACTTTAAAATCACTCAAGAACCTTACATATGTCTTCCCAAACAAATGAAATTTCCGTGATCTAAAATAATAACCTTTACATGTTTTCAATGTTACTTCAGAGCTGCACATTCACACTGAAAGAGCCAGCCACAATGGTGGGAGAGCCGCTGTGTGCTCACCACAGCCTTAGCGTGTATCTGGCTGTTCCTAATTACCTACGTATTTATAATCTATAGATACTTAGAAAACAGGGGAGTAAATAATAAATATTAGGATATTACATACCTAATAGCATATTACAAACCTAGAATAGATATCAGGTGACTCCATGCTAGCAATTTTACCTCCTAGTAGTACTATTATGTAAATTTGCTATTAAGAAAAGCTATTCTTTGTAAAGAGAACACTTAACCAAAGATAAGTTATATAAGCTATCTAGTTTATAAAATGGAAAGGTTTTCAAATAAAAGAAAATGCTTGTAAAAAAAAAGAAAATGCTTGTATTAATACGATACTTTATAAATGACCTCTGTATCCTTCACATATATAAATTTTTCATAAATTCATATATATGTAAATTCACATGTAGATTCTTACATGGACCTTTTGAAACCTTGTGCATTATAAGAAAAATTTACAAAATCTCATATTAAATTCAGATTTTATAAATTGTACATTGGGACTAACATACATACACTAAATAGCACACATGAGAAGCTTCAAAAAAAAAATTCATGGGAAATTTCTATTACTTTTAAATTGTAGTTTTCAACAAACTTTCTGAAGCTCCTTCATATATACAGATATACATACAACCTATCGTTGTCAAGTTAATTTCAACTCCTGTATAGCCTATAGGACAGTGTAGAACTACCCTACATGGGTCCTTGGCTTTAACCTTTACAGAAGCAGTCAGTCGCATCTTTCTTCTGCCATGGAGCACCTGGTGAATTCAAACTACTGATCTTTCCGATAAGAGCCAGCAGTTTAACAATGCTACACAAGGGCCCCTTATAAAATAACATAGCGTAAGTATATCTATTAGAAATATTTTTATTTCAAATTTTGCCATTCTAAGCACAAATCAGTCTCACTTTGTATCCTTTAAAATGATACAATACTATTAAAAGTATACTAAAGAATATCTCTTTTTGCTTGGTAAAGATGAATTGTAACTTTAATTAGAATTTACCAAATACCTTATCTTTAAAATGCTTTTTAAGATTTTAAAAAATTCTTGGAAAAGATACTTCAATAATCATATCAAGATCATCAGAATTTTCTCTATTAATTCTATCAAAACATTATAAGTACTAGGATTAGATAATTTCATTTTACTTTAATATATTATGACTTATTATTTGAGATTTTTTTATCTCCCTAATGATGTGTTCACCGCAAGAAAAATATATTTCTCAAACTGTACTTCACAATAAATATGAATTCTTATTATCCACCTTTAATGTCTCCCTTTGGCAATATTTCCTCTTATAAATAATATTGCCAGAAAATGCCACTACTTGCATATTACTTGAAATTGTAGCAGTAACATCACTGATTAGACTAAAGATTCAGGTACTGAAGAGTTGGTCAAATCATCAAACCCACAGAGATGTATTTTCCTCGTGAAAAAAACAGAAATAGCTTTGGGGCTCTTTCTCACTTTAAGTGTGTAAGACACAGATGAGGAAATCTGTGAAAAAGATCCAAAAAATCTATTAATATAACCAAGATAAAGTATTAAATGCTATTCTGCTCATAGCATATTAAGTACCTAGAATACCTGATGACGCCATCCTAGCAATTTTAATGGAATCCAATGATTTCTAAAATTTGAGAATGTAGATAAAAGTTTTTGTGAGGCTTGTTTATATTGCATATGTATAGGATCTCAACGAAATAAAAATGCAGTCCTGGGCGAGACCAATAAATTTCACTTAAACGGAGAAGACTAAAGTATGATTTTTTCGAAGGCTCTCAGAACTTGAAAGAAAGTCAACTGAAGAAGTTCTGCTCAACAGAGAAGGTAAGCTTCCCTATCAAGCACAAGACCCATAATGAACAATACTGTCATCTCCGGACATGGAAAAGAATCCCACAAAGAAATACCCTTGGTTGTCAATGTATGGCTAAGGCAACAGAAAAACCTAATTTTCCATTGTTTTCTCTGATAGATTACACACTTCTCTAATCATACAGCAGTCAACAGTTTTTTTTCTCCTCCTTTTTTCATATTAAATACTTACAGCTGTTGCCGCAATTCAGGCGAATCTTGAGGTGTTCCAAGTTGATTTAGAGTCCTTTGTATTTCCACAGCTATTATAATGAAAAATTAATGTTTGATTAATGTATAAAATATTAGGGAACAGAAATATATTAGAAATTAAGTTACACAATTGAAAATTTTAAAAATATATGAAATACAGATTTGGAAAACATTCTGCTTTTTTAAAGAAAAGGTAAATGGTTTGCTTATAACAAATTAGTGACAATATAGATAAATGTCCAAGAGAAAACTATGTGGGGATGTTAACATGTGGAACTGCCTTATCCAAAAATATCTTCTTCCTTCTGCTATCAACAGTGCCACACAGAAGTTCATTCTAATAAATGTGAAGGAAATAATGGAATTAAATTTTTTTTCATTTACCTCCGGGATAATTTGAGAGAAAGATGAGGATTTTACACCTGTGAAGATTTCCAGTCTGGGAAACCCACCAGGACAGTTCTACTCTGTCCTGCAATGTTAGTCTGCGTTGGAATTCACTTGAAGACAGTGAGTTTGGAGGAGGGAACACACAACAATTGATTCAGGCAAGGGCATTTAGGAGCAGTCAGACCACCTCAAATTACTACCATATTAATCACATTGGAATCTCAAAAGAAAAAAGATAACTTGTTCATTGATAAATCTGTTTGCTTAAAAACAAATGACCAACCAATAGAGCAACCTGACATTGTCACTTCCTGGCAAGACGAAATGAGGAAACGCAAGATGCCCCATGTATTCTTTTTGCTAAAAGGTTTAACGTTAGTCAGGAGGGTAAAAAATCCAGACCAATCGAGACTGGGTTCTGAACTTTTCAAATTAATATCTCGAAAAGTAGAAACAGAGATGAAGAAGTGAGAGAAGGCTGGTGGGCTGTCCTCAAACAAAGCCCACTACAGCACCCAAAGTTCTCAAACAGCCAACACTGGCTCGTCATAGTCTGACCCTGAACCAGAAAAAAGTAAGAAGCAATTAAAAAGAAAACTAAGTGTTTTTTTAAATGGTGAAATTTGAAAATGAAGAGAGAAAGAGATGCATTAAACAAAAGTTGAAAAACTTTAGTAACCAGTGAACCTAGATTATGGGTATAAAAACATTTATTGTACTATACCTTTTTCTGTAGGTTTCAAAGGATTGCTTGAGGGACTGAGTCCCGGTGGCATAGTAGTTGAGTGTGGGACTGCAGCCCACTGACTTAGTGGTTCAAATCCAGCAGCAGCTCTCCAGGAGCAAGGCTGGGTCTCCTATTCCCACCAGAGGGCAGTGATGACCTTCCCCCTCCCCAAAAAAAAAAAAAACCAAAGGATTGCTTGGGGGTTAAATACTGATGCTAAATCACAATCCAGAAGTCAAGGAGCACTGCAGCACAGAAAGTCAAAGGGGAACACACTGGTAATCCCTCTCAGAGAAGAGAAATTCATATTTTAAGAACTAGAAAAATTAGCAAATGTGCAGAATAGACAATGTACAATATCATTTTTTGGTCAATTATCCTTTAAAAAAAAGGCTAAGGCATTGGCTGTGTACACATTAGGCTGCTAACATGAGGACAGCAGTTTGTAACCACCAACAGCTTCCCAGGAGAACGACGAGGCTGTCTACTCCCATAAAGATATAAGGTCTTGGAAACCCACAAGGGCAGTGCTACTCTGCCACTTCATTCACAGGTGGTGAGAAAAAAAGAACTAAAGAGAAAGATAAAGTCATCCATTCTTTTTATTTCATTAATCACTGTATTATAAACCAAACTCCAACCTTAGAGGCATTGAGTGACTTCTGACTCCTAAGTGGCAGTGCATGACGACAGCGCAGTACTGCCCCCTGTGGGTTAAAAAGACCATGCACCTTGCCAGGAGCAGAATGCGTCATCTTTCACTGGAAAAGCAGACAGCAACTACACCGGCTGGGCTGGGTAGTAGGCTATCATTGAAAGGCTTTTAATGGTCTGAGAGGTACTGAGCAATTGTTTTTCTGAAAAGGGGGCCATGGGCCAAGCAAGTTTGGAACCTGCAATGTAACACACAGTACCAGCATTTTTTTTTGCCAGTTTCAAGGGCATTTCTTTTTGCTTTTACTTTGTGCATATGATGTATTCCTTTTATAGGACCAATAATTTTTGTTTGTTACTTTAAACTTACGCTTGCTTGTAATTAGTTCTGTATTTCCTTCTGACATCAACATGTTTTCTTAAAACTGCCAAAGGTGAAAGCTCCCACAAAGAAGGGGGCATGTGAATTAGGCAAAAAGGGTAGTGTGGTGTGAGGCTCTGTAAAGAGAGCCTACCATCTGGTCCATATATTGCTTAAAAAAAATCACCTGACATGAGAAAAATATTTAATAAATGACTAATCATTTGATGAGATACCTTACATCATATGCCAAAATAAATTCCCAATGAATTACTAACACAAATACTCTCTCCCATACAGTCCATTCTGACTCATGGTGACTCTATTATACAGGACAGAACCATCCCTGTGGGTCTTTAAGATGATAACGCTTTACAAGAAGAGAAAGCCCAGTCTCTGACCCAAGTAGCAGCTGGTGGTTTCAAACTGCCCACCTTGTGGCAGCCAATGCATAACCACTGAGCCCTCAGAGTTCTTTAACATAGTTACACTAGTGTTAATAACATGAATACTAGAACATAAAAAATAATGAACTGCTATGATGAAATGAACATGTATAGTTATTATATGATCTGAGATTTAGGGGTAAAATATTATCTAGGGATGAAAAAAGCGAAACACCTACAGACCAAGGAGGAAGATACTTACAAATTGGCCTAGAGAGAAACAAAACCAGACTATTAAACATATCAAGAGTTATTATGGGAAAAATGGTTCCATACCTGAGAGAACCGATCCAGAGCATATGAAAAGTAGCAGTCTTAATACTCCTAATATTAAAAAAAGAATCCTATAAATAGCTAAGGGGGGAAGGGAGGAAGCAAAGAAAAGAAGGGATTTAATCTTGCATTTTACAAAAGGTCTATAAACATGTATGAGAAATTCAAGTCCACTGACACTGAGTGTTTCACCTATCTGATGGGCATAAAGTAAGAAAGATAAGCAGATGAGAATAGAAATTGTTATAACCAAAAGTCTTTCAAACAAAGTCTAGAATGCAAAAAGAACCATAGATAACTAAGGAGAGGCTAGATAGGAGAAAATGGGACAAGAACAGCAATAGGACCCTAAATAATACTGTTAAATGGATGAACGGCAAAAAAAATAAAAGACTTAGATTTTTTGACTGAGTTTAACTTTCTAAGTTATTCATCTTGAAAAGGGCAAATGACTAATTATAAACAGTAGAAAAGCACAAAACCATGGGAAGAATTAAGTAGAACTGACAGCCCCAGTAGTAACCTAAGTCCATCTCCCTATTTCCCAAGTTCCCAGGAAATAGGGATTTTTAAAAGAAGGAAGAGGTCATTAGGAAGGCCCTGTGGGATTTTCAATTACAAAGCCGTAAACCATGAACAACCACTTTGGGGGTACGGTGGGGAGGGGGGAAAGGGGAATGCTCAGAAATGCCACCACAATGACAAAACAGGTCACTCTTTTCAGGGTGGTGCCTCTTCTCACAATCCCTGGTCCTGTCTGCAGAAGACAGTGGCCAAGTGACTCCAAGCTAGTCTATCTGATCATAGAAATCATACAGTCAAAAGTTTATAGAGCCAGTTCCCTGAAGAAAAACTCACCTGTACTTCAACAGAGGTGACTTTAAAGTGGAAAAGGATATTACACTTTTTAATACATGTACACATATACATAAAATGGAGAAAGAACAGTAGTTCCCACACATTCTTAGAGAAATGTACACTATTTCTTCACCACTCCTTAGGATGCATTCTTGTTACACTTGGGTCTACTGCCATCTAGTGGAGTATAAAAACTTTATGAGAATGAACACACAACCCAAATATACATACACACACACACACACACACATACATATACATACATACAGATATATATATGAAGTCTGCTGACATAGAATCAATTCCAAATCATAGCAACCCAGTGGTAAGCTAAAATAGAGCTGCCCTTTGGATTTCTGAAGCGGTAAATGCTCACGGGCGCAGACTGGCTCATCTTTTTGCCTTGACACAGCCGAGTGTTTCAAACAGCTGACCTTACAGTGAGCAGCCCACCAAACACATAACCACCTGGTGCCCTGGTGGCGATGTAGTGAGGTGTGGCAGAATAGGGTAGAAGAAGAAAGGAGGCCGGGAGCTATGTCTGAGCACAGCCTCATCATAATAGGAAGCAGAGATCAGCTATGGCCCTCTGTTGACTCAGCATACACACAATTGCTTTGCCATAAAATTGTCGACAGAATTTTGTATCAATGACTATATATACTGTTGCAACTTGTTCACATTCTTTTTTAATTGGGGATTGGGGACCATTTGAAGACGCCGTTTGACCAGTGAGAGGGGTCAGGGTATGGGCTATTTTAAGTCACAGCTAACTCCTTGTCATGGCGTCGATGCTGACTCTCAGTGACCCTATGGGACAAAGCAGAACTGCTTTCCTGTGGGAAAGCCTTGCGTTTCTCCCACGGGGCAGCTGGTGGTTTCCCACTGCTGACCTTGTGGGTAACAGGCCAAGCCATGACCACTGCACCACTGGGTCCTACTGAGTGCCTCGGCGAGCCCTAAGTGTGCATACAAGTCTTCAAACAAGCCTCTCCCTAGAACTGAGAAGAAAGGACAGCTACCATCTTCAGTAATAAAAAAGGGTTGGCCAACTCAAAACAGCCCAGGGGTGAAATTGTCAAGCACATACAAAAATACAAAGCTGAATAAACCCCCTGGAAGGTGATTGGTGAGCTATCACACAAGGAAGAGTGCAGTTTAACGCTAATCAGAAACCTGTTTGGAACCAGAAAGCTGGGTTTAGAAAGAGAAACACAATCGAGCTACTTCCTGGCTGTTGACCTTGGGCATTTTAGCTACTATGTCCGTGTTACCATTGCCTCAATAATCAAATAAAGAAAAAAAAAACACCATTGCCCAAATATTATGCAAATTAACAGAAAAATAGATGAATGATGCTTTTGCTTTAGCAAGATCTCAGTTCATATTCTGATAATGCCTGTACCGTTGTTTTTCATCAAGGCATACAGTACAGCAAGAATCACTCCTGGTGCTTGATACACAAGTCTGTATCTCTGCTCTCCAGTTCTTGCAGCTGGAAAGAAGCTGAGTATGTGCTCCTGTTTTGTTCTCTGACTCTTGGTGTTTGAAAATTTCGTCGTACTACTACTTTATCTTCTAAGAAATCTCACCTGGCAATCTTCTGTACAGCTCCTTGGCACCTCATTTCCCCCAAATATGGTAGCTGCTTGATGTTCATGCAAAAGTTTCAAAGGTTTCATGACACCTTTTTTGTTTTTTACTTTCCTGATGCCCTTGATGCCAACAATTGGTCTGACTGTAAGTAATGAATAACCTCTGATAGAATTAAGAAAATAGTATTGATAATGGTTATCAGTTAATATTAGACACAATAACAGATAATTAAGAGATAATCAGTCATCTGAGTGACAAATATCTAACAGCTACATGCTGTGATACAATTCAAATAAAGAATAGAAATGAAACAGAACTATAAAAATTGAAAAAAAAAACCACTGAAAAATAGGAGAAATCAAATCCCTTCTAATCTCAAGTCTGTCCTCCTCAATGCAACTCTCTGTTTTAAGGGACAATTTGGAGTATTACATGAGGTGACAGAGATGGAAACACTTTGGAAGTGGCATTGTTTTCTGTGAGAATACAGGGTGCTCTTAGGAGTAAGTTTACTTAAATTAGAGTGAGACTACAAGTCTATTATCAAGCACAAAGCAAAGAAGAAAAAACATGTCTCACTCAAAAATATTCACATCAGCTAACGGAAGAAAACAAGTAGAACAGCAATATAAGGAGGCTTTAAAAAGTCAAACGTGCTAATCAGTTTAATATACCAAGGAAATGTGTGTGTGTATATACATACACACATATTGAAAAAGGTACTATAATTCTACAAAGCACATGGCAATGGCAAAATTTTTAAAGACTCTAGAAGACAGATATAAAAATAGTGGTGGGTTTTTTCCTCCAATGTTTCATATGATCTAGTGACTCCAACGGGGAGCTTATATTCTCTAGGTAAAATAATGAAAACTGACCCTGAAAAGTGAGGAAGTCAGATGGATTTTCTAAAGAATGGGTCAGGGGTGGCTGGGAGTAACCAGGGCACCTGTTCCTGTTCTGTCCTTCGCAGCACTAGAATATGTACAAAGTTAGCCTGCTACTGCAGAAGCCAACTCAAATGTAGAATAGAAATATTTGTTTTCTATTTTTTCATTGGTTTTTCTTCCCAGCCATGCCAAAGGCAGAAGAGCGTGCAGGTTGACAAAGTGGTAATTTACGGCAATTTAAAGTTCTTGTTGATTAACAACGGGATTTGTGTGAAGGCATTATTCTTA
This sequence comes from Nesogale talazaci, assembly GCA_004026705.1. Classification (NCBI taxonomy): domain Eukaryota; kingdom Metazoa; phylum Chordata; class Mammalia; order Afrosoricida; family Tenrecidae; genus Nesogale; species Nesogale talazaci. The sequence goes on along the minus strand of PVJH01001433.1, from coordinate 35,156 downwards.
AAATAAATCAACAACAACAGGACAAATTAGATAATAACCTTAAACAGGAAGCATTGATAAGAACTCAGAAAAGGGCGGGGAGAATGGTTGTGCAACTCAGAGAATGTACTCAATGCCACTGACTTGTACAGAGATTAACTGGTGACTGATTACAAAAACAAGGCATGTGGAAACTGTATGCAAACAGTCCTTTGGATCTCTACCTGAAGAAAACATTGCAAGGCTTGTTGCTCTTCACAAAGGAATCCCAGTCCTGAGATTTTACCATGTGGACCTGCTCAGTTTAAGTGCTGTGCAAGAGTCTAGGCCAAGAAGTAATGAGGGCTCAGAGGAGGAGTTGGCCCCGCGAGGATGGGATTTCTGTAAGTAGTCAACATGCCAGCATAGAGCAACAAAGGACAACATGAACCTCCGTGGAAAAGGACAGCAGCGCTTGCTACAGAGAACGCCTGATGGGGGCTAAAAAGTGTTCCCCTGAAGTAGACGCAGTGGAATTTGCCACCTAGAGCATCAAGACACCTTTTACAAATCTATGAGGCAACTACAGAGTAGACGCACGAGAACCCATGAATGAGTTGAGGAGAAAAGGTAAACAGAGATAGCATGACGAGGAGCCCGAGAGGGCACAGGGAACTTGTGCTTCACACTGTGCAAGCCCCACTGACGGCTTTTGTCATTTTTGGCGCCCTCGCTCTCCCTCCTTTACACTCTCCTGGTTGGGCTCCTGGCTGCATGTCACTCTCACTCTGTTGCTGTCGTGAGGTGCCCGCGTCGGTTCCGGCCAGGAACATGCCCCACAGAAGGAAACCCTGGACGCTCCTGCACACCCTCACAAGAGCTCAGGCCGGAGCCCACGGGGGCAGCCGCTGTGTCGATCCGTCTCTTTGAGGGCCTTCTCTTTCTCACCGCCCGTCTGCCTTACCAAACACGATGCCCTTCTTCAGGGACGGCGTCTACACGGCCCTGCCTCATTCTGGGCAAATTTAATACCAGTTTTGATGATGTATAGTCCACTATGTGGAAATAATTCCCTTCCAGTAATCTTGTCCTTCACTTGTCTTAGCCATTCAAGTTAGTAAAAAATATTTCCTCATTACTAATAACTATAATTTCCATAATCAGTTTCATACATACCACTTATAAATCACCATCTCCCTAACATGCTTAGCTCACTCCCACAGACACACTGACTGTACCAATCCTCTAATCTACCGGGCCCTAAAGATCACGGGACTGATCACTTTGACATTTTCCCTTCGCCCCTAAAGTTTTCACCTGCCCTCCAGACTCAACTTACCTCCGGCACCTTCCATCATCTAATTGCTCCTTTGCTACAAGTTTCTTGCTCGACTTCCTTTATCTGAATCACTTGGCAAGTACTAAGATGCCCTTTATGCCCGGTGGTCTACCTCCTCTAGATCCACAATGTTCCTCAGCCACACTTTGGTTCCCCTCAGAATAACAGTGTGTGGCCTCAAAAGTGCCAAGGACCAACCAGTCTTAGTCTTAGTACCCCAGCTCACACTCTGTGCTCCAGGCACCTGAACCTTCTCAGTACTTTTAAGGTCCCCCCTGCGGGCCCCTGTTCTTGTTGTTCCCCTATGAAGTCATTCTTTCTCCAAATGCCGTAAAGCTTGCTCCCTTACCACTTTTAAACCTCTGCTCAACCCTTAGCATCGCTCTCCCTCGTTCTCATGTACTCTGCAAGTGCCATTCCCTCTCCAACACACTGGACCTCTGCCCATGCCTTTTGGTTGCTTTTATTGAAATCTATGTCTCTACACTTAGTGAAAAGGGAGGACAGAACTGCCAATGAGATAAGGGCAGGAGTGTCACACGTGGTTTCAAGAAACAAAAACTAAACAGCGAAGCCTACCTGCCCCTGCCTGCCTCCCCCAGCAGCACCAAAGATGATGTGCACAGGGCGGAACTGTCACAAAGCGCTTGAGTAGCTGTTTACACATAAGCAGAAACTGCGGGTCAGCATCGACTCAATGGCAACGAGTTTTATATGGTTCTATTTTATTCTTTAATTAAAAAGATGCTACAGGATACAATTGCACTGACCAAATTAAGTACGTTTAAGGCGTAAAGGCCTGATTAGTGTAATTATTATATTTAACTAAGTTAAGTGGTGAAACATATCCATAGAAGACTTTATCCATGCAGCCCATCACTTGGCTGGATTGATATGGAACTCAGAAGGATTCAATTAAAGCAACATACACACATAAGCACATAATTTTAGGAGAAAAGGACCAGGAGCAGGGAGTCTCACATAATCCAAATCCATAATAAAACAATCAAAGATAATAGGGTTTCCTCCTCAAAATAGAAAAATCACAATCAAATATTTGCAGAAGTTGGGTTATGGTAAACAAACATTATCAAGTGACATTTTAGAAGAGAGATAAGAATAACAAAACATCTAAATTCCTGAGCAAATTCATATTTTCGGTGAATTTATTGTTTCTCAAGACTAGAGTCCTTTAAAAAGAAAGAGAGATATCAGTGAGGTGAGCTTCCTTTTTGTGCAATCATGTGATAAGGAGCAAAAACAAGTTTCCTCTTCAGCAGACCCTAAATAAGAGAACTATTACCACTCTCAAAAGTAGCAAAATAACTCATCTTTACAGACAGCTGCTCATTCCATTCCAAAGTCTCATCAACGTTAGTGAAACAAAGATCACACACTGAACCTTCTTATTAATCAAAGTATGAGGCCGGCCTTGGAACCTAGTTACCAGCCACACTGTGTTTTCCCTGCCTAATTCTAAGCAAGTCTGTGTTGGATGAATAGCTTTCATCTGCAGGAGATAAAGAGGAACATGGTGAGACAATAGAGATTCAATGCTAACATTTTCAGGATACTCCTTAGACTTCATCATACAAGCTTCTGTGCACACTGGATGCAGCACTGGAAAAGCCCTAACCGGCCCTGGCATTGCAGGGGCTGCAGTCAGTGCTCAGCTGCTAACAACAGGCAGGCAGTAGATGCCACCAGCGGCTCCACTGGACGACAGTTCCACTCTGTCCCTCCGGGTCCCCAGGACTCAGAATCCAGTCTACCACACAGCAGTCTGTTTTCATGCATTTTAGAAGGTCCTATGTCCCCACATTTTCTAGAAAAGACATACACACCAACTAGTAATGTAACCTTGAGCAGAAAATTTATGCACCACACATTCTGGAGTGTAGACCTTATGCTACCCATGGATTTTTGTTCCTCTTTCAAACTATGTCGTCTTTGCTCAGATTTTTTTTAAATTCTCATCTTTGCCTGTGGTAAGACTATTATGATGTGCATGCATGGAAACATTTTCTTACCTGGCAGTGCTTCACGGCCAGCTGTTCTCATTTCTATTTCTCTATTTCCTTAAACTTTTTCCACACTGGAATCCCTTGCAATGTTTGGTCCCTAAAATTCTTCCTTCCCCTATGAACTGAAAAAAATTATGCACACACATTTGTGGAACTCCAGCTGGTCTCATGAATGGCTGTTTCCATTGTGGGCTCCAGAGCATGCACTGTAGGTGCAGGTGGGCTCACTGGTCTCAGAGCGTCCGTGAGAAACTTCAGATCTCTTAAAAACCTTTGATTAAAACAATGGTCTGTTAAAATTGGAGAGGCCCTTAATCTAGCCCACAAACAATGGGGACATCACTGACGACATAAGAAAGTCACGTGCTGGAAAGTTAAATCGCTTACTCAAAGTCACTCTGCTACTGGGATCGAATTTCAGGAAGTTGGAATGCTTGCACACAGTTTGCCTCGGAGAAGCTTTTCCTCCTGGCTCACCGATCGTCCTAATTCAACAGTCTTCTCAAAACATGCCATCCCAACCAGGGAACTGCACAATAAACCACAGTAAGATTCCACTGTGGCCAAAATGACGAAAAATGAAAAGCCTAGCAAGGCCTAGGGGTGAGAAAGCGCTGGATGGAGCACTGCAGGAGTATACACTGGAGAAATCGCTATCGGAAGCGGTTCTGTGCCCCTGCAGAGCAATTGTTCACTGGGTTCTCTATGCAACAAACAATGGGTAAGAAAGGTCAGAGAGGCATTGTCTGTGAGGGTGGAAAACACGGAACCTCTGCCAATGCTCACCCAGGTTATAGCTGGGTGCCAACACATGGGTTCTGACTGCCAGGGACCCTCTATCCAGCCCTGCACCCTCCTCACAAGTCATGTCTGGTCCCACTGCTGTACCCCTTGTGTCAACCCATCTCCTGGAGGGTCTTCCCTCGCTAATGACAGAAAGGATATATAATCATCTCTGGTATATATGAATATGAAATGGAGTCGAGAAATGAAAACAAGGGAGCTACAAAATCCTACAAGTCGCAACTACATCCAACAACAGACATGCATCACACACGCCTAGTGAGAAAAACAAGCCCAACACAAAACAAAACACGCGTACCACAAACACCAGGTCTAATCATCATTTGACATCAAGACACTGTTTACAGCAATAACAGAGGTGGGGACAAACCCGAAAGAGGTGTTAGGGAGCCAGTAATGTTTTATTTCTTAAATCTGACTAGAATCCTTTCTGATAGAAAACTGCTACGTGCACTCATAATCTACATTCTACTCAATATAGACATTATATATATTGTGTTATTTTATTTACATTTGTTTTTAAAAGTTCAAAAGTACTGAGGGGTTTCAAAAAGTTCTTGTGAAAACCAAATTAAGAGAATTTTTCCAAGAACTTTCCAGCTCCCTCGGAGACCCCTCCCCTCAGTGTGAGATGGATTTCAGTATCATTCATTCTGCTTCTTTCGAAACCATGGCCACTAACCTTCCTGATAGACAGCCTTCTGTGTGTTCTGATAGTTTTATTGTCTATTGCTTGTATTGGAGCCATAGACCCACCTGGCCCCTGTGAATCCGTCCTACTCTGAATGACCTTATTTAACAGCCTGAGCCATTTCCACCCACAAAGGCTTCCTTATCTGTGTAGCATATTTCCAAGTAAAATTTCGTCTCAAAGGAAATTTCCGAGGGGTGAGAATGTCAGATGAGTATGCTCATTCCCTGACAGTGTAATAAAAATGCTTCCTTTTTGCAATCACCCTATGGCAGGCTTGAGAAGTAAAAGAGCCCAAATTCACTGCCATTGAGTTGATTTTGACTCGTAGGAACCATACAGGACAGAGTAAAACCAGCCCTGTGGGTTTCTAAGACTGTTAACTCTTTAAGAGAGTAGAAAGCCTTGGCTCCATATCATGGATCGAGTGCTGGTTTTGAACTGTTCACTGGCCACTATGCCACCAGGGCCTCTTTTGTGGGAATTGAGAGTAAGCATTTTTAAAAGTTAGCTCTTGGGTGACAATAGGTGTCATTTGCAGCCATCGCCAGTCCACTTTGAATCACTGGCTCCCTGGGATAAGAGAGACAAAGTGCTACCTCAGGAGTGACGGCAGACAAGACCTTTATCTGGTGAGTCAATGTGCAACAGCGGCAAGATAACCTTGCCAATGCTGCTACAGAGTCAGCAAAACACTCACACCCAGAGCACAGAAATATTTCCTCCATCTTTTTAATTGCCCCGAGGAAAAGTGCACAGCGAAAACTCTCATAAAGTTCCAATTTGCTGTACCTAATTTAAAAGCTAATCCTTATACAGTCACACTGTTTTAATCTAGTTATAGTTGTACCTAATATGCTTCATATTTAAATATCTACAATGCTGAATGTAAATTACCTTAATAGGTTAACATACTTTACTACAAAGGCAAATAAAATTATAGATTTTTTTCCAACTAGTTAAACCAAAAGAATATGTAAGTATGAAATCATTCTGTTTCATGTATTCTACTTTTTGGCAGAGAATCAAGTACCAGGTGATAATATCAGTTGAATAAAGGGAACTTTCTTTTACACTTTACTAAATTGCAACCATTATTCTTTGGTCCCTCCAAGCATCAAAACTGTTTATTTTACCTTCTCTTGTAGGATCGGGAAAAATCATACAACTCAACAGTCTACAAGTGCTGACTTATCTTAATGAAGTCTAATCTGAAAATAAAACTGTCCCCACTGAGGCACTAAGGAAGATATGGGCTTTAGCTGAACAGGTTTACTTATTCAAACTCCACCTCTCAGCCTAAGCTGTCCCTTTACAGACTCTTCTCCTTAGATTTCTTTAATGAAGCCATGTAATTCACGCCGCGGCTAACGTAAAGAATAGGAGCACCTGGGATTGGCACAGAGGCTCGCTTGAGTGGATCGGCTCCAGTGTTGTCAGCATGACCAGATGGGGGAAAAAAGTGAACCGAGAGCTGCCACTTCTTCCTTTCACTTCCGCACACTGCCCACGCAGCTCTGCCCAAGGACACACAGGACGGCAGGCTGGACTTCCAGACAGTGAGTTCCTCCACCTAAATCTTCACTTTTCTGCCTTTAGATGCTTAAGCTCAGGATTAGAACAAAGTACCCCATGCTGGCTGAGCTTCCATTCGTAATTCTGAATTACAAATGAGCAGTCAGCCTGCCAAGGGCTTTTCCCCATTTCCCTGGGTAGTACATTTTACTCATGATCGAAAGTCATCAAATGTTCCCTCATATGCTATTTAAAACCAGACCCACGGCAAGGGTTCTCGTACCACCCGTGAGCCTACAGAGTGAACGGGAGACCCTCTTTCTTCAAAAGCCCATTCCTTAAGACCTTGTTTCCTCCAAAAAGACTTCTTTTGCAATTACACCTTTACTTTTGTCGAACTAGTCTCTCCCTTACTTCTGGATCGTAGCTATTATACAAATATTATTTTGTGACACAACACACACACACACACACACACACTTTCCTTTGAATCACCTACAGTAGCCAGCTAATTGCCTAAGAGTATCAGTTCTTCCCTCTCCCAGATGAAGCAAACATCAATTTCTGTGAGCACACAACGATCCAGATAAAAGATGCTTTCAGCCTTCTGAGCAGCAAGGCAGAGCCATGGAAGAGCCGTCAAGAAACTACACTGTACTGCACTGGGAAATCCTGCTACCAAAGACACACGTGAAGTCTTAAAGAACAATGCCACATCGAAGACTGAAATGCAGGTTCCTGATACAAGCCGTGGTACTGCCATTGTCTCGGACGCCCGTGAAAGCTGGACGAGGTGGACGAGGGTAGAACCGTCACAATGGAATGAAGCTGCTGGAAAAGAACACTGAAAGTGCCGTGGACTGACACTAAACAAACTGATCTTAGAAGTAGTCTCGCCAGAGTGCGCCTTGGAAGAGAGGCTGGTGAGACTGGGTCTCGTGTACTTTAGACACGTTGTCAGCAGAGAGCTGGACCTGAAAAGGTCAGCATGCTGGGCAGAGACTGGAGCGAGAAAAGCCCCTTGACAAAATGCACTGACACAGCGACTCTGACAATGGACTCGAACCTCACAGCAGTGGGGACGGCGTTGGATCTGGCGTGCGACTAAACCTCAGTTCCCATCACTGACATAAGCAGAAATGAGTAGGAGCCTGGGATGGCAGGAGATGGTTCTCCCTCCCTCCCTTTGTCTTCTATTTCGCACGTGGATACAGTTTTCAAAGTTATCTGTGATCTCCACTTTGCCAAGTCTGATTCTCAGCTTCGGTCTTACTCAGCCTCTTGATGGCGTTAGGCACACTAGACGCCTTAGCTCATTTCTGAAACATCCTTTTGAATTCGGGAAATCTACAATATCCTGCTTTTCCGTCTCCTGCCAGCCATTCACTCCTCCGACTCTGCTGGTTTTTCCCTGGCGCTCCCCAAAGTCTACCGTTTTAAGGCCGTACCTCTCTTCTCTTACCCACGTTCATTGAGATTAATTGCGATGCAATTTCAAATAGCATCTATACTCTGAAATCCAAACTTATGTCACAAACTCGAAATTGACATCCTGATGTATGTCTAAAAGACACTTCAAAATTTATTTGGCCAAAATAAAATTCCTCCATTTCTCCTGAGTCTCCGTCCTTCCCATCTCAGTACACACTGCTCATGACCCACCCAGCTGTGCAGAGCAAAAAGGATGGTGCCAGAAAAAAATATATAAAATAAAAAAAAAGGATGGTGCCACTTTAGACGCGTCTGCTTTCCTCCACCCCCAGTTCCATTCATCACCAAGGCCTCGTGGCTCTCCTCACAATACATCCATCACTTGTCTCCTTTTTTTCTTTCCCCTGCTGCCAGCCTTGTGTAAGCCAACATCAATCGTCTCTCACTTATGCATTCTTCTCCTGTTCCTTTGGGTCCCCTTGAAGTCTAGCACCAGCGGCCAAAATAGTGTTTTCAAAATGGAGATCAGAGCGTCTCTCTTCCTTTCTTAAGATCTTCCAGCAGATTGCCACTTAAAACCAAATCCAAACCGTCGAACTGGCCAAAAAGTTCCAATATGACACTGCTGCCTCCTCTCTAATCTATGCCTTCTCTCTAATCTATGACCCAACATCCCTTTCCTTAAGTACTGCATTCTGGCTACACAAATTTCTTTCTTTTGCTCCCAATTTTCCGAACACCTCCAGCTCTGCATAGCTTTATGATTGCTGGTATTATCTATTTCCCCATCCTGAAGGCATCATCCTTGTATGTTCTCACCATCAACACTTCCTCATCCACATTAAGGAAACCATGGGTGTGAACTCACTCTCACACCATCTTCATTTTTTTCCCCTCGCTGGAAGTCAGGTTGGGCATTCCTTTTTCTTCCTTTTGTATTCTCATTCTACACTGCACACTGGAGAAGAATATTGAAAGTACCATGCACTATCAGAAAAACAAACAAATGTGTCTCCCCAGAAGTACAGCCAGAATGCTCCTTCGAGGCAAGTATAGTGTGACTTTCTCTCACATACTGTGGGCACGTTGTCAAGAGAGCATCAGTCCCTGGAGAACCCCATGCTTGGTAAAGCAGAGAGGTGGCAAAGAAGAGGAGGGACTCTGATGAGATGGATTAACACAGTGGCTACGCAACGGGTTCAAAGAGACAGCAGACGAAGTGGGAGATGGTGCAGGACAGGGCGGTATTTTGTTCCGTTGGACATAGGGTCACAATGAGTCAGCGCCACCTCAAGGGCACTGAACAACAACCGCAGCAGTGTACCTTGTGTGAGAGCAAGGCCTTTTGGACCCTGTTAACTACCGTCTCTCCAAAGTCTAGACAGCTCCTGATAAACATAGGTGCTCGTTAAAGACTTTGAATGAACAAGGCAGAATCTCAAATTAAAAGTTCCTTGACCAGGATCATTATAATGATTAAGACTCTTTATAGACCTGAAAAGTGTGTGATTATCAAAGGCCACACACTTTAGTAACAGAGACCTCTCTGTTCTTGATATAGTCAACCCAGCTCCAAAAAGCCTGGATTATTAAAAAAATTCCTTCTTTCAAGTCTGACCCCTTATCATTTCCATTTATTTGGGGAGGTCTTCATGCTGGTAGTACGAATGGTTAAGCACTGGCTGGTAACCAAAAATTGGCAATTTGAGTCATCCCAAACAGAAGTACTAACTCAAGCTGTGGCATTTTCATATCAATGTGAAAGTGGAACACAGAATAAGGAAGATTCGAGAAAAATTATGGTGCTAGTGAAGAATACTGCAAGTGTCTTGGATTGCCAAAAGAACAAACACACCCATCTTCAAAGACTATGCCTGAGAAACAGGGATGGTGAGACGGCATCGTTGCTAGGAGATGATATGTTATTAGGAGTGACCAGTCCCTGGAAAAGGACATCATGGCTTGGTAAAGTAGAGGGTCATGAAAAAGAAGCAGACGCTCAACAAGATGCATTGACATAGTGGTTGAAGCTAGGGCTGGACGAAGAGGACAATTGTGATAATGGCACAAGAAGAGACACTGTTTCGTTCTGTTGTCACAAGGTTGTTATGAGTTAGATGTGACTTGATGGCACCTTACACCATCAAGAGAAGGAACTTGGAAGCCAAGGACCTGGTGATCTGCTGAAAAATTAGTTACTGGAAATCCTATAGAACACAGCTGAGTTACCATGAGCCCGAATGAACTCAATGCCAACAATTACACTCTACATGGTGTAAATGGTCAAAGCACTCGATTGTTAACTCACCCATAGGCACAACAGAAAGAACTGGTCATTTCTGAGAAACCAGCCATTGACAACCCTCTGGCTCTACTCTGACACACACAATGTCAACATGGGTTGGAATCACCTTGACAGTAACTCACTTTATGTTCATGGAGAACATATTTTTTTTCTGTTCTGCTTGCAAGAGTAACTCAAGTGTCTATAGGAGGGGGCTATACTTTTCTTGTCTTATAGTCCTATTCTTCTTAATGGCTCTTCCTATGAGACAGTGCTGGGCCTTACCCACCATCTTTCCTTCACTCCATGATTGCCCCAGATCACTCACCTGTGATCCAAGATAACTACTTTCATCTTGCTGGATCAATTGAGCCCTGTTTCTCAGGGATATGACTTTTAATGGGTCTAACTTAAGTTACCCCTTATGTTCTTCCAGCTCACATTCACCCACAATCTCCAATCCCTATGTCTTCCACAACAAGTGCTGTGTTCCTTTAAAATCTCAGTACACTCAGTCCAGAGAAGATGCCCTCCCTTGTGATATCCTCTTCCTTAGGTAACTGACACCGTTTATCTTTCCCAAAATAGACCAGTGGTTCTATTACTCTATAGAAGTTCTCTTGGTCTTCTTTCGTGAGTGAAGTTCCTGGTCTCCAACACACATAAATGAAAACTACAAGCCACTGTATGTTTCACATAGTATCCAGTGTCACCTGCAGAAGACCTGGTACAATTCTAACCAGCAAGAAGAAAATCATAAAAAGGAGAACAGACCTGAAGCTACAAGGGCTGAAGCTACAAGGTAGAGACAGTGCTAGTGCACTGGGAAAAAGTGGAGCAATCCTTGATGAGGTACTGGTGCTGTAACTCCAGATCTGGGCAACACGAGACATTGAAGCTCGTCATTCCTTGCTCTTCTGAGAAGAGTAAAGAAGGGAAGTGTGACCCCAACTCAGAATGAAAGTACTTTTACATAATTGAGTGCATTGCTTCCTTTTTATAACTGGTTTAAACTACCTGAATAACTCTTCCCACCAAAATTTACTAGCATTGCATTGAAATCATCTAGAGTAAGAATTGTAGGGGGGATTAATGATGACCATATATCTTTCTTAATAACGCACACCATTTCTATCAACTGCTCCCTCCTCCCGGGAGATATTTTTATAATTGCTGTTTTCATAGGATTTGGAAAATATGTCAAAGCATTTATAAGATATGTGAAAAGACTGGCAGAAGGGTACTTCCTCTGGGGGAGAATGAATGGTTGGTGAACAAACGTGAAGGCACACGCTCTGCATCACAATACAGTGGATGAGTGGGCAATGAATGCAAAATGGAATAAAGAAGCACTGGAATTTCCCCACAAACTTGGCAAAGTCGCCTCATACACAGTGTGATCATTTGCAACCACCCTCTCTTTCAGCAGCTCATTCTCATATTTCTATGAAGAAAGTCACCATCAGGAAGTAGACACAAGATGGAAACATGTAACATCGTCTGAAGGAGTTCAGAGCAATGCCCAAAGGACCAAGCACAGAGGAAAAAATGTCTAGAAAAAATTCCCTAGTGTGTGATTAACTGTGACTAGCAACACAAAAAATTCAAAAGTCTGTTATCTTGTCTATAATTTCTTTTTGCATATTTTGACCTGGAATATTTCTGATATTAAGAAATGCCACATTGTACCATTCTACGGGTGTTCGGCAGGCCTCTGACAGATGTAGTCAATGCCATTGTTAAAATCTGCCTCTAAAAAAAAATCTGCCTCCATCATTAAAATGTACCCTCTTAAATTCTTTCCTGCTCATTAATTATGTATTATGAGCTTGCCCTTTACAAAGTAACCTGGATCCTATCCAACTGGATTTTATTTTTAATAAACACATATCCTTTAAAGTCCTGACAGTGTGAAATAATTTAAAATCCTATGGGATTCAGTTAAAGAAGTTTCATTAATCTCATTTAGAACCAAATGGTTTTTGAGAAAATATAAGCATCCTTTTTGACCTGGATTTCATTCATGTGCCTACCACTGGTAATCCATATGATGTTCCATTCAGTTAAGAATTAAAAACAGACCAATTACATAAGCCCATTTAAAAATCAACTCACAACATTGTGTGATCTTCTGGATGTTGGAAGAGATGCGCTGGGCCAGCAGGGCAGGGTCACCACCGATTCCTGGAGTGTAAGACATGGCTGACGTGCTCACTCTCCAATGACATCAGATGTGGGTGGGATGTCGAGATTCTTTTCCAAGCAGTCACCTAAACAGCACAAAAGGAAAGGCACATAATTGCATTTTCAAATTTTTTAGTTTACATTTTTTGTAGTGTCAATGAGACTACAAGCAAAAAACGATAAAATTAGCAGAAAATCTAGCAATAACAAACTGTATTATCTAGAGAAAACATCTGAACAGTCCTGCTACAGATGTTAAGCAATTAAAATAAGATCCCAAATGCATATTCCCTCTGAAAAAGCCCCTTCATCTTCGCAGGGCATCTTTCACAGGTTCCTTTTGTCTATATAGTACTATTTATTTTAACTTAAAGTAACCTACAAGCAACACTAATATACGACTAGGGTATTATTTTTTCCTTTCACTACCCTCTAGAATGCCTATTGGCACAAAGCAGGCATTTACATATTTGTTCCATGAATACAGGCCCCAGGCTAGCCCTAGAAATGCCACTACATCAAATTTAACACACACAAGTTGTTAATGGGTTAGCAACTTATGATTTGGTTGGTCTCTACTAGAGTGGAAAAAGGTAGAATTTGAGATTGCCGAGCCAACTACTGAGAAGAAAATGACTGTCGTGTAAAAGGGTCAGCACACCCGCCCAACAGAGTAAAGCAAAAGAACAAGTCTCCTTTTCCAGAGTTCAGCATTGTAGAGCAGTAAACAAAGCTGGCATCATCTTCATCCTACTCAGGGACTCAAAACATAATCTCAAAGAGGTGTCCTGTGGCAAGAATAAGTTTTAACTATCTCAGCATCCATCTTTTCCTGACTTGTGTAAAGTGAGGTGCAATTTCTAAGCCAACTCTATACTAGGAGTCTGCTATGTACTTAGAAATAAAGTAAGCACAGGGAAGATAAAAATAACAGATTAAAATAAACTATCTCCTAGAAGCAAATTTGTATTTTAGGAAAAGTTATGATACAGATATATATATATATATATATATATATATATATATATATATATATCAATAAAAGGTTAACTCAACAATTCCCCCCCTTCCCCCCAGACACACACACACTGCCATCCAATCCGTTTTGCTCATAGAGACCCAAAAAGAAAGACCAGAACTCCCACTGTGGGTTTCTGAGGCTATCGGTCTTTATGGAAATAAAAAGTCTCATCTTTTTCCCAAGAAGTAGCTCTTGAATTTTGACCTGCTGACCTTGCAGTTCACATGCATGATCTACTATGCCAGACAGGGATCCGAATAAAAGATTAAGGATTATGTAAAAACTGATGGGTTGCAAAAAGGGCAGTAAAGTACACTTGAAACAAAGATTGATGAAAATCAAAGACGACCACCTTCAAAATCAATTTCATCTCAGTATAAAAAATTAAAAGTCCTCACAATTGGACCCCAAGGCAACATCAAGGTAAATGGGGGAAAGATTAAAGTGGTCGAGGGTTTCACTTTACTTAGATCCAAAGTCAGTGCCCATCCAAGCAGCAGCCAGGACATCCACCAATGTTCTGCACTGAACAAGTCTGCTGCACAAAATCTCTTTAGAATACTAAGAAGCAAAGATGCTACCTTGAGGACTTAGGTAAAGGTCATGGTATTTTCAATCTCTTCCTACGCATAGGAAAGTTGGAGGAGTAAGAAAATAATTGATGCCCTTGACTTAGGATGTTTGTGAAAAATACAAATATCCCATGGACTACGAACAGAATGAACTGCTTTAAAGAAAGGTGGCCAGTATATTCCTTAGACATCAGGGTGACAAGACTTCATCTCACATATTTTGGACATGGTAGCAAGAGAGACCAGTCCTTGGAGAGGGATTCCATACTAGGAGAAGCAAAGCATCAGCAAAAGAAAATGATCAGACATAGTGTCTACACTAATGGGTTATAACATAAGAATAACTGTCAAGTTTTGCTCTATTATACATAATTCATTGCCTCTGTACTGACAGAGAAAGCTGTCACAGAAAAGGGAGGGTCTTCGCTAGCGGGTTCAGTTGACTTGCTACAACCGGGAGCCACTGTAGGTTTCTGGGCAGGAGAAGAGGCCACAAGGAGATCAATGTCGTTAGAGTCTCACAGAAACAGCACCGGCAGGGCAGTAGAATAGCTGAATTGGACAGATAGATACAGTTGCACAGGCCCCATGCAGAAACTCTGCCACATTATGAAATATGTCTGCCCACTTTAGAAGTTCTGCAAGCTTTTGGATGCTTTTGATTCTTCTCTATTATCCCAATGGACCGGGTTATCTAATTGGGACCCACCAGCTTTCTCAAATCCTAGAGGTAAATTCCAAACCAATTTAAGTGGCAAATTCCAAACCAATCTTATAAATGGGTACTAATTCAAACCTCAACCCAGAGGATAAAGTGCTACCGCAGGTATGAAGAAGAAAGTTCATCCAAATAGCCTTGGACTTGGGCCTGTGGCAACCTGAAGAGCTGGGATCCGAACAGCTGGATCTGGGAATTCTGAGTATCCTCCAAAGGATCCACCAGACTCCTAAATTCCCTATCTTTTCTTCAATAAGAGTTTTATTGAGTTATAATTCACACAACAATTTATCCATGTAAAGTATACAAGGCAATGGTGGTTAAAATATTTTCAGCAATACAATCATTATCACAATCAGATCGGGGCATTCCCATCACTCCAATAGGAAACCCTGTACCCATTAATAGCCATCCTCCGCTATCTCTCACTCACCGCAGTCGAGTCGAAGTCAACTGCACAATGATCCCAAAGGGCAGGACAGAACTCTCCACTTGGGTTTCCCAGACTGTAACTCCACAGGAGTAGAAAACTTCATTGTTCTCGAGCAGAGCAGCTGGTGGTTTCAAACTGCTGACCTTGTGGTTGGCAGCCTAATATGTAATTACTGTGCTACCAGGGCACCGTAGGAACCCAAGTCACCAGTAATTTACTTCTTCTTTGTAGTTTTCCCTATGTGGTCTTTTGTTACTGACTTCCTCCCAGCAGCATAAGTCCAGTTATGCATTGGACTGCTAAATGCAAGGTCAACAGTGTGAAATCACTAGCCACTCTATAGGAGAAGAGGTGAGAAGTTGTTACCTACTCCAGTAAAGATTTACAGTCTCAGAAATGCACAGGGGCGAGATTCCTATGAGTCAGAACTGACTTGATGGCACAGAGTTTGGTGTTTGATTTCCTTTTCTCATGTTTTAGAAGCCCTTCCATGTTGTTGTCATGATGTCATTCTTTTTCATTGCCAAATAATTTTCTATGGAACAGGTATGTCACGTTTCTGTACCTACTGATCAGTTAATGGCTATGTGGGATGATCATTGCACTTCTTGATTATTATGAATAATGCTGCTATAAACCTTCATGGATGTGTTTATATGTGGACATATGCAAATGCACATCATTTCTTTTGACTTTATATCTTGGAGAGAATTAGCTGGATCATGTGGCAGGTCACTCTTTTGAAGAGTGTCAAGACAGTTTTCCAAAGCTGTACCAACTTATATTCTTACTGGGAATTTCTCCAAATCCTTGTGAACAATTTTTTAATTACAGCTGTCATAGTGAATATAAAATTAAACTCTGTTGTGATTTTGGTTGACATTTGTCTGATGACTAACGATTCTGAGCATCTTTTCAAGTGCTTACTGGCCATTGGCAATGTTCTTTTGAAAAATGTCTATTCAAAGTCTGTGTGCATTTTTAAGAGTACTGTCTTTCTATTACTGTTTTGTATTGAGTTCTTTACATATTTTAGATATAATTTCCTAGTCAGATATAGCATTTTCAGATTTTGTTCCCTTTTTGTGGGCTATCTATTTTCTTTACTGTATCCTTTGCAATCTATATGTGTGCATGTGTAGTTTTTCATTTTGTTGAGATTGTTTATATTTTTTCTTTTGTTCCTTGTGCATAATATGTAAGAAAACTTGGTCTAGCCCATATAACTCTTATCACAATCCACACATTCCACGCACTTTTGTACATTTGTTTACCTCATCCTTCTCAAAGCATGTGCTTTTCACTTGAGCCCCTGGTATCGCTCATTTTTGCCCTCCCTCCCTGTTATCCCCTCCCCCATGTACTCCCAATAATTTATAAATTATTATGATTTTGTCATATCTTACACCATCCGACATCTCCCCTCACTCACTTCTCCACTCTCTGTAGCCGAGAAAGGAGGTTATATGTAGATCCTTGCAATCTGTTCTTTCTCTCTACTCCACCTTTCCTCCACTCTCTCATTATTGCCCCTCTCACCACTGGTCCTAAGGGGTTCTTCTGGCCTGGATTCCTTGTGTTTCTAGTCCCTATCTGTACCTATCTGTACAGTGCACATCCTCCAGATTTGTATGTACAGATCATGAGAGTGGGGGGAGGGGGTTGGAACAGAGGAGAGGGGAAAGTATTCAAGAGCTAGAGGAACATTGTATGTTTCATCATTGCTACATTGTACCTTGACCGCCTTCTCCCCACCCCAGCTCTTCTGACAAGATTCACTTTTATACTTTCTTTTAACTCTTACATTTAGGTCTATGTGTGGTATACAGTCCACACATCTACTGATATTAAGTGTTTTTCTTGGTGAGCTCAGCTATGCAACTTTGTCCACCAGATTTCAACAATAAGTCCTTGGGCTAAAGGCTGCAGATTTTTTTAAAAATGCAGTAAATGGCAAGATTTCAGACAATAAGACTGGTCCACTGATATTTCTTTTCTCCTTCCTCACTATCGACTACCTGTCTGGAAAAAAATGGCAGTGAGCCTACATAAACACACTGAGTGAAGTTATGTTCCTTTTTCTTATTTGTGTAACATTTGCACTGCGTAGAGCCTGGTTCCTCTTAGGAGGGCTCATCTACCCGCATGGTTCCTTTTCAACCATACCCGTATGAACCTCAAATCCTTATCTCAAAGTCATATTCTTAACTCTCTGGTGCCTACACATCTTTGAAGCTATAGGAACTCGCCAATCCCCTTTAGTAGAAATTCAAGGCCAATAAGAATGTCCTGCTTTGGACAAGACCTTTAGAATTGGCGCTGGAGCCAGGAAAACAGTGAGATTATGTGGTATAGGGAAGAAGTGCTTTTGTGCCCTGCACAGATGAAAGTTCTGACCTACTCCTGCCCCTGGAGGGTCCGCACTCATCAGGCCGTGGCACCCATGCCTGCTTCAGGACCACACAATCACTTAACAACCCTGCCAGAGAGAGAGCAGGACCCTGCCAAAGTCACACTTTAAAAACCAAAGCACATGCCCTGCCATCCAGTATTTCTGACTCATGGGACGCTACAGGGCAGAGGACAACTGCCTCTTCGGGTTTTCCAAGGTTGCTACAGGGGCAGAGTGCTTCCTCATTCATTCTGGAAGTGGCTGCTGGGTTCAAACGCCTGCCTTTTTGGTACCCCTATCACACCAGGTAGAAAGAAGCCCTAGAGGTGGTTTGTGCATTGGGCTGCTAATCAGAAAGAAGGTCAACAGTTCAAAATCAACACCTGCTTCTCTGAAGAAAGCGGGGGTTTTCTAAAAATGCAAAGAGTTACGGTCTCAGAAGCTCACAAGGGCAGTTCTCCCTTGTCCTATAAGGTCACCATGAGTTGGCATCTACTCAATGGCAGGGAGAGGCCACACCAGGACCGCAAAGATAATACTGTAGTATCTGATTTAACCCTTGAAAGTCTTATCATTAAAAAAACAAAACACCTAAAACATGTGTGTTAGTCTGGGTAGATACTCATAACGTGTATACGAAAGAGCTTTACATACAAGAGAAACTGAATATTGAGAACATCCCAGCTCAGTCCAGATCAAGTCCATAAGTCCAATATCAACCCATATGTCTGATACCGATCTACAAATTCCTCTTCAAACTCACGAAACACACCCAATAACGCCATTGACAGGCAAATCACAGACCAGAGGATGGAAAGCCTAGTTGATCCATGGCAGTATAAGCTGGCAGGGGTCTCCATGTGGCAACTAGAGCTCCAAGGTTGACAGGAATGTCTTGAAGATGAGTGTGTGCCCCACCTCCAGTGAGCTATTTTCTCTTAGCATCTCCCCATGAGGTCATCACACTGTGAACTGATTAACAGTCTAAACTTTACCCCTTCACCCTTAATAGTCTCAAGTTGACAACAGATTATGTAACTACCACAACATGCATGAGCCTGCAGGCTATGACAATCAGCAAAACTGTTGTTGTTGTTAGGTACCCTTGAGTGTATTCTGATTCAGAGAGACTGTGTACAACAAAAGGAGCACTGCCTGGTCTAGCACAATTTTAACAATGGCTAATGCTTGACCTCATTGGTTCAGTTACTTTGTCAACCTTATCGTTAAGGGTCTTCCTCTTTTTTGTTGACCCTCTAATTTACCAAGCACAATGTGCTTTTCCAGGTCTCTCCTGACAGTGTCCAAAGGACATGAGGCAAAGTTCACCATCCTCCCTTCTAAGGGGAATTGTGGTTCCACTTCTGCTAAAACAGACAGTTTTGTTCTTCTAGTAGTCCGTGGTACTTTCAGTAGTCTTCATCAGTACCAGAATTCAAAGACATCAATTCTTCCTTATTCACAGTCAAGTGTCCATATGCATATGGAGTGACTGCAAACACCATGGCGTAGGTCAGGTACATCTTAATTTTTAAAAGTGATAGCTTTGCTTTTCAACAGTTTAAAAGAGGTCTTGCGCAGATCTGTCCAAAGTGATGGACATCTGATGTCCTGATGGCTACTTCCAGGAGAATTCATTGTGGACTGGAGCAAAATGAACTTGACTTCAGTCTTGTCTCCCTTGACCAAGATGCTGCCCAGAAGGCCAGTTGTGAGGATTGTGGTTTACTGAGTTGCAATCCATACTTAAGGTTGCAGGGTTATGTTTTGTTTTTCCCAGTTCATCATTAAGTGTTACTTTCACCAAGCAAGGTTGTATTCTACATATTGCAGGTTGTCAGTTAAGCTTTCCTCCAATCCTGATGCTGCACTCTTCTTCAGGGAGTCCAGTTTCTTGGATGATTTTCTCAGCAGGCAGAATGAGTAAGTATGATAAAAGGACAGAACCCTGATACACACCTTGCCGGATTTTAATCCATTCAGTATTCCTGTGTTCTGTTTGAAAAACTTGGGGTACATGCATCGATTCTGCATAAATACAATGAAGTGTTCTGGAATTCCCATCCTCAGTGTTATCCAGTAAAATTAGCCAATCACACACACACACACCCACCACACCATATATTATGTGAGATCAATATTATAAAAAGTACAGAGAAGGTGCTCATACTAAAAGAAACATTCTGCGAAGGTTGTCACGGGTAGGAGAGAAAAGAGGGGGATTCATCGACTAAAGGACTGACCAGTGTTCACGTGGTTGAAGGGGACGGTAACACACAGCATGATGATCGAAACAAAGCCAACTGCCCTTGGAGTCAATTCAGACTCATTGCAATACAATAGATGGGAGACAAAGAGTGAGAATACACCTACAAATTTATGCAGGATTGTCAGGTGATATCAGGATCTGTGTATTTATCTTTGCTATAAATATGCCCATGAACCTGGTGGAGCATACAGGAGTAAAGTCATGAAAACCTGGATATTACCAAATACCTAGAGGGAATAAGTCTGGGGGATTATGGTCATGGTCTCAAGGAACACCAAGGTTAATTAGCACAACATAGTTCACAAACACAATTGTACATCCTTTATTGGGAGGGGCAATTGTGGTCTTAAAAGCTCATGATCAACAATCTAATGTGTAACTATTGATCTCTCTCCCTGTCCGCAGCAAAGAAGTTTGAAGAAAAATGAAAAAACAGATACAATAGTCCAATAGACAAAAGGCAAATCACACCATTAGTTCCTACCACACTGAGACCTGAAGAATCAGAGGTGCCCACCTACCCCTCACAACTGCTTTGAAAAGGATCACATTTGGTCCTGAGTAGAATGGGAGAAAAATGTGGAATAAAATGCACCTTCATAGAACAGACTAGGCTCACTGTCTACTTTTTAAAATTGATGGAACCTGAGGCTGAACTCACACCTGTGTTAGTTAGAATCATCACCCACTTACGATTAAATGGACAACATTTACTGAAGGACATGGAAGGAATGGTTAGGAATGGAAACAGGAAACAGAGGGAGGAAGTAGGGTAACATGAGTGTACACTAAAGGGATTAATGATTAAATAACTATAACCAAAAAATCATGAATATAATGCAGGACTGGGCAAACTTTCCTTCTGTTATGCAAACAGTCACGATAAGTAAGAGCTAAAGCGGGAGCAACTAACAATGTATTCGCAATTATGCATGTGTGGTGGTCAGCTACAACCTGTTTTAAAAGTTAAGGGCTTTTTTATACAGGCGGAATCAATCAATTTATACAGGGTAAACCAAAGCTATTCATAGATTTGCTTTCTATCATTCTCTATCACTAGCACTGCTAGTGGTTACACGTTGGGCTGTCAAATCAGCATTTTAAACCACGTGCCACTCTGGGGGAGCAAGACGAGGCTTTGAACTCCTGCAAAGAGTTACAGTTTTGGACGCTCCCAGGCAGTTCTGCCCTGTCCTCTAGGGTTGCTGTGCGTGGGAAGTGACTCATGGAATGAGGATTCTTAAATACTTTTGAAAGTCCACTTAGAACACCTATTATCACTCAGATTAAGGAGAGTGAACGCGTTTCAAAAGTTCATGGGAAAAATCTATTCCCTTTAAACCCATTTTCCCAAGAAGCTTCGGAAACTCCTATCACAGAAACACTCTATTATCTACACTTCATGACCTACACTTGCACCATCCCATGAAGCAACCACTCAGCAGGCCTTCCCACCGATTTCCCTCTGATCAGTCATGACTGACGAGGTGAAAGGTGAACAGATGAGAATTTGTAAAATGTGAGTGATCTAAAACGCTAACCGAATTAGGAAAGATTACGGGGCGGAGCTCCAGAATGGGAGACTCAGAAGAGTCAGGCCACACCTGATGCCATTCTGGAGCCTGATGGTTAAGTGCCGGGGGTGTGCACAGCAACACGGATTCAGAGTTCCTGGCTCTGCTGCCATCTTTGAACCCAGGCTTGTTTCCAATTCTGCTGGTTAAAATTTTTGCTTGCAATACAATGTACATGCTCCCCTGTTTTCTAAGACAGAGATGAGCTGAGCCCTGGTGGCGCAGTGGTTGTGTGCGGGACTGCAGCCCACAGGGTTGTCGGTTCAAAACCAGCAGCAGCTCTCCAAGAGCAAGGCTGGGCTTCCTACTCCCACCAGGGCAGTGATGGGGGGGGGGGGGGGTTTAAAAAAAAAGACAGAGATGAAGTTGCTATTTGAAATATTTCCTGTTGCCCCACATTATATAAATCCAGGTTCCTTCTGGTGCCACTAATCATACGTGGCTACAAAGAATTAATTCACATTCTGTGAAAGGAAAAAGCTAGGTCCTCATTTGTCCTAGCCACCTTTCATGTATCGACTTGCATCATCAGTGACAGGTCTGTTGGACAGCACTCAATTAGACATCACTCTTTCCCTGAAGATATTAAAACACTAAGGAGAACAAGGGGAGACTCAAAGTACAGAAATCTGACAGTCTTTTCAACCTGTTTCTAAAGAGCACCAAGAACAAAGAACATTTTCAAGTAGAATCCTGCATGTCAAACAGTACCCTCACTAATTATTGAACAGACATCTAGAAACCTTAAGACTTTGAAGTAAGCATCAACCTCCATCGTCTTTTCATTTAGCACGGGCGATGGAGCTAAAGTGGGCGGTTTCATGTCACTCACTGTGGGTACAGGCACCACTCGGTGGGCTGGACCTGTAGACGGCCCCACCCTCCGCACCTGACTACAAACGAGGGGCTTACATATTTGCAGTCTCAAAGTTCCGTGGATCATTTCCCAGGAACACACTTCTTGTCTGAGCGTAAACATGATCATTCCAAAGCATTCATTCCAAGCACCTTCCTTTGGCCTGGAATGTCCCCAGCTGCCTTTGGCCTTTGCTCAGGCCCATTTCCTTTCCTAGAAGGCTCTGCTCACATGACCTGCATGTGACCAGCTCCGTCTCTTCAGCATGATCTCACAGTACAGATGCCTTCTCTATTGGAAGTGAGAATTCCCTACTTCTTCCACACTGGTCAGCCTCTCTAACAACGCTTCAAAGCATAGTGTTAAGGAGTCCAAGTGGTGTTCAGAGTCAGGCTGCTAACCCTCAGGTCAGCAGTTGAAGACCACCATCTTCTTACTCGCCTAAAGATTCACAACAGCAGAATCCTACAGGGCCTCTACTTCTCTACCCTCCAGAGTAGTTAGGAGTCAAAATGGACTCAATGGCAATGAGTTTGGTTTTGAATTTAGTATGCTATTTATTATCTATTCCGACTTCTGGGGTATTCCAACCCAGCCTGGGAAGGTGAAGTTGATTTAAAAAACTTACTACCACCAAGTCAATTCTGACTCCTAATAGAACTGCCCTGTGGGTTTCCTAGGTTGTAAATCTGTAAGGGAGCAGACAGTTCCATCTTTCTCTCAGCTGAATTACCCAACCCACCAGGTTTGCTGTGAAGGTAATAATGCCATGGAATTCTTTTAGCTTTGCTCCTCTATTCGCTGAATGATTATACCCTTGAGTTTTACACACATTTTTTGCCCAAAAAAATAACAACCACCACCCAAAACTCCAAATTCCCTGCCACTGCATGAATTCCAGCTCAGAGCAACCTGGAACTGACTCCGTGGGTTTCCCAGGCTGTAGGTCTTTGTGAGGCTGAAAAGTCTCAGCTTCCTCCCACAGAGTGGGAGGTGGTTTCCAACTGTAGGCTTTCCCATTAGCATCCCAGTATGTTACTACAACACCACCAGGACGCTGGCTATCATACCTTATTTTTCACCCCTTTCTTATGCTAACATTTTAAATCAAATTGAGTCACAGTAACTTTGACTCAGCTTTACTGAAAGTGTGTTTTGAATGCTCTCTTAATCATCAGCACCTAGCTAAAGGGTTGCTAGCTTAACCAAAATAAAGACCACCATTTCCTCATTTAAAAAAAAATTTTTTAAGGCTAACTTTGTTATCAGAAGTATCTGAGAAAAAAAGATGAGGCAGATGGTCATGAGTTAATACAGTATTGCATTAACTTCCACAGAAACTTTGAAACAGAGCATAATTCTTAACTAGTCACAAGTCTGAGGCCAATTCCACCCACTTGTCCTAAGCAGTTTAACCCTGTGATGACCAAGCTCAGAGAGCAGCACTGAGTTTCCCCAGGGAAGAAATGATCACCTAAATTATCAAACTGCACAGCAGCTCATACTTGCTGAGTCTTTAGCAGCCCAATATTGTATAAATAGCTAAGGCATAACCATCTAAAGTAAATAAAATCTACTTTAAGTATGTAAGTTAACTAAATGTAAGCAACTCGGAGGAAACAATGCAGCATTTGAGCAATGTGTTCTGCTTAGGTTCCCCCCCTCCTTTGTGTGTGATTTTTAAGGAAGGAAAACAATCTGAAAGGCAAGGGGAGGGACGGTCTTTTTTAAGGCCCTCCTGTAAACGAGTCAAAGATCGGTGAAGATCAAGTGTCAACCATCATCACCCCACCAAGTAGCAAACCCAACCCAAGTTCAAACGCCCGCGGTTCGTTCACCACAGCCACCGCCTTTTCTGTTCCTCTCTCGCCCGGAAGAGAACTTTCAAAGTGCGTGCATTAAATTCAAGAATAAAAAGAGGAAGAGGGCACGCGTTCCGAGCAGGCACGAGCATCCGTCGCGGTGGGATGCCGGCGCAGCCCGAGCGAGCCTCCGAGCGCCCCGGCCAGCGCGGCCCAGGGGCGGCGGCCCAGCTGCGGCGCGGCGCGGCGGGGCCAGGCCAGCCCGTCGGTCCGCTCGGCCTCCGCGGCCACCCCCCCGCCCCCCCGCGGCGCGCAGAATTCGGCCCGGCCGGGCGGGAGCCGGGCAGGGGGGAGAGGGGAGGAGGCGTAGAGGGAGGGGTGGGGAATGGGGGGCGTGGGCCGGCCCGTCCCCTGGCGATCTGCAGCCGCAGCGCACTGGGCGGCGGCCACCTGACCACACGCAGCAGCCCGGAGACACGGCAGCTGCGGGGACACCGCGTCTCTGGGGCACTCGACCAGGGAGCCCCGTCCCCGGGGTCGTCTTACCGCGACCTCCCGGGCTTCCTCCTCCTCCTCCGGCCACGGTCACACAGTCGACCCACCGCGGCCGGCGACCATTCTCGGCTGCTGGGCGGTGGCGCTGGGCCGTCCAGTGCGCATGCCTGCAGCTCAGCCCAGCGAAGGAGGCGGGGCCCGCTGCTCTCCCATTGGCCCGCCAAGCTGAGGGACGGCGTCCTTCTCCCGCCCCTTCTGGCTCCGAGCTAAGGAATGGCAGGGTACTAGCAGAACTGACGGGGAGGTGTTTTCCATGGCTGGGTACAGCTGGGGAACGCCTTAGTCTGTATGCAAAAAAAGACGGAGGACAGGCTGTCTTCTTTATCGGTTGAAGCCAGCCTTCCTGGCCGTGTCCCTTCACCCCGCCCCATCAGCTTATGCCTATCGTGTTTCCTCCGCTTTCACTTGCTGTATTCACAGCTCCAAGGAAAGAGCAGGGCAGCACAATAGGGAACCTGCGGGAACAATGGGAGAATAGGTGGGGAGACACCTCCGTGCGCTCACTGAGTTGCCAAGCTTTCGTTGCACACACAGTCTATTCTAAGCATCCGGTAAGGTGAGGGCGCAGTTTTCACAGGGCTTTTGGCAAAAGGTGAGAATGTGCTAGTGACCAGTATCCAAACAGAATGCAGTTGGTTAGAAAAAAAATGCATCGACTTGGTGGGAGAAAGAATTCACTAAATTTATTAGAAGATAACTTGCCTTGAGACCTGTATCTGTAGCAAAAAAATGATCTTTTCAGAAAGGACCATAACACTAGAGAATATCAAAAACCTCCCTGGGTGGGGAGGACAGAATTTTCTGAAATTTGAGCAAAGCTTATGGCCTAATGACCGCTACAGAATAGTGTTCCTCTGTAATGCATGTCCATTGTACCCAAGGGTAAGTTAAAAATGAGTGTGACAAAATGATAGAAACAATTGTTTAAAACAAAACATCTCCAAATGTGAAGCTCTCCTCCCCTACGTGCAATCCGTCTCTGTCTACACACATGGAAGGCGGGTTCAAGCTCTGCAGCAAACACTTCCTTGAAGACTTCTGAGCTCCGGATCCCTGTCACATCCAAAAAGCAGTTTGGGTATCCTCAAAGAGTTCTTTGCTGGGACTCAGAGTGTTCCTTTGAATTGGGTGGGAAAGGACATTTAAAGAGACAAGATCAGGGTAAGTTTCTCAAAGGACAACCTTGCTACCACAGAAGAACAAGCAGGTATCTAGCTTCCTCTGATTGGTGGGGGGGGGTGGGGGTGGGGAATGGGCACAACTTTTCCAGCATTTTAAAATCACCAATGCAATTTTACATGTTAAAAACCTTCCAATATGTTGGTCTCATGCCCTTCAGGAATCTCTATGGAGAATATCCCTTTAGAATCTCACCTGGTAGGTGAAGTTACTTCTAAACAGATCTCTCTGCCTTGCAATGAAATGACCCGGATGATTCCTTCAGAAGCTGCTGTTTGGGTTGGACCTTTATTTATTTTTTTGAAGATGCCTTTAGTAACTAAGACAGGTATATTATCGAGAACGCTCATCTGCTGACAGGCAGCCACTGAGTACAGAGGTTTCTTGGAACATATTTTATTTGGCATGAGCTGATGCGTGGGTGAACTGGAATGAAAGTAGCAATAATTTTTGACTTCCTCTTGAGCTTACAGACAGTGAAACGAATAAAAATGAGAGCTCCACTACACCTGTGGCCTTCAAGTTGCGTGGAGCTCACAGGGATCCCGCAGTAACAATACAATAGCATTCCATTGGTTTGTCACAGGTGTGCCCCTGGGCCTTTCTACCTGGGAATCCCGGTAGTTAGTGGTGAGCCACCAGCACTGAGGTGAGTAGTCAAGGGTATAAGTCTGTGTTCCAGCCAGGTACTCCAGAGCATCTGTGGCAAAACCGGAATTCATTACCATTGAGTCGATTCTGACCCAGTGCAACGCTAAAGGATAGACAAGAACTTCCCCTTTTGGGTTTCTGAGGTTTTACAGAGAGCACGCTAAAATAACCGAATTTCCCCCAAGCTATGTAAAATTTTTTCAAAATATGTTACCTTTTGTTTGTACTCTAGACTCATTATATTACATTAATAAAGTATTTTATGACAAACTATAGCCAAAATATGTGGAAATAACTTCTGATTCAATATACTTTAAACTTGGCTTATTTTTTTTCATAATAGCAATGATCAATTTTGATTTACAGACTGGTTAGTCATGAAGATTACTTATATATTTTTTACGTTAGTTTAAGTTTTCATCTTGATGACAACTTCCTAGGATAGATTCTTCCTAGTTAATTTTTTTTAACAAAATAACCTGATCACCTTCAAAGTACTCTCCATTACACTTAATGCATTTGTCAAATCTATGATTCCATTCTTAGAATTATTTTTAAAACTCATCGTTTGGATGACTGACAGCACCTCCCTCATTCTCTTCACCTCTTCTTCATCATCAAATCCCTGTCCTTTCATGTCCCTTTCATCACAGAAACCAAAAGAAGTCACACACCAAGGTCAGTGTCATAGAACAAGAAAGGCATGTTGGGTTTTTGTAACAACTGGTGCACTGAGAGGGCTGCATGAGCAATTGTATTGTCCTGGTGAGTTTCCTGACTGATACAAATGAGGCCTTTTTGTCACACATTGTTATTTTTTCCCCATCACTGACCTGGTAGGAGTAAGAAGCCCAGCCTTGCTCCTAGAGAGCTGCTGCTGGATTTGAACTGTCAGCCCTCTGGGCCACAGTCTCGCACACAACCACTGCGCCACCATGGCTCCACCTGTTATCTTTATGGAACTTCTAAATAGAAACCTTGATGAACAGTCTGACCCATGGGAACAAACTCCAAATACACCACTTGTCATCGACATTTTCATCCATTCAGGAAGTTAACGGACATCTGGAATGAATGTCAACAACATTTCACCTTTGAAATGAGTAAAATACCCGGACACTTGAGTGTTTCCCATAGTGCTGTCCTTACAAGCTGTTTCAACATCACAACAGTTTCTGCAGCACTTTTCCAAAGCAGGAAACAAAATCTCATGCCCTCACACTGTTCTTAAATCGGCCTTTGCTAAAAAATAAGGGTCTAGTGAAACTACTTTCATGAAAATATTCACTATGACCAGAAAGGAGCTTCCCGAGCAATGGCATAGGGTGTACTAGCTAAGAGGGAGTTGCTTGAGGTCCGCCTGGTGGGAAAAATGTGTACTATGAAACCCAGTGTAATTCTGGTTCCGGTGGAGCAGTAAGTCTTGAGGGAGCGGGGCATCTCATCTTCCCCTCTTGTGGTGGCTGGTGGATTCAAACTGCTGATAACAACCAACCAGTAATCCAGTATGCCACCAGCGTTACTGATAACCTACATATCAAAATTTCATGTCATCAAGTTGATTCAGATTCATAGTGACCCTGTCGGACAAGCAGAACTGCCCCTGTGAATTTTCAAAACGGCCACATTTTATGTGAGTAGAAAGCCTCATTTTCTCCCCAACAAAGCAATGCTTGATTTAGAACTGCTAACCTCATAGACAGCAGTCCAATGAACAGCAAACATGCCACCAGGCCCCTCTCTGTGTGCCAAAATATGGTTAAATATGATCTGCATGCAACTGTGTGGGTTGACTTAGAAATCAATCCAGTTTAAAGACTTAGAGACTTATCTCATTTGCAACCTGCTGCCTGCTCATGCTGTCAAAGCATCTGATGTTTTCAACTTCACTAGATTTTTTATGTGAAACGTCTTTCTCCCCAAATCCATACTTTTCATAAAAGATTCCGACAAAACCCGTGTGCTGCAACCTCTGCTGTCCGCTGACATTGAGTTGGTTCTCATTCATGGTTCCTCTGTGAAGAACAGAACAGAATGAACATTGCTTGGTTGTGCACCACTTTCTGGGTCATTGGAATATCAGACAACGTTCTGCTCCACAAAGCTTCCCTTGGCTGGTGACATGGTGGGTTATGTGTCGGGCTGCTAAGAACAAGATCAGCAGTTTAAAACCACCAGCCACTCCACAGGGAAAAGATGAAGCTTCTTATTCCTTAGAGTGGAAATTATAGCCTTAGAAACAAACTCACAGCTCGGCCCTGTCTTATAGGGTCGCTATGAGTCAGAATCAACTTGATGGCAGTGACGTTTGGTTTGTTTGTCTTGAGAATTTTCAAAAGTAGACCACAAGGCTGAGTCACAAGTGATGGTCAACCTTTAAAATAGGCAACCACATGACACATAGGCATTACAGCTGGGAAGAACCTTACAGAAAATGGAGCTCTATGTCCTCATTTGGGAAGAACCTTACAAAAAATGGAGCTCTATGTCCTTATTTCACAGGTTAAGCTAACAAAACTAAAAGGAGTGCAAAGTCGCACAGATATTTGTGATCAGCAGAAGTCCAGAGGACATCCTCCAGATCTGTGGTTCTTTGTACTGTCATCCATCCAGCAAACAAGCATTGACACCCCACCCAATGCCAGTCACCGTGCTAGGCACAGTGAGAATCACGCTTAGTAGCATCTAACGTTTTACCTCAAAGAGTTTAAGGACCAAGATTTCCAAGACACTCACTCTACAAGATTATATGATAGTTTTACACAGGACAGTAAGACCACGGAGATGAAGGTGTGACCATATACTGTAAAGACCACATCCAATTCCATACCAGTCCAAGGGCAATTGCCACAAGGCAGAAATCAGACATGCCTGCTCCTCCAACTCCCCTTAACCTATTCTGACACTAATTGTTCCTCCCACACCACTCAACTTTTCCACTGGGTTTGAGAATCCATTGCAGTGACTATACAGAACTTACCAAAAATATTGACAACTCTGGGGATTTATTAGAGACGCTAATAGATTATTATGTCAGGATAAAAAAAAAGCCCATTGAGGTTACACTCTTTGATCCACAGCATTGACTCTTCTCAGTTATCAACTACCTCTCTTTCTCTGGTCCTCGGCCTCTCAGCCACATGGTACCTTGACCTCTACTTTGTTCCATGAGCTGGGGAGCCCACTGCTCTTCCACGTAGTGTCAGTGCTGCTCTACAGTATGAGACTTTGCTCCAGGTATCAGTGCTGTGGTCTCTGATGCCTCTGGCTGCTTCTCCCGACTTCAATGATATTACTCACACGCGCACGCACACACACACACACACACACACAACTGGGGACTTTCCTTCCTTGATGGTACCAAGATCCCCTCTCTCTGCTTCTGAGAAGGTTCCCTTATACTAAGCAGGATGGAAAAGCTGATGGTGCCCCCTGTTATGGTCCACACACCCTACACGTATGGTCCCACCTAATCATTTGGTGGAAAGCACAAAGACATGGATTGAAGAGTCATATTTTAGCAATTCACAGCACCACAGCATACCTTACTATAAGTCCAGGGATGATTTCAAAAAGGAAGTGATAGTGGAATCTTGAAAAATTCAGTGGAAAGACAAGAGAGAAAAGAACATTCCAGGCAAAAGGAAGAACACTGAAAACACATAGCTCATTATACACTTTGAGGGAACTGTATATGTAAATGTATAACTTTATATGTATATGTATAATTGTAGATGTTAGTGGTGTCTTGGTTACCCAGTGCTACTGTAACAACAGAAACAATACCACAAGTGGGATAAGTTTACAAGCAAGACATTTTTTCTCTCTCTCAGTTTTGGAGGCTTGAGCTCCAACAGAAATGTCCTTCCTGGTTGGAAGCTTAGGAAACTCATTGGTTTGTAGATAATTCCTCACAAGAGCTCTTTCTCTTCTGTGGGTGAGTCTGTTCTGCTTTTCTCATAAAAAATAACTCAGAAGAGATTAGACTGGGAACTCACTGGACTCTGATGTGACCTCACTAGCAATAAGATAAAACCTCTCTTTCCAAACAAGTTCCTAGTTGCAACTCCAGGAGTCAAGATTGCGGCATATCTTGTTTGGGGGTGGGGTGGACTTAGTATGGTACAGAGAAAGCATAATTCATTTGACCACAGATGGAATTCTGAAAAGCAAGTTGAATTTTGGTAATGAAAAGCCTCTAAGCTAGGTCAAGTGACTACCTACTAGAAGATGATCCATGAAAGGATCTTTGGTGTGATATGCTTTACATCCTATAAAGAAAATTCTGAGGAAGTAGGAAAACAGGAAACAAAAGGCAGAGAGAGACCACTTCAGGGGCTGGGCCATTAGCAAACATTCCTACCTTAAGAGTTGCCTCAATGTTAGAAATATTTAGCAACTGCACTTTGGCAAATATATTGGAGAAGATGTGAAGATCTGTTTGCTAAGTATATAAGAAGACTTGGAAGTCAACTAAATATGGAGAGCAGAGAGAGGACTCCCACTCTTGTGGCAGGCAGCACTGAGCTGAACGTGGTACAGAGATCTAAAATCGACAGTTACTAAGAAAGTGACTGCAGTTTGGGGGTGGACTCGTGAAGTGCTGCATTTCATTTTAGGAGAATGATTTCATTGGTGCCACAGAATCACATATGTGAAAAAAATGTTGACTTGGCAAATGTCATGCTATCTATATTTTAACAACAATGAAAAAGATTCTGGGGAAATCATGTCCAGTAAGAGGTGCCATTGTCAACAGGGCATTTGAACATATTAGCTGAAGTTCATGAGAGGGTTCAGATGGGAGTGATGGGATGAGATGAGCTCCCTAATTCGGAGTGTGGTATATTATGCATAACCGGTGTTTAAGGGATGGGCAGAGAAAGAAAAATTCTGCAAATTTCTAAAGAGTACACTTGGGGATAAATCAGGAAAAGATACAAAGGGAATAGTAAAGTGATGTTACAATGTGCAGAAAATTCCAGTAAACTAAGAACTGAAAGTCATGCCTTGCTCTTGAGAATGAGGAAAGGGTTGGGACCTGAAGGAGAAGTATCCCAGTCATTCGAAGAACTAGCATGGGGAGATTTATGTTTACATAATGTCTACTGACTCTTCCCAAGTCTTTTTGTTCCCTTTGAGAGAACCCGGGTCTGGACTAGGGGAGGGCACAGAGCTGTATAGAAGAAGATCCCAGGGTTCAGTGGCCTCTGTGGGTTGTCCTCCTAAATTCTGACACAATTGGGCTGAAACTGAAGTTTGTTCCCTGCTCCAGGGTTGTTCCAGTTTGTCATGTTGCAAAATATGCTGGGAGTGGATTCCACTAAACTAGTGGTGGGGCTCCATTTCTTTGTATAAACATGTGAACAAAACGGGTATTGCTTATGAAATTCTGCAGCACGTAGAAGTGCACCAGGCCAGTATCTCCCAAACGAGTATCTCATGGTCTAGTATCTCTTCTGAGGATCTGTCTTATCAAAAGAAGTCAGCATCTGATACATACATCATGGCTCAATAGGTACAGTTTTACAATGATAATTATTATTTATTATAATAAAGTTATAGAGACCATGAGAGAGAGAGAAATAATAAGAATCAGACACATCTCACAAGTTGGTAGCATCCTCACCTCCGCCAATGGGGCTGTCCATGTGGAGATAGTGAGAGGGGGAAGGGAATACATGAGGGAGAGGACATGATAGCGACTGGTGCTGAGAGGCAAGAGAGAGAGAGATAGGAGAGAGAGAGAGAGAGAGAGAGAGAGAGAGCCTCTATCTTATATCCAATCCTTATATACCCTCTGAAGCCATGCCAGGCCCCTAATTATAGGCCAGGACATACATCACAGGAAGGGGTTGTGCCATCTGCACACCTTGTAGGAAAGGGAGCTATTGGGGTCCCATGTGACAAGATCAGAACCCAGACTCCTGGATGTAGCTAAACAGGTTACACTAGAGCTCAGCATGTGAATCTGTCTACAGGCATCACTGGAAGGGGACCATCATCCTAACAGCAGGGGAGGCAGCTTTATTGTGAGACACACAAAGGTCTCAGATAACTGGGAACTTCAGGGAGAATAGCTAACTTAACTTTCACACCAAATGTTGGTAAGTTGTTTGCTTAATATTTTGGAGTATATAATTGTGGGAAAGTCCTGTCTTCATCCCAAACTGTCTGCTGTTTGGTGAGATTCATCTGAAGGATTTAGACCCAGTCAGGTTCAAAATTTTTGTTGATTTAAGAAATGTTAATGCCACCTCTCCTCAAACTAATCCTTTATACTTTCAAGATATATCTATCTTTGAAATATGGTGATATTTCAGTGAATGATTCTTGATATTGTAGCCTTATGATAGAGGTTTTGAAGATTTTGAAATAAGAAGCAAATCCTCAAATAGGAGTTATGTGTCAGCATACGTACTGTATCATTAATACTAATACCACCTACATAACCTTTGCTGGGCAGGATGGAGACATGTTTACTGCTATATTGCAAGATTCTTGAACAATAATGCTAGGGAATGACAAAAAGGCAATTGCCTGTTCCTTTAATAATTATTAAGCTCATAGTATTTTAAAAGGGTCTATTACATTGCTTTGTAAAAGAGCCAGGAGAATGTAAGATTCTGTGTTAGTCCACAGAATCTTGATAAAGAAACAAATTCATAGATACTCATGCATGTATAAGAAAGAGTTTTATATAAAAGTGCAATTATATATTTAGAAAACATCTCGCCCAGTCCAGATCAAGTTCAATCATCTGATATTAGCCCATATGTCCATTACCAATCTAAAAATTCCTCTTCAGACTCATGCAACACATGCAATGACAGTGAATGTAGGAAATAGGTAGAAGATCAGTGGGTAGAAGGTCTTATGGATCCAGTGGCAGTGGAAGCATCTCAATGCAGATGTGGGTCTCTCCACGTATGTCCTTCAACTCTCTGGGTGTCTCAATAGCAGGAAAGGGAAGGCAGAGAGAGTGGATCTGGTCTTCAGTGAGCAATTTATCTTTGTCACACCTCTAAATGAGGTCATCAAGCTGTGACCTGATTGATAGGTTAGACTCCACTCCCTCACTCAAGTTGATGGAGATTTGGCAATAGCCACAGATTCAATTCTGGTCAAGGAAGTTTGCAATGGAAACAAGAATTGGCATCACTAGGGATAGTTTCACCCAATAGGTGAAACTATTGCCCTACAACCTCCTCAAAGGACCTCCTCCCATACCAGCTCTTTTATGGTTAACAGGGCAGTATATTAGGCGAGTTTTCTAGAGGGAAAAAATAGTGGAATATGTGTATGTATGCATGTATGTATACACACAAATATGAATGTATATATACACACATAAAATGTATATATAAACACATTCCACTGTGAGATATATCATATATATATACTTTATATCAAGAAAGCAGTCCAGTTCATCTCAAGTCTATGGACTAGATGTTATCTTAATTAAGATATTCCTTAATCCACTGAATAATCAATGAGAACTATTTAATTCATGAGGAGCCCTGTACAGATTCACCCAGTTGCAGGCTGAGGAAGCAGGAAGCTGGAGCTCATAGGTCAGTGTGGGCAGAATCTGATAGAGGTCTGCAGGAATGGGGCACAGTGCCAACAGGTCTTAGGGATAGCAGGGCACATTGGCAGCCCCAAGAGCCAGGTACAGAATCCAAGCACACACGAAGACAAAGAAGCATGAGAGAGAGAGAGAAGTTCTCAGTGTCTCATTTATAAAAAAAAGCTACATCCCCAATGACACATCCCCAGGCTATGACCTGGTTGACAGGCTAGCTCCCAGCCTTACCCCCCCCCCCCCCCCCCCAGATAGGTACCATGAAGTCAACATACCATCTAACCATCATAGCTGCCAAGCGAGGAGAATAAAAATCACTATCTAGATCATTTGAGTGAAAAAAAAAAGGCAATATACCTCAAAGAGTGATATCACAATGTCACTTAGACAAAGAAAGTCACTAAGGCGTACACAAGGGTTCCTGACAACAAAGATAAATGTTAGGACATATGGAATCTTGCTGTATCAGTAACAATAAGCAATATTATTTGTTCTTATTATTATAAGAACAAAATTCTGCTGGAACACTACCACAAATTACATATAATCATTTGAGTGTCACATCTTCTGGAAATGGCACCCAGTGTGCCCCACCCACACCCCAGCCCCTTAGGGATACCACTGAAAGCAAAGAAACAAGAAAGTACACAAAATGCAATTGCAGCAAGACAAGAAACACTGTGGGCTGATGACAAATGACAGGTTAAAGCCTTATGCTTTCTTCATTTTCTGAAGGCATACAAGGAGAAAACCATAAAGTGCATTTCTTGAAAATAAAAATGCGTGGGCATTTTGTGTGTGAATTGGTGGAGAAATTCAGAGAATGGATCTTTGAGAAAATGTGTTGGAGAAAAAAATCATATTACCTTCATGATGACTCCCAGGGTGTGCTTATAAATCAAGACTTTTGTTAAGTGATGGGGATTACCTTGATTTACCCAATAGTCCCTGAATGTATTGGATGGTGGATTCGTCTTCCCACTTAGTAGAGGGAAAAGCCTTTAAGATGCCTGTTATAGAAAGCTCGGTTTGTGAAGCAAAGTCCAGTCTGCTAATCAAAGCATAAAGGTAGCACGTCCCTGTACCTAGTATACCTAGGGGAGTCTGAATTGATGTTTGCTGTGCCAGCTTCTTGCTTGTGGAACATTCCCTTCCATT
Organism: Nesogale talazaci; assembly: GCA_004026705.1. Taxonomy (NCBI): domain Eukaryota; kingdom Metazoa; phylum Chordata; class Mammalia; order Afrosoricida; family Tenrecidae; genus Nesogale; species Nesogale talazaci. The sequence goes on along the minus strand of PVJH01001433.1, from coordinate 161 downwards.
CTCATGATTGTCAGAGTTTGAATGATAGGTTGTGTGAGCCTCTGTCTTATAGTATGCCTCCATCATCTCAGTCTGCTCCCACACCATCCCACCCATCCCCAAACACACAACCCGTGTCTTCTTACTTTGCTGTTTTATCCATGTAGTCTCCTTTACTTATA